>OY992887.1:31838055-31873055 GCA_963921405.1 Cepaea hortensis | reverse complement strand
AATAATAGCTTTGAATTGTCCAAAAAAAAAAAAAAAAAAAAAGTCAGTTCTGCAAGCTCAAGAGTTACAAACTGCCAGAGCCTAGAAGTGATTTCGATAGTTTTTCAACACGTGTGGATTTGGATTTAATATTTTCTCTTTCACGGATTATTCAAACATATCAGTGATATTAATTTTGTGGAAGTGATTTCGATAGATTTCACCACGTGTAGATCTGGATTAAAATCTCGCCTATCACGGATTATTCAAACATATCAGTGATTTCAATTTTGTGGAAGTATTTTCGATTGTTTTCACCACGTGTATCTGTATATGTGCATCCATATTGAAGATTTCCTCTGTCACGGATTATCGAAGATGGAAAACCAAATTGTAAAACGTGTCAAAGTCAACACAAGTGAAGGTTTCGAGGGAGGAGCGTTCCATCAAGCGAACACACTTGTGTTTTCTATATCAGGACCTCATGTATTCCGGTTCAACTACTCGATGATGGCGAGCGTCTTGAGGGGGCCTTGTGGGATCGGTAGGGAAGGGATACAATCCATCTACCGTTTTGAAGACCCTAAAAGATGGTACGCTACGCTGACACCGGAAGCAAAGGCGGCTCACTATGAACGGCTTCACGGGACGAAGCATGAACTGCAGGATCCTAAAGTAACTATTGTAATTGAAAACATAGAGAAGGAAAAGACCAAGCTATGATTAACTGGATGCCTACAACAGCAAAGATTGAGACAGTGAAGCAAATAGCCGCGGATATTTCGGGAGATATAAATGCGGAAGTGCATAAACTAAAAAAACAGCACGGACAAGTGGTTACTTCTGTGCAACCCGAAAGAACATCTGCACATAACGTGGACATGGAGTTGGACGGGGTAGAAGACAAGCTACACCGTCTCTTCATCTCAGTTCCGGGGCGCCGTACGGCGTGTACAGTCTGGGGGAGGACTCCCACTGGAGTAATAAATGTCCGGCCAAAGTACAAATCAAGAAGGGACATAGACTGATACAAAAAGTCACCTCGAACCCCCAAACAGATCAACATAGTAAGGAGGATGAAGACGATTACCAGCTGGCCAGTCGGGAAAGGGGACGCTCAGCCAAGAGCCTGTCTGACGGTGAGAGCTGCGACACCTCCAGCCTGCCAAACACCTGTTACCACGCTGCCGCCCCTCAACAACCACGACTACCCTACACCGCCTGAAGCGCACAGGTCAAACAAAAAGAAATGTGTAAGTAATTATACTGAACAGATGCTTGCTTGCTTGCTTGTGTTCGTTGGCTTGAGCTCCAACGCGAAGTCCCGTATGTCGGATGAAGACACCCTGTTGTCCAACATCAGTGTGATATCATACAAGACCTGAGTTTTGCGTGAGTATCCCTTGTCCCATGTCTGGCTTATTGGTATGCAGACTGGTGGTTCCTCGCCGTACAGGCAGACACTCTCCGACTTCGGAGGAATCGGCGATCCTACTGACTTTAGCCAGGACCCCGAAGGGACCTGTTGCCCAGGACGCTCGACGAGGACGCGTCAATAGGTCTTGGCCAGTATATAACCAGGCCCTGGTGCCTTGGAAACACCTCTGCGTCCCTACTGAACAGATAACGACCAGCGCCGTGACCGAAATAGACAGTGATAATGTTAACACACCACCACGACAAAGAAACCTGTCAGATTATTCACCACTCCTCGTTATTGACTTAGAGATTTCAAGCCCGGCGAAGGAATCTACTGACTATCTCCAGAAATGATAACATGAATACAGAGTTGAAACAAGAAACATAATTATGCTCAACCGTTTCTTATTTTACAACAAAAATGGCAGCGGAAATTAAAATAATGAGTATTAACATTCGAGGTATAAGATCCAAAATTAATAATCTTATACCACTCATACACAAATATAAACCTGATTTTATACTCATTCAGGAAACTAATGTTAACACCGACGAACACGCATCATATATCACAACATGCTTAGGTCTAAGACACTCATGTTTTAGTCTTAGTACTCAACATATCGGATTGGGTACAGAAATAATACAGACATCGGACAGGTGGCAGATTATAGAGAAGGACAGGGACTGCCAGGGTAGGATAGCTATAGTACGGGTGAGAAATAACATAAATAAAAACACAATTGTCAACATACACGCACCGCCTGACTACAGAAATCAGCCGCTCTTCTACCAAACACTGGAAAATTTATTATCACGCTCATATCGGGGTCACAACATAATTCTAGGGGGTGATTTTAATTGCGTACTTTCGGCGCACGACCTTATAAATGGAGATGTAAGAATGCAAATTAGAAACACAACGGGGGGGGGGGGGGACATCAATTAGACACATTGCAAACAATTTTAGATATCCATGGGCTAACAGACGCATACAGGCAGATGCATCCCCATAGAATAGGTACAACACACACAAACAATGCGCATAATAGAGCAGCGTGATTAGATAGAATTTGGTTCCAAATGTTGCTGTATGTAACCGATGGCGCAGTGTTGGGGTGAGCGCCCAACATTGCTTAAATACCCCAATGTCTCGTGAATACATAACCTATGCAGCAAAAGTCCAACTCCTGGCCATCACGTGGCGGAACTGTTTCTACTAACAGGAGACGTGGCGACGGCGAGTATCTGGCGCCGGAAAATAACCAGTGTGCTCTAGATGTGTATACACATACATGCATGTGCAGACACGTGTGTGCGTGTGTACACATCTAAACTTGAGTGAGACCACAGTCTGCTCTAGCAAAGGAAATGTGCTGAAAACGGAGGCAACCAGCCAGGAGGCGCACCACAGAAATCAGGATGCCACGCAATTACGCAACATGGAATATGTCGACTGCTGCTAAAAGTTATGGTGCTCGCCCTGCTTGGACCCCCAAGCAGGTGCAGTGCCGGGTCCTATGTCTCGAAAGGGTCCAACTCCAACTACTGGAGGTCCTTCTCAGATGTCCTGTGGAGCCAGGGGACATGAGAATAGAACGGCTGGCCAAACTAAACAAAGACTTAAAATAATGCACTTGAATGCGGAGGGAGTCAGGAAAAAAAAAATAGAATTAGACAACATCCTGGACCAAGAAAAAGTAAGCATATGTTGCTTGCAAGAAACTCACCTCAACGAAAATATATCCTTCAAAATAAGAGACTACCAGTGTTACCGATCTGACCGAAAGGACAGGCGAAAAGGTGGGATACTTACCCTTGTAAAAAATAACATCACTGCTTCCCAAATGCCACATTGCGTTTAGACACAATGACGTCATCGGAAAAGGCGGTAGAAAATCATATAAGGAAAACCCCACAAGAAACTAAGAAACGGTGGATAAAGAACACAAAGGACAGTGACGTCAGATATCAAGAGAAAGGACATTGATTGGGAAGGTAATAGAAGGCCGTAAAATGCAAATGTTGGCGATAGAATAGTGTTGGCACGTAAAGCAGTGGCTGCGACGAAGATATACGGGGATTACTACAACGTGTCGCTACAGAACGTACGGGGTACCTAGACCTACATCGCGCAGAGCGGCAAAGGAGAACTGCAGGCAGAACGACAGAAGGGCAATGGAAGATACGAAGGTACAATATCTATGTAAGCAGGTTAGTGTTGAGTATCAATGAGTTCCTGTAAATAGAACTAGGTCCCGCTTGGCAACAACAAGCACCTAGGTACGGATAGAATTGATAGAAAATCTCAAACTGACTGTGAGAACTTATTAAATGTTATTACGTATCAACATCTTCAGCATGGCCGTTATCTTAAAAGTCATTTACCTTGCTGTTCCAGCGTTGAACATTTGTTCATTTTGCTTTTACGATTGTGGTGTCGAGCCAGCCATTTAATTGACATACTATTTGCTCAGTTGCGTCCAACGGTTTATGAACACGCCGGACTTATAGTGTGGCACCAAATCGAAGTTTATATGGAAGGGGCTGAGTATCAGACACTTAAACTTAAAACAGGCTATACAGACCTACATCTGATCAATTACTACTGTTCAAGTGACCGCCCACAGGCACTGGACACTACCATTAACAGAAAAATGATTGTGTGTGGCGATTTCAACAGCCACTCGCAGAGTTGGGGCTATGATCACATGGACCAGAGAGGAGAGAGACTGGAAGACTGGCAGGATGAGAATAGATTCATCTTGGTTAACAAGCTGTCCGACCCACATACTTTCTACTCGAGATCATGGCACTCTACAACTACACCTGACCTGGCTTTTCATTCACCAGACCTGGAGTGGAACATTACACGAATTGTTGGGAAACAACTTGGTGGCAGCGACCATCGGCCAGTCTTTCTAACTGTAGAAAATGAGCTTGTAAGTGAAAGCAATACCCTCTCGAGGTGGAACTACAAGAAAGCAGACTGGGCAATGTACAAGAATCGCACCAGCATACTGGTTAGAAACCTGAACACTGAGAAAGACATAAATAAAGTAGTTGAAGAGTTTGGGAAATGCATACTAAAGGCAGCGCGAGAAACAGTACCAAGAGGAGCCCGTAAACAATATAAACCCTACTGCAGTAGTGAACTGGAACATTTACATAATGATGTGGAAGTATGTAGAAAGCAAGCAGAGGCCACACCCAGCCAAGATCAACACAATAAATTCCAGCACGCAAAAGCCAAATTTTAAAGGGCCAAGCTGCAGGCTAGACAGAAAAGCTGGCAGGAAAAAACAGTCTCTGAACTTTGAAAGAGACACAAGGAAATTGTGGAAGCTAATAAAACAACTTAACGATGAGGGCAAAGGGAGAAACTCAAAAATTGCACTACATAAAGATGGAAATATCTTAACAAGAAAGCAAGCAGCTGACCATTTTGCGGACTCATTCGCACAAGATAACAATATCAAAATTAGTCCAGAGAAACAACAAGAGATTCGAGAGAAACGGCAACATACAGGACAGAAGGAAATAGTACACGAGGTTCTGGAGGCACCGATCACAATCAGCGAACTGGAGCTAGCCATATCAAAACTGAAAATGAGAAAGTCACCCGGAGCTGATGGTATCTCCAATGAAATGATCAGGAACATAGGAACAGAGGCCAAAGCAAAGCTGCTGCAGATCATCAATAATAATTGGACCGTAGGCAGTGTTCCACAAGCCTGGAGAGAAGCAATCATGATACCCCTCCTAAAATCAGGGAAAGGTAGTTCCATTGCCTCTAGCTACAGACCAGTTAGCCTCACCAGCTGTCTCTGCAAAACACTGGAGCGCATCATCAATCACAGACTGCAGTAGTGCATTGAAAGTAAAAACATCCTTGTGCCACAGCAGGCTGGCTTCAGACAGTGCTACTCTACGGAAGATCAGACAACCTACCTCTCTCAAGAAATTGAGGATGCATTCCAAGAGAAGACGCTGGTGCTTTCGGCATGGATAGATTTGAAGAAAGCCTTTGACAAAGTCTGGAAAGAAGGTCTGATGAATAAACTGAGAAACTGCAAAGTCAATGGAAGAATGTACAAATGGGTGAAAGCATACTTGCACAACAGAAGAGCCTGAGTACTGATACACGGACTAAAGAGCAAGAAAGTACTACTGCGTCATGGTGTTCCCCAGGGCGGAGTCTTGTCCCCCACACTCTTTCTAATCTTCATCAATGATCTCGTTGCTAATCTACCGCATGGAATTAAAGCGGCAATGTACGCCGATGATCTGGTTCTATGGAGCACAAATGAACATGCATCAGTGGCCACCAGATTACCACAAAGAGCTGTAGACACATTTATTGCATGGGCAAATAGATGGTGTGTCAGCATAAACACTGATAAGTGCAGCACCACCCTATTTACCCTCTCTCCAATTTAAAAGGCAGGGACCATCCAGATAAATGGATCACCCCTAAGAGAAGATAAAGAACCAACATACCTTGGAGCATTTGATGGAAGGCTGACATGGAGAAAGCACATCAACAAAGCAGTAGCAAAAGCCAGAAGGAAAATAGACATCATGGGAAAGCTACATGTAACCACATGGGGAGCCAGTGGGAAAATACTTAGCAAAGTTTATCTACAGAGCATACGACCACACATGGAATACGGGTCAACTGCGTGGTGTTCGGCATCAAAAACCACACTACAAGAGCTGGACAAAGTGCAAAATCAAGCACTTAGAGTCACCACAGGAGGGATGAGATCAACCCCTATAGTGGAAATGGAGAAGATGGGGAGGACACAAGCACTGAGTGAGCGCTGAGATACGAAAACGCTAATACAAGCAGAAATGTTCCTCAGCTTGCCAGGCCACCGTATGAAGAGATTTGAAAACCTAGCTATGGGGCGGTTGAAAGAATGTAGTTTTATCCACCAGGCCAAACGACTCTGCAGAGAAAACTCCGATCTGCCCATAGTTGGTATCCCCCTAACAACTATTCCAGAGCGAACTCCATGGAAAGATGAGCATAGACTATCATTACAAATCCAGACAAAAGTGAGAGGAATATTTGACAAGGAAGAACAGAACAGCATGCAGCGCAGAACAGCCACTCTCAGCTTCCTTGATGAAGAATACCCACAGGACCTCTGGATCCGAGTCTATACAGATGGCTCAGCACAAAATGCTGTTCGAAATGGAGGAGCGGGAGTGTACATAGAATACCCAAATAGTACTAGGGTCACAGCTAGTGTACCGACAGGAAAGTACTGCCATAACTACGATGCTGAAATTGAGGCAATCAAGATAGCGACAGAGAAATTACTAAATACCAGCAATGGTACACAACCTGTGGTGATATTGACAGATGCAAAATCAGTACTCGAGGCGCTCCTGTCTGGGAAATTGCCAGTACTAAGGACACTACTTTCTGAACTTAGCAGTCAGCATAAGGTCACCATACAGTGGATACCATCCCACTGTGGAGTACCCGGAAACGACAGAGCTGATCAATTGGCTAAGGAAGGAGCCAAAGAAGAACAGTCTGATGTGCCCGTTACATACCACCAAAAGAAAAGAGTGATCAAATCAGTCAGAAAGCCACCAAAACCTGCTCAAGATGACTACCAAGTTATGGATAGACCAGAACAAGTCATTATTCTGCGCCCCAGAATAGGGCACAATAGATTACGCAACCACATGTATATAAAATTCAAGATTGGTGAAACAGCCATGTGCACATGTGGATTGGCGTCGCAGACAGCAGAGCACATACTCAAAGACTGCCCAAAATATAACATATCTAGGTAAACCTTCTGGCCTAGAGAGACGACAGTGGAAGATAAACTCTATGGACCGCTGTGTGAACTGAAAAAGACAGTTCAATTCATACAAGAGACAGCATTGCAGTTATAGACATATTTCAAGCGAACGAACGAAGAAGAAGAAGAAGATAGAATTTATGTGCCCATAACAAATCATATAACACAAGTCAAGCATTTACATGAGACACTGAACTCCACAGACCACAAGGCTGTAGTTGCAACAATAAACACAGTACAGTAACACCACATCATAGAAGATCTCCCCATTGGAAACTTAACAGCACACTTTTACAAAATCAGGACTATGTAGATTGCATAACACAACTGATCATTACATACACAAGCGATATACCAGAGGGTAATACGCGAGAACTATGGGAAACACTTAAACAAACTATACGAGAGAGAATACAAACACTAGCAGCAGTAATACACAAGCAAAAACTACACCAAGAAAAAGTATTGGAAAATGCAATTAAGCTCTTACTACAGACAGACAAAAATTCACCACACATCATAGCATTACAGTAAGAATTAGATCTCCACAGACATCATCGATTTCAGAGGGCTTTACTGCGAACAAAGTTACAAACTATAACACAAGAGATACCGAGTAAACAAAACCTAGCTTTAGAACAAAACATACAACGCAGCAGACAGATAGGCCAGATAATTGACAGGGAAGGAAATATACAAGTCGAGCCACAACCAATAGCCTTAGCCTTCGAAGATTATTACAAGAACCTTTATACAGAGGAAAACACACAGTCGCACGTGCAAGAACACTTATGAAATTCACAAAAGAACTCACAGAGGAACAGAAACTAACACTAGATACTGAATTAACACTAACAGATATAACACAAGCGGTTCACTGAATGCAGAAGGGCAAATCACCTGGCCCTGACGGTATTACCGCTGAATTCTATCAGTTTTTCTTTCCTCTTCTATGTCCCCTTTTATTAGCAGTATTCTCTGAATCTTTCCACAAACATGAACCCCCATCCAGTTTTAACACGTCTTACATCACTCTTATTCCGAAGGAGAACACCGACAAGACACTTTTAAAGAGTTACAGACCGATCTCGCTTTTAAATGTAGACTACAAGATTTTAACAAAGACTTTGACGAATAAATTGAAACCAGTAATGGCATCTCTCATTCATGAAGACCAGCAATGTAGTGTACAACACCGGAATATCCAGCAACACACTCACTTTATAAGGGACATCATCAACTACACACATCTGAAAAACTGTCAATCCTCAATTCTCTCTTTAGATCAAGAAAAAGCATTCGACAGAATATCTCACTCACACCTCCACAAAACTCTCTCACACTGCAACGTGGGAAATTATTTTCAGACATGGGTCAAAATTTTATATTTGAAACCGGAAAGTCGGATTTTATTAAACCATACCCTAACCAATTCTTTCAGGTTGACTAGGTCAGTGAGACAGGGATATCCCTTGTCCCCATTACTATACGTTGTCGCTCTAGAGCCACTTCTAGAAAAGATACGACAGCACGACAATGTCAGGGGTACGTTCATACCAGGGAAGGGTGAACAAAAGCTGCGTGCTTATGCGGTCGATACCATTTTCTTTCCGACAACTGAACAATCTGTACGGATCATTTTGGAGATGTTCTCGTTTTTCGGCAATGGGAGTGGGGCAAAATTAAACGTCCAAAAATCTACTATAATGGGCTTAGGCAAATGGAAAAATAAGGCAGATTTTCCATTTGACTTAACATCAAACAATCTTATAAAAGTGTACGGAATATTCTTCCCATGTCAACCAAATCAGACACACAAAGACACTTGGCAAAATCTAGAGAAGAAAATAGCAGATATGTTACAGAGGTACAAATACAAAACAACTACCATATTTGGTAGAAGTACCATTGTTAATACATATATAATTCCAAAAATACTATATCTGTGCACAGTCCTAGATCCTCCATGTCAGACTGTCACAAACATAAACAAAGAGATTAGACGCTTTGTGTTTGGCAGCACCATCTACAGTATCAAACATACTACACTCATGCAAGACAAAAAAGATGGAGGTATCGCCCTCCAAGACATAACAACAAAAATACAAGCACTTAGGATCAAACACGTGGGTGAAATCCTACAACACCCAGAAAAACACCCTTTAGCACACTATTACATTGGAATTAGGCTATCTTATTTAAAACCTATTAGGAATACATCCTCACATTACTTTGGCACTCTACCAACGTTCTACAAAACATGTATTTCAGCCATTAAAGGACACGAAAAATTACTACACAAGAAAACACATACAATCTTCAGGCATTTAGTTAAATTACAAGCAACTCCGGTACATCTCAGAATTAAAAGAGGACATAGATATTTCATAAAAGATTATACCGAAATTTTCTCTAATATTCACAACAAGCAGATTACTCCAATAGCAAAGGAAATTACATATAGGCTTGTTTACAGCATGACCCCAACAACAGAGAGAACAGCAAAAATAACTAAACAAATACTACAGTATCAGCTTTGTAGACGGAACGTCCAAGAATCAGAAGAGCACATCTATTACGAATGCAACACAATCATGCCAACAAGAAATCTCCTACAAAACATCATAAACACTCATACGAAACAAAGAACAGATGTTTACAAAGCAATCATGATAAATTCCATTCCTTACTCCACACAAGACATCCACACAAAGCTACTGGCTCTATTGGCAGAGCACAGAAATCTTATATGGACATTAAGAAACAAAGCACTATACAATTACAGAACAATCAACAAAGAAATTGTCCAACAACTTTAACAACAAATAGTCGCAAACATTCTAATCTTAGTCCCACAAGCGCAAATCTCGTAAAAGATTTGGCTGACGACAGCACATATTACAGAAGAAGCAAATAACTTGTTTTAAACAAAGGATACTACAACTGTAAATGTGTTTATTGATGGTATCAATAATCTTACACTTATATTATTATTATTAATAATACTATTATTATTACTGCTACTATTATTATTAATTTTCCCATTATTATATTTGAATGTGCAACATGAAATATATTGTGGATGAATGTCTGTGCCGTTGGCAGTAACATATGTATGCGTCTGTGTGTGGATGCAGGTGTGTGTGCGTGTGTTTGTGGTGCATGAATTTGCACGCGAATGTGTATGAGTGTGTGTGTATGTGTTTGTGTGTGTGCGCGCGCGCGTGTGCGTGTAGCAGCCTTTAAACCAAGGCGGTATCTCAAGTATTAAAATGATGTTATATGGTAATGATATGTTTCAAAAGAAAAATATGCACCACCATGTATAAACAAATTGAATAAGCCCTTTAAGTACCCGGTAAGCTAAGGTGGCTTTTGGTGGCCAGGTTTTAAGTCCTTCCCATTGTATATGACACCCAGACACTATCACAACTCTGGACCAATTATCTCCCTGGGGACAGGCCATGGAGTCTAATTGCTAGTAGTAGATTCTTGTCCCCCAAACAAAAGGTATCATGGAATAGAGCCATTACCCAGAAATTACAAAGAAGCCACATTTTAATGGAAATGATAGTTTAAAGTTTATTGTCCAAGCGTGGGGCATTTAATGTACTGCGGTCTCCAGAAAGCACGAGATTGTGTGTGTGTGTGTGTGTGTGTGTGTGTGAGAGAGAGAGAGAGAGAGAGAGAGAAAGAGAGAGAGAGAGAGAGAGAGAGAAGGGAGAGATGGACAGGTGTTTCATGCATTCCGCTTGCGGAAGTGGAAGTGAAGTATATGCAAGTAATGTGTATCTACATGCACCAAGCCATAAATGTCATCATAACTGTATATATGTATGTATTTGTTTTATTCACAATGTCACACTTAACACTAACAAACTGCAACGCTCTGTAATATACACAAACAAAAGAAACACACACTACAACTTGTAAATATACATTGCTTTGTATGAAATAAAAGATTAAAATAAAAAATCAAGAACTAAATTGTGACCCTGTGGCATATGTTAATACAAAGAAGATGGAGATCAAGCATAACATCTGCAAAAACCCTACGAAGTGCAGAAGTGATACAGATCATCAGTTATTAGAAGCAGATCTGAAATTAAAACTCAAACAGCTTACCCGAGGACCAAGGCCACTTCGTTTTGATCTCACAAAAATACCAGTTGCATACAACATAGAAGTTAGGAATCGCTTTGGGGTCTTGATGACTGTACAAAAAGAAATGACACCTGATTAACTGGCAGTACAAGCTAGAGATATCTTGATAACTGCAGCCAAAGATTTCATTCCGACCAAGAAAAAGCAACTTAAGCCATGGATTACATCAGACACGTTAGAATTAATAAAACAACGAAGGGAGCTGAAACAGAAAGGAAATGAATCTGATAACAGTAGGATGAAGTATAAATCTTTAACTCGAGAAATAAGAAAGAACACAAGAAAGGACAAAAATCAATATATACAAGATTGCTGTACCAGAATAAAGCAATATCATAAGGCTGGAAGAGATTATGAAATGTTCAAAGAAATGAAGTTATTGACAAGAAATGTTCAACCTCAATTGAATGTTATCTGTGACAAGATGGGAAATACCTTAACAGAATCTAGATAAATTCTAGAAAGATGGCAGCAGTACTGCAGTGGAATGTATGATATGAGTGACAGTGAGGATATGAATGAGATACATGAGCCAATGACAACAGAGACAGAACCTGAACCCTCATTATATGAAATTGTTTGGGCTATAAAGAACCTGAAGAATGGTAAATCACCTGGATGTGATGAGATACCAGCTGAACTAATTAACGTGGGAGGAGAAGAAAGCATACGCATATATCATGCATTATGTACAAAGATTTGGAAATATGGTATATGGCCAAGAGATTGGAAGAGAACTATTTTCATTCCAATACCAAAAAAGGGCAACCTGAAATTATGCACAAACTATACAACTGTTGCCCTGATCAGTCATGCAAGTAAAATTCTACTAAAAGTCATAATGCGAAGACTTCGTAAGAAAATGGACAAAGAGATTAACGTGGTTCAAGGTGGATTTAGACAAGGAAGAGGAACAAGAGATCACATATTCAACATGCGTTTAATAATAGAGAAGTGCAGAGAATTTAATGTAAACCTATTCTCATGTTTTGTGGATTATTCAAAGGCATTTGACTGTGTACAACATCAGAAATTTGGGAAATCATGAGGAATATGGGCTTTCCATAACATGTAGTACATCTCATAAAAATGCTCTATCTAGACCAACAAGCAGCAGTTAGAATAGATGGCGAGACATCAGATTGGTTTGGCATCAAGCAAGGAGTCCGTCAAGGCTGCGTGCTGTCACCCTATTTGTTTAACCTGTACGCCGAAAATATAATGAGAAATGTAAGAGATGATATAAACAGGGAGCTATATGATGCCCTAAATATCGGCGGTCATGACATACTAGAGATTCGATATGCTGATGATACAGTATTACTATCCACAACACAGAATGGCATAGAAAACCCAATAGCCTCAACCCAATTGAATAGTGAAAATGACAACTTATATCTTAACATAGCAAAAACAAAGATAATGCATACAGATAAAACTACTATGGAGAAAGAAATATACATTAATGGGGGGAAATTGGAGGTGGTGGAACATTTTGAATATCTTGGGTCATTGATTATCAATAACGGTGACACAATGAAAGAAATTAAACGGCGACTATCCATTGCTCTTCAAAGACTAAAACAGATTAATAAATTATGGAGTGGGACAGACAGAACTACAAAAATTAGATTTTTAAGAGCATGCATCTTTCCCATTGCAACATACGCCTGTGAGACATGGACACTTACTAAAGAAGCTGAACAGCGCATAAACGCCTTTGAATATAAATGTTATAGACGAGTTCTAAGAATATCTTGGGTAAAGAAAAGAACAAATGCATCCATTCTTCAAGAGTTGAATATTGAGGAAGGTTGGCTATTAAAGACGATAAAACAAAGAAAATTGAAGTATTTTGGTCACTTGAAACGTCACGAAAGTTTGGAGAGAACAATAATGGAAGGGTATATGCCTGGGAAGAGAGGAAGAGGAAGGCAAAAGAGAAGATGGGTGCAGGATGTGGCGGATGATCTCCAGATGGGTGTATCAGACGCAGGACATCTTGCTTGTGATCGAGTTTTCCGGAAGGTTGATATGGGAGCGAGATTCTGCAAGGGACATAGTACTGAATGAATGAATGAATATGGCATGTTAGAAGAAGTCATAGGTCCCAATTAGAAGTGGTCTCTGTAATTATATCTTACATATAAAAGGCAATGTCTGTCTATATGTCCTTTATGCGTTCGCGAACGGTACATCCGATTGAGATGAAATTTTCTACACGTCTTCTTCTCATTCCCGTGCTGCCAACTGTCATAGTTTGTTAGTGTACAAACAGTTATTTACTTAATATTATTTAATATTTTAATTTACATTATAATGTATATATAGCGAGGGGACATAACTTCTAATAGCATTGCTATATATGTAAAATTAATGCATATTTCCCATATAGGTGGACATTTTCGCTACAGTTATCTACAGGCATATACGTTATAATCCTCCTCCTCCTCCTCCCCCATCCTCCTCCTCCCTCCTCCTCCTCCCCCTTATCCTCCCCTCCTACTCCCCCTTCTCCTCCCCTCCTACTCCTCCTCCCCTCCTCCTCATCCACCTCCTCCCCTTCCTCCTTCCTCCTCCCTCTCCTCTTCCTCCCCCTTCTCCTCCACCCCTTCTTTCCTCCTTCCCCTCTTCCTCCGCCCCCTCCTCCCCTCCCCTCCCCCTCCTCCTCCTCTCCCTCCTCCTTCTTTTTCTTCTGCTACGTTATAATATATAATGATAAATTCTTTAAGGCATTTTCAAAGTTTTCATCATAATAATGCATCTATTTTAAATACATGAAAATTTTCTAACTCATATTTTTATTTCTCTTCGACATCTATACAGTCATCCCAGCATTTATTGCGTTTTCGTGATATCTTGGTAAGTTTACGTTCAGTAGTTTCAGATTGCCCTATTTAGTTATTGGGATGAAGATTGTTCTCTTCCAATCTGTTTGCCATATTTCCGGTAACAGGAACTGGAGCTTATATGACTACTTATATGAATTAAATGAGACGCTCCCCACCAGGGACTGGGCGAAGTCGGGCCGGGTCGTCTTTTTTGGGAACGGGAGCAGGGGCCGAATATGAATTAAATGAGACGCTCCCTGCCAGGGACTGGGCGAAGCCGGGCCAGGCTTCTTATTTGAGAACGGGAACGGGAGCAGGGGCCGAATATGAATTAAATGAGACGCTCTCCGCCAGGGGCTGGGCGAAGCCGGGCCAGGTCGTCTTTTTTTGGGAACGGGAACAGGAGCAGGGGCCGAATATGAATTAAATGAGACGCTCCCCACCAGGAGCTGGGCGAAGCCGGCCCTGGCCGGGTCGTCTTCTTTTGGGAACGGGAACGGGAGCAGGGGCCGAATATGAATTAAATGAGACGCTCCCCACCAGGAGCTGGGCGAAGCCAGGCCGGGCCGGGTCGTCTTTTTTGCGAACGGGAACGGAGCAGTGGCCGAATAAGAATTAAATGAGACGCTCCCCTCTTTGGGAATGGGAACGGGAGCAGGGGCCGAATATGAATAAAATGAGATGCTCCCCGCCAGGTATGGGCGAAGCCGGGCCGGGTCAGACAGACAGACAGACAGTCGGGAACGGGAACGGGAGCTTATATGACTACTTATATGAATTAAATGAGATGCTCCCCACCAGGGGCTGGGCGAAGCCGGGCCGGGCCAGTCAGACAGACAGACAGACAGACAGACAGACAGATCTCCGCCAGGAACTGGGCGAAGCCGGGCCGGGTCTGCTAGTATATATATAAAACCCATTTTCCACACCCCTGAATCACCGTGCCACACTTTGCACCGTCTCGCACCAATTGGACGCACGGTGTGGCATACACATATCTGTAGCCTCGACACGATCTCTGAAACTTGCCTTTTTGCCTTTGTGTCTGTCCTTGAAAAGATTCGCTTCACTGTTCAAGAATTGTATAAATACCGATCTACATCGCTGAGGTGTTGATATTGTGATATACATGTCGAGACTGATTTCAGATCGGTCCCCCACGTTGTTGATATAGTAACACATATCTTTCAGGGGCCTCATCGTGGGGTTGTGTGGGGCATCGGATGACACCGACAAATAAGGTGACATCAGTATGACTTTCTATCAAATTTATATGCAGTGTATCAGAAGAAGTATTATTTTTCAGTCAGGTCTTAGTCAGATATGACTGAACTACCGTATAACAGTAGACGGTACTACCTGGTTTCTGTTAGCGCCGAGCGTCGGGCGCTTACCAAACCCGACACCCCACATTGTGCCAACGGCTTCGGGCGGAAGAGCGCAATTGGGAGGGTACACGCCTTACCCTGGTGCGAGGAAATGCAAGCTAAAGACAAAATTGTCATGGCAGGGCAGACCAGGCCCTAAGCCTTGGTTGGCGACTGGTCTAGGATCGAAGCTCCGACAGGCGGACAGTTAGAGCATTGCTTTGCTGATCCGGCAGCTTCTGCAGCTTGTCTTGTTCCAGATGTAGGGGTGTTACCTTTCCTCTGGAGTGAACTAGGCAGGCCGAGAGAGGGATCATGCTGCATGGGCAACACATGATCTCTATATTTTAGCCCAGGCTTTGTGCTATGGAGAGGCAATAACTCCATCCCTGGTCTTAACTGGTCTCGGAATCAAAGCAAGAGGCAACTGTTACGGGTTATAAGTCCTTGTCAGTTGGCGTAGACATGGGGCGCCACGCGTTGCCTCTGACGGTGGGAGACACCTATAGGTGTCACTGATCAGCTACCGCCCGCCTCAAGCTGGGCAGCCCCCAGCCAATTGGGTGCTGATCCGCCACAGCCTGCCTGCTTCAATGGGTGCTTGGGGCTAGGACAAAATCTGAATCGCAGGCTGTAAAACCAATGCACCAGGTACAAACAAAAATATAAATAGAAACCTCAAGCTATGGCTTGCAGCCTGGAACGTGAGAACCATGTGTCCAGGATTTTCCACTGACTTGACCAATATTGACGATGTGAGAAAAACGGCTGTGATTGATGCCGAACTCAATCGTCTTAACATTGATATTGCTGGCCTGCAGGAGACTCGCCTCGCTGAGGAAGGGTCACTCAGGGAAAACAACTACACCTTTTTCTGGAAGGGTAAAGGGCAGGCAGAAAAAAGGCAACACGGTGTGGGCTTTGCAGTGAAGAATTCGCTACTGGGAATGATTGAAATTCCAGCAGGAGGAAATGAAAGACTATTATCCCTGCGCTTGGCAACCTCTTGTGGGTTTGCCACCATTATTACTGCATATGCACCGACACTCGATTCCTCTGATGATGTGAAGGATTTGTTTTATGAGGAGTTAGACTCTGTGATTAAGGCAGTTCCAAAATCCGACTACATTTATATGCTCGGTGATTTCAATGCTCGTGTGGGCAAGGACTCGAGTTCACGGCCAGTGTGCCTTGGAAAATACAACATCGGTCGCATGAATGAAAATGGGCAAAGGCTGCTGGAGCATTGCACCAGTAATGACCTATGTATTACAAACTCTTTTTTTTAAACAAAAGAGATGCATAAGGTCACATGGAAACATCCAAGATCCGGCCATTGGCACCAGCTGGACTTCATCATCACACGGAGACAACATCTGAACCATATATCATTGACTCGTAGTTACCACAGTGCTGACTGTGATACGGATCATTCTTTGGTTGTTGCAAGGGTTAGACTGAGACCAAAGAGAATCTACACAGCTAAACACAAATCTAGCCCCAGGATTAATATTATTAACACTCATGATCCTGAAAAGTGCTTTCAGTTTCAACAGCAACTTGAAGACGCTTTCACTGATACACCAGAAAATTGTACAGTAAATGAAAAGTGGGGTCAAATTAAGGAAACTCTTTGTAAAACTGCCGTAAGGGTTTACGGCACTGTGGATCATCAGAGGCAGGACTGGTTTGCGGCCAACAGGGAGACTCTGCAGCCCTTGATTGATAAGAAGAAGAAAGCTCTCTTAAGAAACAAGGAAAGACCAACGCGTAACACTCTGAGTGAGCTAAGGCAAGCTAGGAAGGATGTGCAAAAGGCTGCCAGGCAGTGTGCAAATGATTATTGGATCAAGTTATGTGAGTCCATTCAAATCGCAAGTGATAAGGGAGACTTAAGAAGCATGTATGAAGGAATAAAGAAAGCCTGTGGTCCAGTGATCAAAAGAAGTGCACCATTGAAAACCTTGACTGGAGAAGTCATCACTGATAAGAAACAGCAGATGGACAGATGGGTAAAGCACTATTTGGAGCTTTACTCAAGTGAGACCAAACTAGCGGATAATGCCCTCAACGCCATAGAGGCTCTACCAACTCTTGACCACCTGGACACACTTCCCACCATAACAGAAGTTAAGTGTGCTATAAATGAACTTGCATCTGGCAAGGCTCCAGGTAAGGATGGGATTCCAATAGAGGTTATCAGGAGTGGGCAAGACACACTCACCATACAGATCCACCAGCTAATAGAGCTATGCTGGCGTGAAGGACAAGTCCCACAGGATTTCAAAGATTCAAGCATCATAACACTGTACAAGAACAAGGGCGATCGGAGCGACTGCAACAACTATAGGGGTATCTCACTTCTGTGTATTGTTGGAAAAGTATTTGCCAGAATTGTTCTGCGCAGACTTCAAGTCCTAGGAGATCAAGTCTACCCCGAATCACAGTGTGGCTTTCGACAGAACCGGTCTACCACTGATATGATATTCTCATTGCGACAAATGAAAGAAAAATGCCGTGAACAGAATCAACCACTGTTTATTGCCTTCATCGACCTCACAAAGGCATTTGATTTGGTCAGTCGTGAGGGTCTGTTCAAGGCACTAAAGAAGATTGGCTGCCCACCAACTCTTCTGTCCATTGTGGAATCGTTCCACACAGGCATGAAGGGTATAATCAAGTTTGATGGTGCAACTTCTGAAGAATTTGAAATCAAGAGTGGAGTTAAGCAAGGTTGTGTACTAGCTCCCACCCTCTTTGGAATATACTTTTCACTTCTACTGAAATATGCATTTCGTGATCAGGATGGTGGTATATACATTCACTCACGCTCAGATGGCGGCCTCTACAATGCTCAGAGATTGAAGGCTAAGACCAAAATTAGGAGGGTACTGATCAGAGAGTTGCTTTTTGCAGATGATGCTGCAGTTACGACCCACTCTGAGGAAGAATTGCAATGTCTACTATCTGCATTCTCCAATGCTTGTTCTGAATTTGGTTTAACAATTAGCAAAAAGAAGACACATATTATGTCACATGGGGTACCATCAATCTTTATTGACGACGCCGAACTAGAGATAGTAGACCATTTTACATATCTAGGATCAGTGGTAAATAGCAAATTATCCCTAGATCAGGAAATCAACATCCGGATTGGTAAGGCAGCAACAACAATGAACAGGTTAAGAAAAAGAGTCTGGGAGAACAGGAAGCTTACTGCCAAAACAAAAGTCCTTGTCTATCAAGCCTGTGTCCTTAGTACTCTTCTCTATGGCAGTGAAACCTGGACAACTTACTCACACCAAGAGAACAATTTAAACAGCTTTCATATGCGGTGTCTGCGAAGAATTCTTGGTATTAAGTGGCAAGACAAAATCACAAATACTGAAGTATTGGAAAGATCAGGTTGTGTGACAGTTTATTCCATGCTCAGTCTTCGTAGACTTAGATGGATAGGACATCTTAGGAGGATGGATGATGGTAGAATACCAAAGGATATCTTTTTTGGTGAATTACAGATGGGTAAGAGATCTCAGGGTCGGCCTCTACTACGATACAAAGATGTGTGTAAGCGGGACATGATTGATACAGGCATTGATAATGCACATTGGGAGCAAGTCGCCGCTGAACGTGTTGCATGGAGGGCAAATATCAGAAATGGAATAAAGTCAAAGGAGAAAATTATTGCAGAAAAGTCACACACCAAGCGTTTGAGACGTAAGATGGTGCATGATGGTGGAAATGACCACGTGTTCACATGCACCCACTGTGAACGGACATTTACAGCGCAAATTGGCCTTATCAGTCACACTCGCTACCGCCATAGTTAAAAGTTATTATGCCTTTTTAAAGCACAAACTATCGTCTGTCAAGACGGCAAGGTGCCAATGATTATTTTTAACTTCAAAATACCCTTTTTAGTTACATGTCCTTTACACGACGTAGCATTTAAAGCCGCCATTTTTTATGGCTAGGTAAATTTACGTTCAGTAGTTTGCCATTGCTTTCTGAACAACCAAGGCTAATCAATCAATCAATCAATCATGTGCCATGCCGGAAAGCGTGGGCGGTCATGATTCGCCATTTCACTCGATCACCAGAGTCGTGGATCAGCTCAGTGTTCCTGTCTCGTCCATGCCATGTGGCCAAGCCATCCAGGTATTTTCCTCTCGGTCTTCCTCTTGGTCTGTTCCCCTCGATCTTGCCAGCTGTCACCAAGTTCTCCAGTCCATTTCTTCTCATAACATGTCCAAAAAATTTTGACTGTCTACGTCTAATTTCTCTAATCAATCTACGATTTTCATTTGTCTCTTGTAGTACTTGTTCATTGGTTTTTCTATCTGTCCATGGTATTCTTTGCATTTTCCTCAGAAACCACATTTCTGCAGCCATCAGATGTTTTTCAGCTTGACTGCACATTGTCCAAGTTTCACATCCATACAAAAGAACAGGCTCTATGTATCCCCTCAACACTCTTTTTCTCGTTTCAATTGACATCATTTTATTGGTCAGAATGTTTTTCATCTTGCTAAAGGCTACCTTCGCAATGGCGATTCTTGTTCTAATCTCTTCAAGGCATCTGCCATCAGATGTTATGACTGTTCCGAGATAATTGAACCGATTCACTTGCTGAAGAATATTCCCATTTACTTGTATATTACATTGTGGTACTTCGTTCTTCCTAGTGACGACCATAACCTGTGTCTTCCTACAATTTAATTCCAACCCCAGCTGCTCACTGTGTACAACCACAGCGTCTACTAATTGTTGCAGATCCTGTGCATTGTCTGCAATCAATACTGTATCATCTGCATATCTAATGTTATTTATGTTTCGTCCTCCAATGTTGATTCCATTTAGGTCTTCTACATTTCTGAAAATATTTTCACTGTATAAGGAAAAAAGATCTGGAGACATTACACATCCCTGCCTAACACCTCTCTTAATAGGTTGGTATTGTCCTACTTCATTATCAATTCTTATGGCAGCTTGTTGTTTCCAATATATGTTTTTTATAAGTCTAATGTCTTTCCCATCAATTTGTAGATCTGCCAGCATATCCACAATGTTGACATGTCTTACTCTATCAAAAGCCTTTGTGTAGTCAATAAAGCAAAGATGTATATCCTTGTTTACTTCTAAAGCACGTTCAATAACTGTTCGCAGCATATACACAGCATTTACTGTACCCTTTCCTTCTACAAAACCACATTGTTCTTCCCCTATTTCAGGTTGTATTTTCTTCCTCACTCTTTGCATGATAATTCGTAACAAAATCTTTGTGATGTGACTCATTATACTAATTGTTCTATGTTAATCACATTCTAAGGTTCCTGATTTCTTTGGGATTGCAATAAATACAGAATTACATAATTCAGAAGGTATATCTCCAGTATCATATAATGTGTTCAGCAGTCTAGTGACTTGCTCTAGTCCAAATTCTTCTAAAGCTTTAATCATTTCTGTTGTGATGTTATCTGCACCGGGGGCCTTGCCAGCTTTCATATGCTTAAGAACATTTTGAACCTCCATCTTTAAAATTGCTGGTCCTTCATTATTAAATCTAATAGCATACTGTTCCTCTCTGTTATCATTATACAGGTCTTTCACATAATCTGTCCATACATGTAGAATCTGATCTTTTTCTATTATGATTTTGCCATCTTTAGTTCTTAGACAGCCTGTTGATGTACTTGTTCTTTTATTAGTAAGTTCCTGAATCCTTTTGTGCACTAATTTGGTATTTTGACTGTTGTGTTGTTTTTCAATTTCTAAGCACTTTTCCTCAAGCCATGATTCTTTTGCCTTCCTACATAATATTCTGACTTGTCTGTGAATTTCTTCATATTTGGCAGGATTATTTTTGTTGAGTCTTCTTGTTTCCATTAAGTGTAAAATTTCCTCAGTCATCCATTTCTTACGACCCACCTTCTTTAATTTTGGAATAGTTGTTTCTGCAGCCATATTGATTGAATTCTTTAACATTTCCCATTGATCATCCACATCCTGGAATAGGATCTCTAGATCAGACAATATTTCAAATCTGTTCTGTACTTCTATGTTGAATTTGTTTTGTATTTCCTTGTCATTACTCAATGTACACAAATCAAGGCTAATACCATTGTTAAAAAATCAACGCAAGAAAGTCAGTTTCAAAATCGCCTACAGCTGATTTCGAACGCAATCCTTCGCCACAGACGCCAACACAAAATATTCTAGTTATAACTACCATGTAGCAAGAGCTCTGCAGACAATGGCTCTCCAGACAACCTGCCGGAAAGATTCTCGATCCTTCTCCAATTCTCCAGCCTAATGCATGTTCATATCCAGGGCACATGTATTATCTTGTGTCCCTGTCGAGTTAGTTGACCCCTGCCTCTTCTTCAAAGGGCCATGCATTTCATTACTATTGCTTCTAAGCCAATTTGATGTAGCCATATACAGTATTTCACTTTACGTGTAGTTAATTATAATACAAACATTTTTTTATGGGGACGGGGGGAGGGTGTTTTCTAGTCCACAGCCAAGTAACCTAGAGGAAGAGTCGGCTTCCCAGAGTGCGGCTTCATGAGCCATGAACAGGGTACGAAGAAAGGAACACGGATAGCGTGACGAACGTCGGCGCATGCGGTGGCATCAGCGCGGAGACGACAGAGACAATGGCCTGGGAAGAAGCTGAGGGCACGAAGCACCGGGCGCACGAGGCTCTCCTCCCCGAGGGAAGGGGTGCTTGCGAGCAGGCATTTTTCTCAGGTACGGGACAACACGGAACAACGCAAGACAACGCAAGGGCAACACAAGGACAGTGCAAAGAACGAACGCCTCGAAACCTGGTGTGAACGCGTAACAGGAGAAAGACGCCGGGAATCGTGACCCGGGTGGGCCCGACCCAAAGTGTATCACGAAGGTTAAGGGCAGAAACAGTCCAGGAAGGGGGACTATTTCTGACAATTAAAACCTCCCGTCATGCTTGCTCCGCCGCGGAATCTTGAGCACAGCACTCTAGTATATATTTAGTCATCTGCAGAGTTCGTGTACAGTGTGAGATTCTCCACACGTCATCTATGGAGGGGGCTGGGTGTTACTGGAACACTTATGAAGCTATCCGCTCGCATTTAAGATGCACCTTTATAAACCAAACCAAACTAAATCAAACCAGAAGCACACATACAAACAGCCAAGTGAGACTCAGTCATACCATATAGTTAACAGTTATCGAACAGCTTCGGGAGATTTAGAACAGAATGCTTGGTGTTGATTTCGTCGGCTGTTCAGAAAGTAATGGCAAACTATTGAACTAAAATCGTATCCATCCGTCATGTACCATGCTGATAAGCGTGGGCGGTCATGATTCGCCATTTCACTCGATCACCAGAGTCGTGGATCAGCTCAGTGTTCTTTTCTCGACCAGACCACGTGGCCAGGCCATCCAGGTATTTACTTCTGTCTTTCCCGTGTTCTCTTCCCCCGATCTTGCCAGTTGTCACCAAGTTCTCCAGTTTATTTCTTCTCATAACATGCCCAAAAATTGTTGACTGCTACGTCTAATTTCTTTAATCAGTTACGATTTTCATTTGCTTCTTGTGGGACTTGGTCATGTGTCTTTCTGTCTGTCCATGATATTCTTTGCATTTTCCTCAGAAACCACATTCCACAGCCATCAAATGTTTTTCAGCTTGTTTGCTCATTGTCCACGCTTCGCATCCATACAACATAACAGGTTCTATGTAGCACCTCAACACTCTTTTTCTCTTTGCAATTGACATCTTTTTATTGGTCGGTATGTTTCTCATCTTGCAAAAGGTCACCTTCGCCGTGTTCTAATCTCATCAAGGCATCTCTCATCAGATATTATGACTGTTCCGAAATAATTGTACCGATTTACCTGTTTAAGAATATTCCCATTTACTTCTATATTACATTGTGGTAATTCCTTCGTCCTAGTGACGACCACTCGCTTACACTCAGGAAATAAATGACCGTAGACCCCGAGGTAGACCAAGAAGGCGGTGGAGAGATAATACATGTACAGACCTACAAGCACTTGGAATCAACGACTGGCAAGAGAAGGTCCACCAGTGAGACGAATGGAGACGGATTGTATTTGCAGCAAAGAACCTCAATGGCTCGGAACGCTGACAAAGAAGAAGAAGAAGAAGAAGAAGAAGAAGAAGAAGAAGAAGAAGAAGAAGAAGAAGAAGAAGAAGAAGAAGAAGAAGAAGAAGAAGAAGAAGAAGAAGAAGAAGTAGTGACGACCATAACTTGTATCTTCTTACAATTTAATTCTAACCCAAGTTGTTCACTGTGTGCATCAACCGCATCTACTAAAATGCTGCAGATCCTGCTCATTGTCTGCAATCAATACTGTTGTATCATCTGCATATCTAATGCTATTGACGTTTCGTCCCCCAATGATAATTCTTCTATATATTTGAAAATATTTTCACTGTAAGGGAAAAATGATCTGGAGATATTACATATCCCTGTCACAATCGATCAATCAATCATGTGCCATGCCGGAAAGCGTGGGCGGTCATGACTCGCCATTTCACTCGATCACGAGAGTCGTGGATCAGCTCAGTGTTCCTGTCTCGTCCATGCCGTGTGGCCAAGCCATCCAGGTATTTTCCTCTCGGTCTTCCTCTTGGTCTGTTCCCTTCGATCTTGCCAGTTGTCACTAAGTTCTCCAATCCATTTCTTCTCATAACATGCCCAAAATATTTTCCCTGTCTACGTTTAATTTCTCCCTGAGATTCCCTTGATGTCTTTTTCAGAAGTATATAAATATCTCTCGAATCTCAAAGCAACAAATTCAGAAGGCCTAGATGGTATCAGTAATAGAATTCTTCGGTACGCTGCACCAATTATTAGTGAGTCCTTAACGTTCATATATAACCAGTGCCTGTCCAAAAACTACTTTTCATCTGCCTTTAAAGTTGCTAAAGTGTATCCTCTACTTAAAAATGGCTCAACTGATATTAGCGTCTTGGGTAATTATAGACCTATTTCCTTACTATCGTCGCTATCAAAGCCATTAGAAAAACACATGCATAAAATAACACTACATCATTTAATTAACAACGATCTAATAATTGGCAGTCAATCTGGGTTTCGACCTAAATATTCTTGCCATAGTGCCCTTGCAAAAATGACCGATAACTGGCATCTTTGTATCAACAATGGCAACATTTGTGGAGTAGTATTTGTAGCTTTAAAAATCCTTTGATGTGGTAGATCATGATATTTTAATTAGAAATTAAAACACATGAAGACTAGCACCAATATGGTGAACCTAATTACGTCATTTTTATCTGACAGACAACAAGTAGTGTCCTTCAATAACTGTCTATCAAGACCCACACAACTTAATTTTGGTGTGCCTCAGGGCTCAATACTACGTCCGCTGCCTTGCGCAGTGTATATTAACGATCTTCCTTTATACCTCAATACTTCGTGTGACCTATTTGCGGACGACTGCACTATTTACACTAGTCAAGAGAGCCTTTGTGACTTAGAGAGCTCTTTAAAAAACGAACTTGACAACCTTAGTAGATGGGGCAATGAAAATCGCATGTTAATTAACATCGACAAAACCAAATCCATGCTAATAACGACCAGACAAAAACTACAGATCCATAACTGGGACACCGCTCGAGCTCCACGTGGACACGTTACCTATAATTAATGTAAATTAACATAAAACATTAGGTCTTTTAATTGACAGACATTTAAACTGGATCCCCCATGTTCATGTCCTTACAAAGAGAATAGCACAAAAGGTCTACCAACTTGCTAAAATTCAGCACTTTTTAGATGAAAGCACACGAAAAATATTCTATGCATCCTCTATCCAATCACCTCTCGATTATTGTTCCACAGTCTGGGATAGTTGCCCTAAATCTAACATGAAACGATTGTGTTCGCTTCAAAACCGCGCTATACGTCTAGTTTCTAGCATAAAGCACGTTGAAAGTAATAAATTATACAGCCATCTAAGACTTCTACCACTTCGAAAGCGCTTCCTTTTTAACAAAGCCAAATTAGTGAATAAAATTATATCTGAAAATACCCCAGAGTATCTTCTACCGTTAATTCAATCTAATGCAATGAACAGTAAGCGCTTAAATTTATTACAGCTTCCTAAGCCTAAATTGGACTTATACAAAACCTGTTTCGCATATTCCATTGTGGAATAGCCTTCCTCCAGATCTGAAAACACCAATGAATCCCTACACATTCAACCGAAAACTCTTTCAATACTTACTTCATACCGACTATATGCCTCCATAAGTACATGGGGATAGCTCTTTCATATTACGAGGTATCATTTTATAAGCCACTTGATTGTCCTATAACATGCCATTCCAAATTTTTTTTTTTTGGTGTTTATTCTCATCTTATCATTTTGTATGCCACTTGATTTTATCATGTATAATATAACATTACTGTGATGTGAGTGAGAGAGTTAGTGAGTTGGAGAAAGAGAGAGAGGGAGAGAGAGAGAGAGAGAGAGAGAGAGAGAGAGGGAGAGAGAGCAAGAGAGAGAGAGAGAGAGAGAGGGAGAGAGAGAAAAAAGAGAGAGAAAAAAGAGAGAGTTGCATTGTATCTCTAATTTTTACGCTACATAATGTATGTACAATTTTTTCTCTACTTCTTGCAATTGCTAGAATTCTCACGACAATCGTCAGTGTCTCAATTGTGTGTAAAGTGTGGGAGTTTGTTCTTATTAGTTTCAGTGATCATGTGAGGCATCATGTATGTGTCTAGATGTGAGGATGTGTATGTGAGGGATATGTGTGTGTGTGTGTGGGGGGGGGGGGGTGTGGGGAATGTATGTGTGGAGGGGTTGTGTATGGGGGGTGTGTATGGGTTAATGGGTGATGTGTGGATGTGTGAAGGGATGTGTAGTCGGTGGTGGATGTATGTGTGTGAGGGATATGTATGTGTGTGTGGGGTGGGGGGGGGGGGTATTTGAGAGGATAGTTGGAAGTATGTGGGTGTTGGTTGGGAGGGGGTGTGGGTAGGGAGTGTGTGTTTGGGTGGGTGAATGGGTGTGTAGGAGATTGTGTGGGCTGGGGGATGGGTGTGTAATGGGTGTGGGGGATGAGTGTGGGGGGGGGGGTGTCTGTGAATGGGATATGTCTGTGTGGGTAGGAGTGTGTGAGTGTGGATGGGATAAATGTGAGTGGGTGGAGGATGTATGTGTGGATGGTGAGGATGTTTGTAGGTGGAGGATGTGTGAGTGGGTGGGGAGATGTGTGGGCGGGGATGTGTATGGGGAATGTATGTGGGGGATGTATGTGTGGGGGGGGGGAATGTGTTTATGGGTGGAGTTTTGTGTGGGAGGGGAGATGTGTGAGAGGTGGGGGAGGTGTGGGAAGTGCAGGTGATTGAAGGATGTATGCGAGGATGGGGGGAGTGTGTTTGGCTGGGTGGTTTGGGTGTGTGTGGGTGGGAGGGTAGATGAGAGATGCATGTGTTGATGGACGCGTCGGTGATGTGTGGGTGTGAGTGGTTGATGGATGAGTACGTGAGTGGGTGGATGTGTGTGAGAGATGAGTGTATGGGTGGGGGAGGTGTGTAGTTGTGAGAAGATGTGGGTGAGCGGCGGCTGTGTGTGGGTGGGGTATATGTGGGTGGCGGGGTGTGTGTGGGTGGGAGGTGTGTGTTTTTGGGTTATGGGTGGGGGATATGTGTGGGCAGGTGGGGAGATGTGTTTATGGGTGGGGATGTGTAGTTGAGAGGTGGCGAATATTGGGTGGGTGAGTGGGTGTAGGTTGGCTGATGTGTGTGTGGGTTGGTGTGGAAAATTGTGAGAGTGCGGGATATGTGTGTGGATAGGTGCGGGATGTGTGGGTTGGCGGGGGTATGTGTGTGTGGTTTCTTCTTCTTCTTCTTCTTCTTCTTCTTCTTCTTCTTCTTCTTCTTCTTCTTCTTCTTCTTCTCCTTCTTCTTCTTCTTCTTCTTCTTCTGCTGCTGCTGCTGCTGCTGCTGCTGCTGCTGCTGCTGCTTCTCCTCCTCCTTCTTCTTCTTCTTCTCCTCTTCTTCTTCTCCTCCTCCTCCTCCTTCTTCTTCTTCTTCTTCTTCTTCTTCTTCTTCTTCTTCTCCTCCTCCTCCTCCTCCTCCTCCTCCTCCTCCTTCTTCTTCTTCTTCTTCTTCTTCTTCTTCTTCTTCTTCTTCTTCTTCTTCTTCTTCCTCTTCTTCTTCTTCTTCTTCTTCTTCTTCTTCTTCTTCTTCTTCTTCTTCTTCTTCTTCTCCTTCTTCTTCTTCTTTTTCGTCTTATTCTTCTTCCTTTTGATGTGTGAGGATGCGTGTGTGGGTGGCGAAATCTGTGTGGGTGGGGGATCAGTGGGTGGGTGGCGGCATGTATGTTTGCCTGGTTCTGTGTGAATGCGTGGAGGTATCTGAGATTGGGTAGGGGATGTGTTGGTGGCTGCGGGATATGAGGGTGGATGGGGGATGTGTCTCACAACATTGCAATATGCACTGTTTATGTTTACAACTTTCATTTGATAATGTTTTTTTTTTTTTTTTCTCATGTGAATGTATCATGTGTAATATGCATTGTTTATGCTTACAAAATCTATTTGACAATGTTTTTTTCCCCCTATGTTAATGTAACATGCACATTTGATGAATGAAAGATGAGTGATTGAAAGGTCCGAATGTAAGACGGGCCTGCGTGCCCAATTTGTTACCCTTTTAAAATAAAGTTTGTTCGTTCGTTTGTTCGTTCGTTCGTTCTCTAATCAATTTACGATTGTCATTTGTCTCCTGTAGTACTTGGTCATTGATTTTTCTGTCTGTCCATGGTATTCTTTGCATTTTCCTCAGAAATCACATTTCTGCAGCCATCAGATGATTTTCAGCTTGACTGCTCATTGTCCAAGTTTCACATCCATACATAACGCATTTCGAAACCTTCTGCTAATCAGGATGTAATCAATTTGGTTTCTAATCCTGCTATCAGGACTCCTCCATGCCCATAATCTTCTATGATGTTGTTTAAACCAGGTGTTTCATACAATCATTTCCTGCTCTTTTACCCATTCTACAAGTCTGTATCCTCTTTCGTTTCGCACTCCCAAACCATGGACGCCAACTGTGCATCCACCGCCTTGATTTCCAACTTTTGCATTGAAGTCACCCATTATGATATTTATTTCTGAATTTTTACATTTCTTTAAAACAGACTCCATGTTTGCATAGTAAATAAAAAATAGCCAGTAAATGCTGGATTGACTGCAACGTCCCGTAAAGGACGTGCAACTAACGTTTTCTTAACAGTTACGGAACAAGCTAGAGTAACTATCCAAATCTTCAAATTTTACATGGCAAATGAGTTAATGTCCTTATTAGTGAAAGGGAAGTTTTTGTGCTGTAGCAAATCTATTGAGAGGAAATGGTAGAGTAAAGTATAGACGCTTTATAACAGCTCGGTGGTCATGGGTTAATAAGTGATGTTGAATGAAATAGTGTATGACAGGAATGAGAGAAGAAGGGCAGAATGTCAGACGGGCCTGCGTTCCAAATTCTTGAAAATAAAGATTGTTCGTTCGTTCGTTCGTTCGTTCGTTCGTTGGGTTCAGATTCGCACAGGGCGGATTTATTTACACATGGACCTGGGCTCCCATGTCAACCCAGCTTAAGATAAGTACCGGGAAATATCTTGGGAAGTAAAGGCGACAGATGTGATACTGACCACACCACTAACCGTGTGCCGAAATATGGTCTAGCAAATATGCTCAGCGTACCTTTAGCATACCTTCATGTAAAAGAGGTCTTTTTCTTTTTACATATAATGAAATGAAAGTATTTGTGCTGTAGCAAACCCATTGATCGCATTCAAGGCTCGCATATTTACCTACTAAACCTAGCAGGAGGCAATCGTACAGCGGGGATGCTCTTTGAAAGGCCGATAAAAGGCCGTTCCTCAGATAAAGAGATTGGACTAAATACTGAGTAAGCTATCATAGAGTGCAGTGATGTGGTTGTCATTGAAGCGTGAAGCGCTCTGCACTTTTACCACAACCATATCAAGGCATTTTGAATTGAATAGTGAAAATCACAACTTTTATCTCAACATTGCAAAAACAAAGATAGTGCATACAGATAAAACCACTATGGAGAAAGAAATATATGTTAATGAGGTAAAATTGGAGGTGGTGGAAAATAGGGTATCTTGGGTCATTGATTACCAACAACGGTGACACAATTGCTCTTCAAAGACTAAAACAAATGAATAAATTATGGAATGGGACAGACAGAACTACAAAAATTAGATTTTTAAGAGCATGCATCTTTCCCATTGCAACATACGCCTGTGAGACCTGGACACTAACTAAACAAGCTGAGCAGCGCATAAATGCCCTTGAATATAAATGTTATAGACGAGTTCTAAGAATATCTTGGGTAAAGAAAAGAACAAATGCATCAATACTTCAAGAGCTGAATATTGAAGAAGGTTGGCTATTAAAAACACTAAAACAATGAAAATTGAAATATTTTGGTCACTTGAAACGTCACGAAAGTTTGGAGAGAACAATAATGGAGGGGTATATGCCTGGTAAGAGAGGAAGAGGAAGGCCAAAGATAAGATGGGTGCAGGATATGGCGGATGATCTCCAGATGGGTGTGGCGGATGATCTCCAGATGGGTGTATCGGACGCGGGACATCTTGCTTATGATCGAGAGGTTTTCCGGAAGGTTGTTACGGGAGCGAGGTTCTGCAAAGGACCTACTACTGAATGAATGAATGAATGAATGAATGAATGAATGAATGAATGAATGAATGAATGAATATCAAGGCATAAACATGCACACACGCTTAAGACATGATAGTAAGAAAAAGACATGGAGTATGAAGAGTGGACACCATATTACTTAAGGCAGACTCACAGACGATCACAGCAACTGTCTTAGAGGTGTAGCTGATGGTCGTTCCAGTGAAACTCTGATTAAAAAAGTCGCTTAAAAGTCGACAGGGTCGACTTCATTGCACCGGGTTTTATCCCATATGGCTCGGTCTTTTTCCCGCAGCACGGAAAGCGTCGAACAAAGCACGAACTCCGTAGCTTTTAGCGACGACCCACAGGAGTCTCCGAAATATTTAACTCGTAAACCGAAGGACGCGGCCCGGAATCGAACCACAACCTTCGGAGCACGAGTCAAACGGCTTGACCACTTCGCCACAGAGACTCCCTTATACTCTGATTGTAAACACGCAGGATTCGTCCTCGGGAGAATACTTTCATTCTGGATAGAATTACCTTACACTAAAATTCAAAAATCCTTAAATATGTTGTTTCATTAGTTATTATGCTTCACCTCAAAACGTAATAGAGTGAATAAATAAATGCACATTTTTATAGCGCACATAGAAGAACGAAGAGCCTCGAATATCCAACAGATGCTCTCTTTTTTTATTGTCAAACTGAAGCCTGCCACTCTGCCCGAAGCATGCCTGTCTCCACCTTTCTCATCATATTTTGTGACATAATCATGACATCCGTGAGCTGTTTGGCTTCCCCAGCGGAATGTCGCTGTGACTTTCTCCACATCTATTCCTCAGACTAGATGTTGTGATATCATAAGCCAGGCTCTCCCGCACCAATCACCGCACACCAACCTGGGACGCAAACCCCCGGGCACTTCTTTCACCTCTTAGCACAGGGCCGTCCGTGTAGGTGATTACATCACCTGGTGTGAATTGTTGCTATCCCAATGGAAGCTATTAAAGTCAATTAAAAATTTCTGCTGAAGTCTGGGAGAAAGATATGTTTTTTCTTTTTTTCTTTGTGTGTGTGTGGGGGGGGGGGGGGAGGAGGGGGGAGCCTCGCTCACTTTGAACTCAAGCGCAGTCCATACACACTACTTCTAGTAGTGTTGGACTGAATTTTTTGTGTAAATTAGCTTTCCCTATTATCAGTATTCCTCGCCATCAGACAAACCCACTCCGGCTTCAAAGGTACTTGTAATTTACGTCCCCAAGTCAAGGACGATAGGTCAACATTTTAGTCCAGCTGTCCGGTTTAGGGGTTAACCCCTTACTTTGGCATCAGCACTCCGGATGTTTACGAACACGCGTTCTTATCCATCCGGCATGCTAACCTACTGGGAGAAAGATAATACGAACGAGCATTTTATAGTAATAATATTATTGTCAGTTCCAGAGGGGGAAAAGTAAGCGAGAGCACCCTGAAAAAGTTAAGAGATGCCATTGACAAATAACTTAGGAATAAAAAGGCAGGCTTTCGACTAAGCAGACCCTGCACTGACCAGACAGTCACATTACGCACAATAATAGAGCAAAACATTGAAATAACGGCACCGCTTTATATTGGATTTGTTGACTATGAAATGACCGTCAACAACGATACCTTTGTGGAAATTGATGAGGCACTAAAGATCCAACCGATGCTCATTAATTTAATAAAGGCAACGTGCTGAAATGGATATTTACTGGAAACAAGTAGTAGTAATTAAAATAGGAAGTAAAGAGAGCAATTATGAACAGACAGAGCAAGGAGTAAGGCAAGGGTGTGTTTTGTCGCCTGATCTCTTCTCTCCCTATAGCGAAATAATAATAATATGAGAGAGAGAGAGAGAGAGAGAGAGAGAGAGAGAGAGAGAGAGAGAGAGAGAGAGAGAGAGAGAGAGAGATCAAAACGTGGTCAGGAATACGAGATGGATATTATAATATAAATAGTCTACGCTATGCAGATGACACCGTATTGACGGCGGAAAATGCTGAAGATCTACAACTTTGGGATATTGTAGTAACAGAGAGTGCAACCAAAAAAAAAAGAAGAAAAAAAAAGACTTTTCATGAATATTTAAAAAAAAAAAAAAACAATGTTTATATTCCAAAAAAAAAAAAAAAAGCAAGATGATACCTAAATGTGAGATAACAATAGAAATCAAAATGCTTAACCAAATTGATAAATACCCAGGGGCAATTATAACATCAGGCGGGTGATCACGACAGAGACTAAGAGGAGAATAGGTCAAAGAAAAGCTACATTTGGGAAAATGAAAAGTATCTTATGTTATATGTCACTAACACTAAATGTGAGAAAAAGAGTGCTGAAATGTTATATAGAACCTGTTTTGTTGTATGGCAGCGAGCCATGGATGGCTTGATCATGTTAGTAAAAACATGCGTTTCGTATATTGTGTACGACGAACAATAAACGATTGTTCGCATATAGTGAGGTCTTAGCATTTAGGCGGTTCCAGTCAGTTTTTAAGTGAGCCGGCCGCTCAGAAAGCAATGGCAAACTACTGAGCGTAATCTTGCCAAGAAATCAACAACAGCGGTAATATGTTGGTGTTGACTGCGATGTCCTGTAAAGGATATGCGAAAAAAGTCAGTTTTGTGCAACCAGAAAGAGTTCGCTTTAAATTTCAAATTACATCGTGGATAATAAATGCTCCACTGAACAAACTAAGCTTAGAAGCAACGAAGATGTGGTTCCTAAGACGAATGTTGTGAATACCTTGGACTGCCATGGTAACTATCAATGATTGCTTGGAAGAGACTAATGAAACTAGAAAACTTTAACGCACTCAGAACTTCAATGCAATCTTTTTCAGAGTTCAGTCGCACACTGTCTTGTTTCTGCATCAGAGACTCTGCTTTGGCTTGCAGTCTGGTTACAATATTCGCCACAAAAAGGATCATCTTTCATTTATGCATCACTGAGATAAAGAGCAGAATAGCCTAGAATAGGACAAGCAAAAACTACATTCTATAAAATGAGGAGCGTTTTGTGTAATAAGTCATTGTCCTTGAAAGTCAGAAAAAGAGTTATTGTATATTACCTAGAACTAAGTTTAACATAAGGCTGCGAGCCCTGGACAATTAGTAAACAGGCGATAGAATCCGCGGTAGCCTTGGAGATGTGGTTTTATAGAAGTATTCTGAAAATAATTGTACAACCAGAAAGAGCAATCAGGACGTTTTAAGGGAAGCTGAGTCGCAAAAACAACTTATCACAAACATCAGAAATAGGCAGTCATCGTATTTTGGCCATGTTATGAGAAGACAAAAAATGGAACATATTGTGACAACCGGAAAGATTTGCGGAAAGAAAGATCGAGGAAGACAGTGTGAGAAGATTCTTGACAGTCTTGTGTCATGGCACGGAAGGGAGTCAACACACGAATTGATCCATAACGTCGGGGATCGTAATTTGTGGAGAGGCATGATCACCCACGCCAGCCGGTGCTGAGATGTGTCCTGCATAACTTCAACAGAATAAGCTCAAATATAAAAGGTCCAGGGTTTGCAGAAACAATCCAGCAATGTCAACGAAGCATCAACTGAACATCAATGAAAGGACTCGAAGGCCGGCAATCTAATTGATGAGGCCAAGTTTATTTGCCCATATTCTCGTGCTGCATGATCAATCAGAAAATTCATAAAATCATAATTGGTTCCTACCGTATCTGTTATTTCCAGACGGGACGGTCATAATAACATTAATTATAAATCATCAACTGTTGACCAGACTAGCTACTAAGAACTATCAAGTCCGTATCGCAGTCCTTCTGTCCTTTGCAAGGTTGCCAAAGTGTCCTTCTGCTGTGACATTTTAAGTTTCATTCTGATATTCCGCATCTGTCAAAGACATTTCGTTTGCCATGTAAGATGTCATACTATTCTGGTTCTCCTTTCTAATATGTGTTGGCCATGAGTACGGTTGTTCTGCCAGTTAATATCTTTCTAAGTTCCAGACAACTTCGACGTGCTGCTTCTCTGGTGGAGCTCTGTGATCCGAATGTTTGTTGTTGTTGACAATTTTCCTGACGTGTTCTCCGTTCTACGTCAGCCCATTCGATACTCCTAGACATTGGTTTCGCGATTTCGTCGCGAATTTACTTTTGCGTCATATTCTCTGTCCTGCTACTTGGCAGCCGGCAAGGCACCGGATAATGATGATGTTCTATTCGTAAAAGCAGCTCGATCCATTTAATTACCTTTGGATTTGTGGTGGTAGTTCCAGCCAGCCTTTCTTCTGGTTCATTGCACACAACGCTCACATGTCCAGCATATCCTAATAAGAAGATGTGCGCTCTGTTGCCTTTTATTTCCATCTCGAAGGACGTGGTCCGGATCGAAACCACAACCTTCGGAGCCCGAGTCAGACGGCTTGACCACTTCGCCACGGAGACTTCCGATAACCATTCACTATCATCAACAACTGTAACCAGCCACTATATAAGGAATGGTAACCATTCACTATCATCAACAATTGTAACCAGCCACTATATAAGGAATGATAACTATTCACTATCATCAACAACTGTAACCAGCCATTATATAAGGAATGATAACTATTCACTATCATCAACAACTGTAACCAGCCACTATATAAGGAATGATAACTATTCACTATCATCAACAACTTTAA
>OY992887.1:31823055-31833055 GCA_963921405.1 Cepaea hortensis | reverse complement strand
GCTGCCATTGTGTGTATATAAGTGCTGACATGACAGCTACAGACGGTGCTGCCAGCGTCTGAGGTCTGGCACTGAAACCTAAGTCTTTGACGATAGGGCTCATATAATTATAAGTGAACGCTAGAGTCGATGGCGCCGATGTCTCTAGTTGTATATTGTTACCGAGGGCTCGAGTCATTGACGTCAGTGTAATACTTATCTTACATAAGTACGCCTGTGGGCTATGGTAATAGGATGAGCAGCTGTCAAGAAAGAATGGGTTAGCTCAAGGACAAACTGTTTATGTCGGATTATATTCGAGATTCTTGTTTTAAGATATACATAATTCAGTGACTCCACTGGCCTTCAGAATACTACGAATAAGCACAAGTGGCATAAACAGCAATTAACAACAGACAATTCTATTACTTGTAGAAGTGTATTTAAAGGAGTGGGTAATAAGTTGAGGATAGGAATATATGGTCGGTCGACTGTTAGTCCTCTTGAAGACCGGGTGTTTACTCTTAAGTCCGGTGCACTGGAGTTCAGGTCGTCTAAGCTCCGAGGAGAGCTTGCATATACTCAAGTTGGGTTGATGTAGAGTCATTTCTCTCGGTCCGGTATCGAAGCACCATCTCATCGGGACATGTGTTGCAGCTCTCTCTTCCCCTTCCGAAGTCCAGAAACGAGCGGAGTGTGCAAGACTGATACCTGAACATACATCTGCGGAGAGGCGTTTCAGGATGTGACCAGGTCATGATTCAATACAGCACTTACAGACTGGGTTGGGGTTAGGTTAGGCCCTGCTGACACAAGAAGAAGATTAAGACACCCAAAACATAATGTATATAGAGAAGATCTAGACACTGATTTAAGTATATTAGAGTAGTATCATGAAGCGATTTGTAGCACACACAAAACTTGTACAATAGAGTTTTATTTTTCCCAAAAGAAGCATATTAAATGACAGATCATATCGATGTTAATATACAACACCAGAACGGTTATCAACTTTATGGCATCTAACGATTGCATTATCACCTGGCCTGTGCCTGTTCATTGTTAAATTATATAAAGTGTCTGGCATCAAAAGCACAATTATTGTTATCACTGATTATATGATTAGAGAATGAGGATTTGAAGATTGTGGTGAGGTGAATGGAGAGATCGGAATGTACGTATCACGGCTTGTCTGTATATGCTGCTTGCTTTGCTGCATGGGATCGCCTAAGAAAGAGCTTCTATTGTATCGTGGAAATTATACTGAAATTAGAATTGGTGATTAATAAATACACTTCGACCAAAAAATAAACAGCAAGATGAAGCAATGTATCACAAGAACGACAATGCCTATTTATGGAGAAGACCATTGGAAATAAACAAAATTGAGAAGGACATAGAGGGAGCTGCATGAGACAGCAAAAGATAGGACGGTTTGGTGTGAGTTCATTGACTGAGTATGCTCCGAGTAGAAAGCAGGGTAGAAGAAGAGGAGAACATTAAAAGAAAGCTGAGGGAAGAACCAAGCATGAGAGAATGATCATATTTAAAGACACAACAATAATTCTACTAGAAGAAAAAAATTCAAGGACAGATAAGGCACCTAATGGATTGACTTTACCTGACTTTGTTCTACGAATAAGTTAAGAAAGAAAGGAAGGCAGGCAGGCAGGCAGGCAGGCAGGCAGGCAGGCAGGCAGACAGACAGACAAACAGACAGACAGACAGACAGACAGACAGACAGGACCGCCTTGATCCTCTGAAACAAAATAATAAACCCAGTGAAAATTTTGAAGTTGTCAGCGCTTACTTGAAGCATGCCTTCACTTATACCGCAGGTATGCATTTGCGTCAGACCTGTAATAGATGTCAAAATCAAAGCACATAACCCCGGCCCTGACATTCAAGCGATGAGCTAACAGCTGTCTCTGTTGAAATCCTTGAATCGACTGTCACTTGGTTGATGTGAAAGCTATGACCTTTCACTTGTCGTGACCATCACCTTGGGAATGATATTTTCTGGGCGGAAGTGTTTACGGTAAAAACAAAAAACAAAACAAATACAACGGGAAGGTTAAAGAGCTTATTGAATAATGACCTCATGATTGTGTGTATGTCGAAGTTATAAGGTTCAGATTGTTGTGTTATTGGTTGGGGTGGGCATGTAGAACAATGCATTTGTATGACATCGTGACCTGCATTACATTTACTTTCGGACTTTCTCACGGTCCCATTACTACGCGGGCATGCCAATACAGTATTGTATTCATATCAACAATATCCCTTTCAAGTTCAACCAATTCTGATCTTATAATTGCCAACTACGGCGTCTTTTATTTCGTATCATGAATGTTTACATTTTTTTTATACGTTTGCTAGTTCATATTGGGTATGTTACATAATCGTGTCTCTCAGACACCATTCATATTGTGCTACCCATCTTAACTCCTGTCAGTATATTTACAGCTCTTAAATAAGTGATTAAGTCACTATCAGTATTTTACTTTCCAATATACATCCCCTATTCAGGGTTTTGCCGGTCTCCCTGGCCTAGGTGTAAGGCAGCGCGCGAAAATTGGCAGCAGTTCTCGCCGCGTTGGTAACTTACGGGATAAGTGAGCCGGCCGCTCAGAAAGCAATGGCAAATTACTGAGCGTAATCTTGCCAAGAAATCAACAACAGCCGTAAAATGCTGGTTTTGACAGCGATGTCCTGTAAAGGATATGCGAAAAAAAACTCAGGATTTAACTTTTTTTTTGTTTTTTGGATATAATGCTGAATCTTTCCTTGGAATTCTCTAGGACGTTCTATCTTTAACATGTTTTCCATTATAAAAGACTTATTGCAATGGTCATATTTTCGATTAGTAGTATCCTTTGGACTCGTGTGCGCTTAGCAACTGTTAAAAATGCCTCAGTAGTTGGATAACGAAATAGGTCACCACCCGGGCTAACTTTCCAATCTTCAACATCTGTGTGTGCGCTTTTTTATTTCTTGGAACGATAATGTGCTGGTTTCCCCTTGCTCTCTTTCGACTGTCAGGACAAGTGAGAGCCCTTCTCTGCTCAACAGCAGAGCTGTCCGCTTATCCCGGTAGATATTCGATTCCCAGCGCTGAGTTTGCCACACAACACTGTTTTTCATCCTCTACCACTGGGAGATGCAGTCGGAATTTTCCTTTCCTCGAGTTATGAGACCATGATAGCATTTCTAAAATGCTACGCTTTGAGATACAAAACCTAGCCGCATAATAATATTTATAGGATATGGTATTCTGGTATACACACACTTGGTTCGTCGACCGTGCACAGCCCTGAGATTATCCCTGTGTGAACTATAGAGAATATTGGATAGCTTATGGGGGACATCAGTGTTCAGTTAAAGTGGTCCTTTACAATCCAAACCAACTAGTCAAGAAATATAAGATTCTGCTTAATCTAGCTCGACCCCCGGACCACTTTGTTGGTAACAAACACAGAAACCTCTATACTTGTCGTGGAAAACATAATACTACCACTAAAAGAAGACATAACTTGTTACAACTCTGCTCAATAGAAATAAGTGGTTGGGACACCCTAAACCTGTAATATTAACAGAAATAAGACCTAAATATTAGTTAGTGGTCATTATAACACTACATACGCCTACGTTCCTGGAACAGGATCATTTACTATTTTATTTAGGGCACTTAATATGATCCCAGAATAAGCGCCTTCTAGAACTGGGTCACTTTTTGTCTTGTGTTTATTTCCTGGGTAATCCGCTACTTACGTCTTTTTTCTTGCTCCTTCATGTTGGGGGAGCGTTGTGCTCTGTCGAGTCAGGAGAGCCAGTGAATGGTTTTGTTGAGTCAGCCTAGGAAAGCCAGTCAATGGTTTTGTTTAAACGTTATATTTAGCTACGTACTAATCGTTTCTTGTGACCTTACAGAACTTTACATACGCGAGCTGGCTATGACGGAATAAACTGTTAACTCTTGAAACAAGTATTTTTCAACGTTCGGTCAAGCATTTGAATATGCTGTTTCTGAGACTGGAGCCTTGTTGGCACAATGGCTAGCATACTTGCCTATAGGCACGGTGGTCTTGTATCCATATTTCCATAGAGACGGAATTTTTTTCCATTGACGTGCCCCCCCCCCTCCCCCACCCACGAGTTGACCCAGGTTAAATGGGTACCAGGAAATATTTAGCTAGTACCATATACCCTGTATATGAGACTGTATCATCTGCATGCCGGTCTCCCTAGCCTAGGCGTTGGCGACTCTCTCCGTAATCCCGTTTATCCACGTGAGGAATGTAACTTGCGCGAGAATCGGTAGTAGTTCTCGCCGCGTTGGTAACTTAGGGGTATGTGAGCCGGTCGCTCAGAAAGCAATGGCAAACTACTGAGCGTAATCTTGCCAAGAAATCAACTGAAAGATGCTGATGTTGACATCGATGTCATATAAAGGATATGCGGGATGGGGGGGGGGGGGGAATCTGCATATCTAATGTTATTGATGTATCGCCCCTCAATGTTGGTTCCTTCCATATCTTCTATATTTCTGAAAATATTTTCACTGTACAGGGAAAAAAGATATGGAGACATTACACATCCCTGTCTCACACCTCTTTTAATAGGCTGATGGGACGCAGAGGTGTTTCCAAGGCACCAGGGCCGGGTTATATACTGGCCAAGACCTATTGACGAGTCCTCGTCGAGCGTCCTGGGCAACAGGTCCCTTCGGGGTCCTGGCTAAAGTCAGTAGGATCGCCGATTCCTCCGAAGTCGGAGAGTGTCTGCCTGTACGGCGAGGAACCACCAGTCTGCACACCAATAAGCCAGACATGGGACAAGGGATACTCACGCAAACCTCAGGTCCTGTATGACATCACACTGATGTTGGACAACAGGATGCCTTCATCCGACATACAGGACTTCGCGTTGGAGCTCAAACCAACGAACACAAGCAAGGAATAGGCTGATATTGACCTAGTTCATTATCAATTCCGAAGGCAGCTTGTTGTTTCCAATATATGTCTTTTACAAGTCTAAGGTCTTTTCCAACAATGTGTAGATCTTCTATCATCCTTATCATATCGACATCTCTCAATAAAGCAAAGGTGTGGATCTTTGTTTATAGTTTTCATATGTTTCTTGTAGGACTTGGTCATTGGTTTTTCTGTCTGTCCATGGTACTCTTTGAATTTTCCTCATAAACCACATTTCCACAGCCATCAGTTGTTTTTTCAGCTTGTCTACTTGTCACAAAATAAAACACCGCGTTTGACCAGCTGATTACTATAAGAGGATTTCTGATTAAACGGACTATCTGCAAAAGCGACAATTGTTTCAACGAATACAGAGAAAACATTCATGGTTGTGGCTGCACGTGTTCACAAACAGGTCGGGCATAAATAACAGCTGTACTTGTACATCTGGTCAGCAAACATAGGAACATTCGGAAGTGAGATGAATGCATACATCGCTTTGACAGTTTGTCAACAGTTAGAGACAACCGGAATTGCCAGCTAGGGACAGGAAACAGTCCGTCTGTCATTTATAGTTTCCGGACATCACGCAGATTGGCAGATTGCTATTGACAACGGTTGTTGGGATCATACAGTAACTCGCTAGCTTGTTTTGGGAATCTAAACAACTGATGACAACTCTGACATTGATGGGGCCAGATAAAATAGATTCTTGACAATGGATGATATGCCCAAATAACACCTGCAGGACATCAACCATGTCACGTGACCAATTTTAGGGGTTTGCCAGAAAACCATGATTGGAGAGGACAGTTGAACTCAAACCTTGGATTTTAGCGGACGTGCTTCGGCACTGCGGTTCTGATTGGAATAATGTCTACCGTGTGCTTATTAGTGGATTTAATGGTTCACGTGCCTGTCATGGCAATTTGTAGATGTGATTTGTTAGACTGCAGTGTTGCCTAAGGTAGTATACTATGTAATTAGTCCTAATTAATTTAGGCGGTAGCATGGTGAAAACTAGATAGATTAGTGAAGTGTTGATAGGCTCTACTAGTTGAGAATTGAGTAATGGGGGATAATTGGGATCTTCCAGTGGGTGCTCCCTGTTGGGGGGGGGGGGGGGGGGGTTCCGCACGCTGTTGGTTGTTTTTTTTTTCTTCTTGTCTTGGCCTGATGAAAGCCTATGTGTTCAGTTCATCTGTCCCTGACAGAGTTAGGTTAATTGTATTTTGCTGAGCAAGGGCCAATGGCCACGATCATCTAATAGAGATCAGTGACGAAGAGGCTATCACCAGTTGTATGATCTATTTCACAGGTTCCCTCTAGTTGGAAGGAAGAACACGGAACCAAGGAAAAATCCGATCCCGGATAAAGTTTGGCGCAGGAAGATTGGCCCGCAACTTCATCAATGAGCCTATGCTAGAGGAAGATGAGAAACATGGCTCAGGGGAGCTGAAGGATAGAAGTATCCTACAGGATAAGTACCGAATGAGTTGTAGGTCATACCAGTCATTAACACACCAATAGTGATTGAGGTTCGCATTGGAGGAAAGATAACATTTAAGTGTAGTGGTTCCACATATCAAGAACATTATTACGTTAAGACAATAACGAGAAAATAAGGAAATCCATAGAACATTTCGCAAGAAGGACAAACGCCATGTTCATGGGACAGTGTTCTATTGTTTTTTTTACTGTGCAGGAATTAGGAGATCTCAGTTTTCTACAAACTATTAGGAACAGTTTTTGTTAGGAACAAACATTAATAGTGTTCCCGGACTGTAGTTTCGATTGGGACTCAGATTTCATGGTTATCAAGGTTCATGGAGGATAACAAGTCTGGCTGAAAAGAAGCGGCAATTGGTGAGGTCTATTGTACTGACTCGTGTGATGTCGTGTAATCCTTGCCATGATGAGTGGACTCTGATCCTGAACTTTGAAGGCTGACCTATACATTTGCATCAGAATACACGACACACATTTTCTTCACAGACACGTCTCATATACATTACACTTTCCTTTTAATAAATTAATCTTTATTAATTTTTTGGAAGCAAGAGTTGTTGAGTATGTTGCGTTGGGGAAGTATGAGAGGGGGCATAGTACGACAGTGAGAGAGTGATAGGAAAAGGTGTCCACGGGCTGATGGAGTGTGTTGGACGGAAGCTGGTGGATCCTCCAGGATATTGATAGGGAAAAAATATTATAATGTGGGTGTTGACTCTCCTCACTCCAGGGACGACACTTTAAAGGAAGACACGACACTACTCATTGTCCACGCTTCACATCCATACAAAAGTACAGGTTCTATGTAGCATTTTAACACTCCTTTTCTCGTTGCAAATGACATATTTTAATCGGTCAGTGTGTTTTCCATCCTGCAATGGATTCCTCGCCATGGCGATTCTTGTTCTAATCTCTTCAAGGCATCTCCCATCAGATGTTATGAGTGTTCCGAGATAATTTTACCGATTCACTTGTTTAAAAATATTCCCATTTACTTGTATATTACATTGTGGTGTTTCCTTCTTCCTAGTGACAACCATAATCTGTGTCTTCTTACAATTTAATTCTAACCCTAGCTGTCCACTGTGTGTGCAACAACCGCATCTACTAAATGTTGAAGATCCTGCTCATTGTCTGCAATCAATACTGTATCATCTGCATATCTAATATTGTTGATGTTACGTTCCCCAGTGGCTATTCCCTCATATCGTCTACATTTATTGTATAGGGATCAAATAACATGAGGGTGTGGAGCCGCTGCATACATTTAGCCATTTGTTTGTTGCCTGTTCTTTACAGGACGTATCAATCAGCCCCAGCAATTTTGCCTGTTTGTGATTTACTAGACAATGTGTACGTTCGGTAGTTTGTCATTGCTTTCTGAACAACCGACGCCGATACTATCGAAATCAACGCAAGTCTGCAAATAATTTCGGCTCCATATGTCGGGGAAGTGTGAAACGCGTTCACTTCCCATAAGCCACATGGCCGGCTTACCACCTTTAGAGGACATAATTTTGACTAAGCTTGCCAGCAGAGAATGTAACGAACGAAATATGCGTGAAAGTCAACTGTAGCATTATAAATAAACTCATTGGTAATTACTGGCACTGATAGAACTATTTAACAGCATTATCAAGTGTCGGAAAGCTCACTACTTAGTCCTAAAACCCCAAGATATAAAATTGTTGCTCAAGACTTGCGACATACAGCTCTGGAGAAAGAATATCGAGCAATATGAGATAGAACCCAGTGCCGGAAATCGAGGCTCTTGCCTTTAATCCGCCTAATAAGATCCAAGTTCATTTCTAGCCGCCTTTTCTTCCTAGAAAATTCAGGAAATTACCCGGCACCCAGTTTACGTGGCTGGATCTACCCCAGAACTTACTGGGTCAGGAGAGAACTTTTAAAACTCTTATAATGTTGATTGGACTCCGGATCACTCTGTGATTTAGCGAGCACATCCTAAACTCTACACCACCACAGCTCAGTATGCAAGCACGCACTCAAAAACCATACATTTTACAAGCAGAAGCTTTATGAGCTCCATGGCGAAAATGTTACGGGCGCAGTTCGTAAACCCGCACACCCGCGTTCGAAACAATGCTGTGGGCGATTTAGCAGTAGACCGCCTTATTTGTTTTTTATGAAATGGTATGAGTGCCGGTCGTTCAGAAAGCAATGGTAAACTACTGAACGTAAACTTGCCCAGGAATCACAAACAGCCAAACAATGCTGGGGTTGTCTGCTACGTCCTGTAAAAGACATGCAACTAACTTTTTTTAGGAACTTTCCTCAAATTAATAATTTTCAACATTAGTAACTCCCTTGTATAGTGTATATTTTTAATGACTGTGGGGTTTTTGAAAATATTGTCGTTCCAAGTTTTGTATTTACCTTTTATGTTGCATGAACTCCACAGAGGGTGGATACAAATCTTGGAACGGCAATATTTTCAAAAACCCGACATTCATTAAAAATACACCCTATATATGCCACAATACATATCCGAGATAAGCGAACATCTACCGGAAGCTTAGATTAAACTCTTAAGCCCGAGGCATTGAGTTCAGGTCGTCTACGCCCTGGAAAAGGCTTGAATCTATCGATATGAAGACGGTGTTGAGACTTTCCCTCCGACAAGATACCGGAGTACCATCTTTAACAAGACTATGTTGCAGAGCACGCCTTACCCATCTCCAAACTCACAAACCAGCGGGGTGTGCAAGACTGGCACTGTAACTTCACATCTAGGTAGAGGCATATTAGAATGTAACCAAGTCCTGATTCAGCACATCACGTACCTCAGGATGGGATTAGGCCTCAATTGTTAATGATACCTCCATAGGCTCTATAAATTATATTGTCAACCCAGTGCCCAGAGGAGGATATAGAGGTATTAATCATTAGTAGTCGGAGTCATCAAAAGCAAGTGCATGGTTACGCAGATGATCATTAAACCATTTCATGCACTGCTTTTTCTATATGCGTCTCGTATGGCAGATCCCATCGAGGCCGTCCATCTCCTGCTGAGGCCTAACACGTGTTAGGGAAAAGTTTTTTCATTAGATTTAAAGATACATATGTTTCGTTGACATTGTGTTTTCATGAATAAATCATTTCACTTTATTTTCAGACTTGTTTATCTTTTAAATAAAAGGAAAACCTGGCGTGATGTTTAAGATTTTTTTTTCACAAGGTGAGATCTGTTGTTTGTAAGAAAATTATCAGGATATCTCTGGTTACACTTTGGTGCACATCTGACAATAAGACTGACACTCCCAATGTGTCACACGTTCGAGATCAATGTTTGGTAAGGGAAGCGTTAGGAAAAACTACAGCAATTACAGCCACAGGTAGTTCTGTGTGCGTTGTCTGTAAATAATAGACAGGCAGGTATGTAGGCAGTTGGGAAAATAGAAAGACAAACAGGTAGACTGGCAAGCAGACACGAAAGAAAGAAAGAAAGACAGACAGAAAGAAAGAAAGAAAGAAAGAAAGAAAGAAAGAAAGAAAGAAAGAAAGAAAGAAAGAAAGAA
>OY992887.1:30774196-31097855 GCA_963921405.1 Cepaea hortensis | reverse complement strand
AATGGTTGAATTACCCAATATAAACTTACCGTACTGGCACGCGGGACCAAAATAACCAGCTTGCACCTTGACCCCGACCATGCACTGGCCGGAGCTGTCACAGCGAGATCCTGTGCACAAACATTGGAACTGACAGTTCGTGCCAAACCACCCCGGGTCACATGCTGAGTGAAGTGTAACAAAGATGAGACTCCAATTAGTTGAACAGGTAAATCATACTGGGGTGCTGTGGCAAAGATGAGAAAGAAACATTTTAGTTGAAAAGGTAATTCATACTTGCTGAACTTCCTGGTGAAGAGGTTAACGACGCTGTTTGTAATCCCGTATACTCTCGTAAGAAACACAGCTGCGCGAGATTAGGCAGCGGATCGCGTCGCGTCGATTACTTATGGAGGGTATGTGAGCCGGTCGTTCATAAATCAATGGCAAACTACTGAGCGTAAAACTTGCCAAGACATTAACAGCAGGTGACAAATGCTGGTATTGACGGCAATGCCCTGTAAAGGTTATGCGGGGGGGGGGGGGGGGGGGGGGAATCATACTTGGGGTGTTGTGGCAAAGATGAGAAACGGGTCACATGAAAAGGTAATTCATTCTTGGAGTGCTGTGACAATGATGAGAAATTGGTTAATTAAAGGGTAATTGATAATTATTGTACTGTAATAAAAGACAAGAAACGGGTTAGTTTACAAGGTAATCATACTTAGGGTGATGTAGCAAAGATGGCTAACGAATTAGTTAAAGGGGTAATTCATACTTTAGGTTTTGCATCAAAATCAAGTAGTAAATTATAAGATAATATAATCACGCTGACGGGCTGGTGTCGAAGTAGCAGGTTCAACCCCTATCGGTCAGTTGGACTAAAACGTTGACTTCTCGTCTTTGACTCTGGGACGTAAATTACAAGTACCTCAAAAGTCAGAGTGTGGTTCGCCTGATGGCGAGGGACACTGGTAATAGGGAAAGCTAATCAATACGTAAAAAGCAGTCAGTGTTTTAGAAATAGTAGCACGTGTATGTACTACGCTTGAGTTCAAAGTAAGCCCTTGAAAAAATGGCGGAGTTATATCACCCCCCCCCCCCTTTTTCCCTCATATTCTTTACAGGACATCGCTGTCAACAGCAGCATCTTTCAGCTGTCTGTTGATTTCTTGGCAAGATTACGCTCAGTAGTTTGCCATTGCTTTCTGAGCGGCCGGCTCAGTTATCCCGCAAGTCACAAGCGGGGGTCAACCGCTTCCAGCTCTCGTCCGCTACGAGACTCTGCGTGATAAACGGGGTTACGGAGAAAGTGTTGTAACCCCTCGGCCAGAGAGACCAGCGTTATATCACAGGTATGAGATAAATAATTAAAACATTACTCTTGTTGAACTATTTTCAGCCCAAAAAATATAAATAAATAAACATAGATCAATTATTAGCTTTTGTGTGGGTAAAGTATACTTTCACTGCACGCATATATCTCCTGATTGCCCCGGCCTCCTTTCATAATTATACTGGGGAGGGGGGGGGGGGCAAGGTCTACTCAGAGCACGAACTTCGTAGTACCGTCGAGGGTCCACATGTACGTAAAACTGAATCACACATACTATAAATTTTCATTTTATGGTGTGTGTGTTTTGTTTTGTGTTTGGCTTCTAATTTTGAAATTTAACCCAGGCAGTAGCTTATTCGGCCTGTCGTTTCTACTGGCAACTGCCGAAGGAGTTTTAACAATGTAAAAAGACAGTAATCAAATAAGTTTAGACATTGCATCATAAATATGAATTGTAGCAAAGAAATTTAAAACAAAATAAAAAGTTAATGTAAGACATGTTGAAGAACTGTAGGATTTTTAAAAAAAAATAAAAGGTTTAACGGGCAAGAGGGTCGACTTAATTACACCATTTACTGTGGTCACTTTCCACACACAGCTTCACACAAAGCACAAACTCCGTAGCTCCAGCGACGACCCTCGATAGTCTGCAATCAATATGCATGCGTCAAATGAACGACGTATCGTCACGGAATCGAACCCACATCCTTCGGAGTGTGAGGAGAATTCCTCCCATTCTAACAAAACGTAAGACGTACACACATGTCGTGTTTGGCATATATAGAATAGTCCAATGCAGACAGAGTTTTGTATTGAACGTAACAACGTGCATGGAATATTTAGTGTAAATTACCTATAATTCCATGAGTGATGTGGAGCATTAACAAATTCAGCAGAAGACATAATCCCGTCAGAGAGCAGATTGCAACGATCATCACACAGACTACTCCCACTATTCAGCTGCAATGTCAACTGCCATTAGATTAGAATATTACATTGAAGAATATACAGCACATTTATAAGGTTTTTCTTTTGTTTTTGTTTTCTTTTGCGTTCGCTCGCTTTGTACCCAAGCGTAGTCCATTCGCATGATCCTACTTCTAGTAGCAGCGGACTGATTTCTTTTCGAGTGGGTTAGTTTTCCCTACCAGTGCCCCGCGCCATCAGACGAATCCATTCCGACTTCTGAAGTTCTCGTAATTTACATCGCCAAGTCAAGGACGAAAAGTAAACATTTTAGTTCAACTGGCCGGTCTAGGGGTTGAACCCGCTACCTCCACATCAGCATACCCGAACATGAAACAAAAAGCAAGAAATTGAAAAGGACATTTTTACACGCCTTGGGACCTTTTAGCACATGGTTCAAATACAATTTGTCTTGCTATGGTTCCTCTTCTTCTATGTTCATCTACAGACGGCAGTATGAACAACTGCAGAGAAAACAACAGTCAACTTGAGCTTGTTGACTTCTCCATAGAGTCTATCCTTACATGAAGCGAATGTGGGCTAAAATAGTTTTCTGTGTTCTGCATATTTTGGACACTCATGCGAAAAATGTCATTTTACCAAGACCAGGGATACTAGCAACCTAATTCTCCGTGCTCTCAGGACTACAAAATATGATGACGCTATCATATCACAGATCCATACCAGGAAACTACTTCCGGACAATTTGCTTTGTTTGTTTACCAGTTCCACATTTATATTCATCAGCCGAAGAAGGCTAACCTCATTAAAAATGCCCACCGAAGCCGGAATTGCCGTCCTACGGGTGGCAAAATAAAAATTGGCACTACGCATTTACGCCCGAGTGAAATGTCTCGTCCGAATGTCTCTCGTGCTAGGAACAGCTCTGACTACCTAGTTTCCGAATACCGCTCTTGTTCGGAACAGCTCTGACTAGGTAGTTTTCCGAATGTCTATCGTGCCTGGAACAGCTCTGACGGGCACAACGACAAGCACATGTCCGAATCGAAAACTCGCTGAGTGGATACCGTCTGCAGACCTGGGAGCGACCCTGGGCGAACGAAATGCCCAACATATTGAAGTGAGGAATTAAAGCAGCCATGAGCAGGACGTGACGATTCCCTCGGTGAGCCCAGCACCAGGGCGCTATGTGTCGGCTCTACAATTATGGAATCACACCCAGGATGGCGGAAAATGCCATGGACTGTCCCTGCCTTCCTTTGAGGGACGACCGTGAAGTCTTCTACTGTTCCAACTTGACTAGCTAGAAAGTGGACGGTACCAAAAAAGTGAGAGTCTCCCAGGAATGCTAACCTGGTCAAAAATGCACGCTAAAAGTCGGATGTGTTGGCCTAAGAGTTTCGACCCAAGGGTGCCTAACGAGACACACCGCATTCACATCTGAAAACACATTCCGGATGAACGCAAAGAAGAAGAAGATATTCATCAGCATTCTATCTTTAGTTGATTAAACATGTAATATTAAAACCTGTTGTATCCTGTCCGTAGTCTGAAGATTCAATCAATTAATCAGGTGCCGTCTCCACATTGAAGGTTGGCTGCAATGGATTTCCAACACTATCTGTCTCTCGCATTGACTGTACATTCTGTCAGGCTGATGTTGTCCATCTCTTGATGTTATCTTCCCACTTGTATCGTTGTCTACCTCCTGCTCGCTTGCCCTCAACCTTGCTTCCCATTATGGTTTTTATAAGAGTATCGTGTCTTTTAACGTGGCCGAAATAGTTCACTTGCCTCCTCTTTATTTCTTTCAACTCTCTCTTCATTCCCAGTTTTTCTAGAACCTCTGCATTTGATAGTTTTTGTTTCCATGAAATACGACCTATTCGTCTGTATATCCACATCTCAAAGGCTTCTGTGTGACTTTCTAGTTGCTTGTTCAATGTCCAGGCTTCCGAGCCATACAGTAGCGTTGAATATACGTAGCATTTGACAATTCTTATTGTTAATGCGTTATTAATCTCTCTAGATGTTAATACTGATTTCATGCCATTGAAAGCATTTTTGGCCATTCCTATTCTCTTTTTGATTTCTATTTCACTTCTGCCACCATCTGTTATTATATGTCCAAGATAAGAGAAACTTGTTACTTGTTCTAGTATCTGCACGTTTACTGTGATGTTCATCGATGACCTTTCCTTTTTACTGCTAATTATCATAGTTTTTGTTTTTTGTTTTTTGGATGTTAATATTTAAGCCACATTCTGCACTGTGCCTGTTTACTTGTTCCACTAGGTCTTGCAACTCTTGCTCACTTTCTGCAAGTAAAACGGTATCGTCAGCATATCTAAGATTGTTTATGATTCTTCCATTGATGCTGAGTCCAGTCATTTCAACTTGTTTACAAATTCTTTCTGTGTATAGGTTGAAGAGGCTTGTGGACAGTACACATCCCTGCCGTATTCCTCTTTTCATCTCGATAGGCGACGAATAGTTATTTCCTCATAAAATAGACACCACTTGTTCCCAGTACAATAAGTATGATGTCCTTTCCGACTACTCCTATATCTTGAAGGCACATAATTAGTCGTTCAAGTTGTACTCTATCAAAAGCTTTCTTGTAGTCTATAAAACAAACATATATACTTTTTTGAACTTGTATTTCTGAACTTATATGTTTCAATTAACATCCTCAAACTTGCTTATAATTGATAATTGCTTCTCTGGTGCCGCTGTTTTTGCGAAACCAAAATTGTTCTTCAGCTACTTCCTCGTCTATTTTATGTTGGATTCTTTCTTGTATGACCTTGAGTAGTATCTTAGTTATGTGGCTCGTTAAACTAACAGTTCCGTAATCCTCACAATCGACAGCTCTTGGCTTCTTTGGTAGTGTGATGAACATTGATGTTTTCAAGTCCTTGGGGGTGTACCCAGTATTATATTTTTGTCATGTTGCATATCCCTTACAGGACGTTGCAGTCAACACCAGCATTTTCAGCTGCTGTTGATGTACTAGGCAAGTTTTACGTTCAGTAGTTTGCCATTGCTTTCTAAACAACCGGCTCCCATATGAACACGTTATAACACAACGCGACTCGGTCTGCTGCACAAATCGGTCGCAGCTGCGTTTCGAACGCCTGGTAAGCGGCCCACGAACCGCGTTGGCAAGCCTTTGGCCACGGAGACCGGATATATATATATATATATATATATATATATATATATATATATATATATATATATATATATATATATATATATATATATATATATATATAATTCTGTGATAGTATCAATGCTAAAGCTGGATAAGGATTTTATCATCTCTCTTGTTATCTGGTCAGGATCTGCAGCCTTTCCTTCTTTCATCTTTTTAATAGCCTTTTCTACTTCAGCCTTTAATATTTTTGGTCCATCTTGAGTATTATACAATGTTAGTCTATTGACCCTGTTGTCCCAGAATAAATCGTCTGTGTACTCAGTCCATCTTTTTATTTTGTCAGTGTTATTAATTATAATTTCTCAGTTTTTTTCCTCTGATACAGCCGTTTCCTGTTATATTATTTTTCGTCTTTGTAAATCTGTGTATATGCTCATGTTATTCTTTCGAGTTGTGTTTTTATTTCCAGATCCTCTATTTCTTTGCATTGTTTCTGCCACCACTCTTCCTTAGCAACTCTGCACATGTGACGTATTTCTCTATCTATTCATATATACTCTGAAGTGTTCTTTGCTTTCTTTCTTTGAGTCATTTTACTCAAGATTTCATCGGTTATCCATAACTGTTTTTTTTTTTCTTATTTATCTTCACTGGCAAGGTGGTATTTGCAATCTGTATACTGGTTTTTACACTTTCCCATTTCGTATTAATTCTATCTTCAGGATTTTTACGTCTATATCGTTCCATACTTTCAGCGATTAACCCATCATATCTATTTTTACTTCAACAATGTATAGTTGACTTGTTTCTGGTTGTTTCAATGCCGATATATCTACTTGAGGTGTCTTCGACGTCCTTATTCCTGGGGTTTTAAGTTTTATTTGTAATTTTAAGACTACAGGATTGTGGTCAGAGTTGATATCAGCACCAGGGTATGTTTTGGCATTTTTAACATTGTTTTTAAATATATTTCTAATCATAATGTAGTCAGTTTGGTTTCTTGTTCTATCTCCAGGGCTTTTCCATGTATACAGTTTCCTAGGGTTCTGTTGGAAAAATGTGTTACAAACAATAAGATTGTATTTTTTCACAGAACTGTATCAGCCGGTCTCCTCTGTCGTTTCTGTTTCCCATACCATATTGCCCTACTATCTGCTTATATTTATTTTTTTCCACTAGTGGAGTTGGAACTCTTCGCTGGCTTCTGAGGATGGGGACGGAGCGCTTATGGGAATGCCCCGAATGCTGTGATGTCGGTTCCTAAATCAATCAATCAATCAATCATTTATTTTTTCCAACTTTTGCGTTCATTTCTCCCATGACAAATAGGACCTCTGATGGTTTTACAACTTTCAGTGTTTGTTGTAGATCTTCATAATATTATTCTAGCTGTTCATCACTATAATAGGTTGTTCGAGCATATGTCTGAAGAATTACTAATACTATGTTTGACGGTCTTGCCTTAATTTTGAGAAGTATCATCCTATCTCTATGAGTCTAGAATCCACTAATATTTTTCTCTAAATTTCGTTTCACTAAAATTCATACTCCTCTCTCGTGATGATCTCTTCCTGAGTTAATGAATATGTAATCTTCTCTCCTTATATAACTTGTATCTGTCCATCTTGTTTCAGATACGCCTAAAATATCTACTAAATTCATGTTTTTTGCTTCGGCAATAAGGTTATCAAACTTCCCTGCTTGATATAGGGTGCGCACGATCCACGTACCAATTCTTAGACTTCTCCTTCTACTTTTCAGGTAGGTATTGTCAGAATGCACCCTTTCAAAAGAATTTGGGATGCAGTCGTCATTATGCACTTCCTTATTCACTATAGGAGTTGTCTCTTCCCTGTGAATATTTACAACAGGCGTATCTCCAGGAAGCCAAGAATTACCTATATCATTTTTTTCTTGTTGTTGAATTACATTGATGTCTTTGGGATATTACATGGTGAGGTCCCAATCTCTTCCACGATGGCCAGCCATGTTCACTATCGTGTCCTGAACACGCCTCATGTGTGCCACACACTCTGCTGTTTCGCTTCCGAAGCCGTTGATCTATTTAAATTCATCCGCCTTCTTCACCGTCCCAGTCTTTGTGTACTAGGGATGGACATTCCCTTAGTAGGATATTACTCCTACTTCACTCATGTAGTTTAGCCAGTCAGCCAAGACTGTTGCCCGTGGTGTGGCTACCGCCGTACACAAGCGGTATTCGTGGAGCCATACATGAGCTAGGTGAAGAGATGGAAACCAAATAGGATCCTGGTCTATTCCTTGGAATATGGCTGCCACTTACAGTGAGATACTATCCTTCTCTCTTTACCCTACACCACAGTCTGAAGATTAATACTTGTTCTTTTCGACTCAGTGGGTAATCTGCATCATTTCTCTGGTGGCCTGGATGCTCTGATTTCAACCAGGCTCTTAGAAATCTGTACTATTGGCCGTATATCATTGGTTGTCTATATCAGGCTGGGGTATTTTTCCATATCACACACAGGTTCAGCCACATTAATTCTTTCTTCTAAGTGCACGTTTAATTTCAAACACTGTCTGGTCAAAAAGCTACAATAAGAAGACGCCCAACTAACATAAACACTACCTTACCTCTGAAAGAACTATTCAATTCTCATAGTCTCGATGACACAGGCAGAAGTGCGTCAGAATACGAACTAGCAGTAGCACATTTGCGCGATGTTCAGACACACACATACTGCGCACACATTCGTTGATAAGTGTTTTATCAGCGAAAAGTTGATTTCATAAACTGCACTGACACAAAATATTCACAGAGGAACATTGACATAATGACCTAACCATGTCTCACGTCGCCCTAGTGTAAGCAAAATGCTCGTTTGTTATTAACGTTACTGTCACATTTTTGAATTGCAGTCATGTTGCTAATGGAAACATATTCTTCCGATGCATGTTAAATAAAATTGTAAAATATTGTTATTTTTACAAAACAATGCTTCTTGTCCCTAATGTACAAGGCATTGATTATTTTGTGCCATCTTCGCATTGGATGTTGACTGAAATATGTCTCCAACACCTGACTTGGTTATTCATCGCGGACACAAGCCAGGCTTTTTTTTGCAGTCCAAAAAACAAAAGTCGCTTAAAAGTCGACGGGGTCGACTTCAGTGCACCGGGTTTTATCCCATATGGCTCGGTCTCTCGCCGCAGCGCGGAAAGCGTCGTACAAAGCACGAACTCCGTAGCTCTAGCGACGACCCACATGAGTCTCCTAAAAATGTCACTCGTGAACCGAAGGACGCGGCCCGGAATCGAACTCACAACCTTCGGAGCCCGAGTCAAACAGTTTGACCCATTTCGCCACGGAGACTCCCATTTTTTTTTTTCAGTCCATCTCTTTATCTTGTCCACCCTTATGTAATAGTATCTTCCTCTTTGGCGCTTCTAACCGGTATCTGGGTCTTAGAGGATAGTGAGACGAGCAGTTACATAATTCCCCGTCTTACCAAGTTGGGGGTTCAAAATGAGCAGTTTTCGATTTGGAAATATATCGCTTTGCGTTGATTTCGATGGTGTGAGATGTTGGCCGATCAGAAGGCAATAACAGACTATTGAAATAAACTTGCCTAGCAAATCACAACGAGCCAATAAATGCTTGGGTTGACTGCAACGTCCTGTAAAGGACATGCAAATAACTTTTCACACGCCCGCTTCCCTTCATGGGGGAATGGTGCTAATCGAATGAGTGCCCTGCAGTACGCCTAATCGACTCAAAGAGACATAGAATATGCGTTCTACTGTATGACAATGTGAGTCAGGTGTCTGTGCTGATATAGGACGAGTCGGTTCTGTGTGAGAGAGGGGGTGGGAAAGACTGAAGATAGGAAGAAGAGAGTGAGAAAGAGGAGAGAAAGAAAGGGATAGAGACAGAGGGAAAGACAGCAATGGGAGGGGGTGAGGTGAAAGATAGGGAAATAGAGACAACAGAAAGAGAGCGAGGGAGTGGGCAAGCGGGAGAGAGAGTGGGGTTGACTGCAACGTTCTTGATAGGACATGCAACTAACATTTTTTTTTAACTCATAGAAAAGCGACATTCCATGTGAGTAAAGGATTTCTTTTCACTCTTTGGGGCACATTAGTATTGTAGCACTTGTCTAATATTTTTAAAACAGTTAGTACTGTATGTTCCCCTGTATTCTTGGCCAATCCCTGCATTCCTAGTTCCCCGTATTTTTGGCAAATCCCTGCATTCCTGGTTCCCTTGTATTCTTGGCCAATCTCTGCATTCCTGGTTCCCCTGTATTCTTGGCCAATCTCTGCATTCCTGATTCTCCCCCATTCTTGGCCTATCTCTGCATTCCTGATTCTGGTTCCCCCGTATTCTTGGCTAATCCCTGCACTCCTGGTTCTCTCGTATTCATGGCTAATCCCTGCACCACTGGTTTTACCTGTATTCTATGTACCAGCAAAACATGACTTAATGGGGAGATAAAACATCAACAACTACTCACAGTGGTTAAATCTGGTTACAGAATCAACATCACTGCACTAGGAACATTCCCACACATGCTTTGTCCCTCTCCACCTAACCTACAGATTTCCCATGCTGACAGTTCATGTAGTGATGTGATTAAAAGTCCAGATGGTTTTATCTCTACTCATTGACTGCTGTCCATACTCTCTATTCACTACCTTCTGAACCATTTTCCCCAGGTATAAATACTCTGTTCTGTTGCACTCTTCACAAGGTCCCAGAAAGCCTTCACCACGTCCCCATTGTCATAAAGTAGCTTTCCACCTAGAGGGCAAGCAGCATCAGTCTATCAGCCTGTTCATCACCCTGCACACCTGCGTGCCCTGGGCAGAAAATCCAGGATATTCTCAAAACCCGCTTCTTGTCGAGTGATGCAAGCCACTTCACTTGGCACATGCCAGGTGATATTAACAGGGTAGCAGTCATATGTACGCATGATTGTATAATAATAATATGTACACATGATTGTATGATAAGACTATGTACATATGATTGTATGATAAGAATATGTACATATGATTGTATAAGAATAGAATCTTGCACTTGGAACAAGCCCATAAATAATCTCTCATAAATAAATAGTCTCTCTCATCCAATGTCAAAGGATGTGGACGATGTGTGGATTTATACACAGAGAAGGCATTTACAGGTAGAATTGAAAAAGGCATTTACAGGTAGAATTGATTAACACGGGAAACGAACGGGCAGAACTGCGGATTTGATAAATTGTATTGGGAACCAATGTCCACCCAGTATAACTTGCCCACCAGGAAATCTCTTGGGAGGTAAAAGCAGCCAGCGTGATACTTCCCACATTGAGTGCTCACTGGTCTTTAAAAATATGTGTTAAAAAAAGTCGCTTAAAAGTCGAAGGGTCGAATTCATTGCACCGGGTTGTTATCCTCTATGGCTCAGTCACACAAAGCACGAACTCCGTAGCTTGCGACGACCCACAGGAGTTTCTGAAATAAATGCACTCGTGAACCGAAGGACACGGCCCGGATTTGAACCCACAACCTTCGGAGCGTGAGTCAGACGGCTTGACCACTTCATCACGGAGACTCCCCTCCACCAATACCTGCACTCCTGATTCTCCCAAAATCTTGTCCAATCCCTGCACTCCTGATTCACCCGTATTCTTGGCCAATCCCTCCACTTCTGGTTCTCCCGTATTCTTGGCCAATCCCTCCACTTCTGGTTCTCCCGTATTCTTGGCCAATCCCTCCACTCCTGATTCACCCGTATTCTTGGCCAATCCCTCCACTTCTGGTTCTCCCGTATTCTTGGCCAATCTCTGCATTCCTGGTTTTTCCGCTAGTCAATCAAAAATATGCGTTCAGCACCAAAGGCCTACAGCACCTTAAAGTCTGTTAAAAGGTCTTTTTTTTTTAAAGAAGTGAGTAATATAGGAACCATGTGGTGGATCTGAGTAATATAGGAACCATGTGGTGGATCTGAGTAATATAGGAACCATATGGGTGGATCTGAGTAATATAGGAACCATATGGGTGGATCTGAGTGTCACACGTTTCTCTTCATGATAATATCACGAAGTTCTCACGATGATACTGTTCATGATATTGATGATAAGTTTTGTGTGATGGTCGTTGTCTAGGTAACGATACTCATGGTGTGTCAATGGAGATATCTGTCTTGCAATGTAACTCACCCCCGCAGTGCATATTCACCAGGCATGAAACAAGATTCCGTTGGCGCACATAATCCTTTATTACAAAAATAAGACGGACAAACGGAGCAGGTTTATACATCCAGGAACATAACGTAATCCATAGAATAGAAATATCCTCACAATTCTAACCCGCACACATCTATGCCTTCTCACGGCTGGCTTCTAATCTCAATCCACAAGACAGGTAATCCAGCTACTATCCACGGCTGGGTCTCCCACAATACAACCCACACATTGGGTTGGAGCCACTGCTCAACTATAGAATTCACTCTGGGTTTAGGCCCACACTCAATACAGAACCCACTCTGGGTTCAGGCCTGTCTTCACCACTCGAAGAACAACACAACACGGAGCTCTCTCTTAAACGACCTGACCCGCAGTCGGTCTCTTCTCTCACTGACTTCCAGTCTCCTCACTTCACACAACACACCACTCTCTTTCGACCCATCCCCCCCTGGGGATTTCCACTCATATCCGCCCCATTATTTCTGAGGGTTGATTGTTTTCCTCGTAGCCAGGTCAGTCAATTTACTGTCTCCCCCTCTCATCTCCATTCTTCCTCCTGCCCGGTCACTCAACTCAATGTCAGTGACCCAGGCTTATGTCATTACCCCCCTCTTAAAAGAAAACTTCGTTTTCAAATATTGGGAGACTAAAACTTACTAAATATGTGACTCAGACATATAGCCTGGGTAGCCCTAAGTATGGCTGCACCTTACTCTAGCTACCACACTACATAATACATCAAATGCACATCTATATTCATCACACATAAATACAACCATCTTTCTATCTTGTGTATCAATGCATGAACTAATACATCACATAATAATAATACATCACATAATAATAATACATCATAGGAAAGCATTATACTTATGTAACCACAGGTCTCTTACTACTTCACGACCACACAATACTATTTGTGTACCGACCCAATATCAGGTGGTTCTGTTCTTTCATTAACCCACCTCTGATTTTTGTCGATGCTGTGTCTCCCTTTCATGTACCCATGACTCATGGTACCTCTACAATTACAACATCTGTTTGATATCCCTAGCCCTGGGTCAGTAATGTCGCGAAAACTCTTTTGACGTGACTCAACTTTCCTATCTGCATATTGCACCGTTACACTTGAGTCTCTGTTTAGTCTGAACTCTTTATTTAATCTTGGCCCATATATCTGGCACCTTGCTTTATGCTGCATACGCCTTATGCCTATGTGCCCTGCACATGCACTATCCTGAGCTGTTCTAGTATATCGGTCTCTATGTACTAAAGGTACTGCTCCTTGCCCACGTGCAGTTCCACTATCTGACAAGCGGCGAGTGAGAACATTGTTCTTCCTCTCGAAGCACCATATACCTTTCTTTGACTGCCTATTTTCTACTCTCCTACACCCTTGGGAACATTTGTTCAGAGTAGTATCTTGTCTCTGGGATTCACTAACACTATATTTGGGATCCATTCTCATCTGCTCAGCTGTACTATCCTTGTCCTGAGTTCCTGTGTCTACTTCAAGTGCCTCTTCTACCTCAGCTATACTCTCTAATTTAGGTCCCCTTGTGGTAACTACCTCATTACTGCTTACACTATATTTTTGGTCCCAATAAACTACTTCCTCTTCTGTACAATCTTTAACTCCTATAACATTTCCTATGATCAAATCAGCCACTGGTGAGTCCAAAACACACGCTGTCACTCTTCCAGTGATATATGGTGTTTTTACTGTTATTATGGCTAATGGGTAGAACTCTACTGTCCCATTAAATGTTATGGATCTAATCTTTTTTCCTGTATAATCCGAGGTATGCACTAAACTCTTTCTCACCCCGATGGACGTACATCCGGAATCCCTAATTGTTAACGCTGGCCTATCATTAACAAATCCATGGTGCATCTTCAGACTTCCTCCTGCCCGGTCACTCAACTCAATGTCAGTGACCCAGGCTTATGTCACTGAGTAATATAGGAACCATGTGGTGGATCTGAGTAATATAGGAATCATATGGGTGGATCTGAGTAATATAGGAACCATATGGGTGGATCTGAGTAATATAGGAACCATATGAGTGGATCTGAGTAATATAGGAACCATGTGGTGGATCTGAGTAATATAGGAACCATGTGGGTGGATCTGAGTAATATAGGAACCATGTGGTGGATCTGAGTAATATAGGAACCATATGGGTGGATCTGAGTAATATAGGAACCATGTGGTGGATCTGAGTAATATAGGAACCATATGGGTGGATCTGAGTAATATAGGAACCATATGGTGGATCTGAGTAATATAGGAACCATATGGGTGGATCTGAGTAATATAGGAACCATATGGGTGGATCTGAGTAATATAGGAACCATATGGTGGATCTGAGTAATATAGGAACCATATGGGTGGATCTGAGTAATATAGGAACCATGTGGGTGGATCTGAGTAATATAGGAACCATGTGGGTGGATCTGAGTAATATAGGAACCATATGGGTGGATCTGAGTAATATAGGAACCATGTGGTGGATCTGAGTAATATAGGAACCATATGGGTGGATCTGAGTAATATAGGAACCATGTGGTGGATCTGAGTAATATAGGAACCATATGAGTGGATCTGAGTAATATAGGAACCATGTGGTGGATCTGAGTAATATAGGAACCATATGGGTGGATCTGAGTAATATAGGAACCATATGGGTGGATCTGAGTAATATAGGAACCATATGGGTGGATCTGAGTAATATAGAAACCATGTGGTGGATCTGAGTAATATAGGAACCATATGGGTGGATCTGAGTAATATAGGAACCATATGGGTGGATCTGAGTAATATAGGAACCATATGGGTGGATCTGAGTAATATAGGAACCATGTGGTGGATCTGAGTAATATAGGAACCATATGGTGGATCTGAGTAATATAGGAACCATGTTGTGGATCTGAGTAATATAGGAACCATATGGTGGATCTGAGGATGTTTTTAATTGATATGGCTCCCAGGTAGACACACTTTAACATTCATTCGTTCGTTCGTTCGTTCGTTCGTTCATTCATTCATTCATTCAGTAGCAGAACCTCGCTCCCATAACAACCTTCCCAGAAAACTTCTCTGTCATAAGCAAGATGTCCCTTGTCTGATACACCCATCAGAAGATCATCAGCAACAAACTGCACCCATCTTTTCTTTGGCCTTCCTCTTCCTCTCTTCCCAGGCATATACCCTTCCATTATTGTTCTCTCCAAACATTTGTGATGTTTCAAGTGACCAAAATATTTCAATTGTCTTTGTTTTATCATCTTTAGTAACCAACCTTCTTCAATATTCAGATATGGATTCATTTGTTCTTTTCTTTATGCAAGATATTCTTCAAGCCCGTCTATAACATTTATATTCAAAGGCATGTATGCGCTGTTCAGCTTGTTTAGTAAGTAACCCTAACAACCAGTCTAACATAGGAACCAGAAAATGTCTTCGGATGCAAAGGTGGCCGACGTGATATTGCTAACATCACACATCAAGAGCCGATGGGTCTGTTAAAATATGGGTCTAACACCATATATACTTAAAAGATGTGTAAAAGGTCCTTGACCTGACATTACTATGATGGAGCCTGACATTACTATGGGTGGAGCCTGACATTACTATGGGTGGAGCCTGACATTACTATGGGTGGAGCCTGACATTACTATGGGTGGAACCTGACATTACTATGGGTGGAGCCTGACATTACTATGGGTGGAACCTGACATTACCATGGGTGGAGCCTGGCATTACTATGGGTAGAACCTGACATTACTATAGGTGGAACTGCAAGAGACAGCAAAAGATATCAGTACATGGAAAGAAATGGTTATGGGACTATGCTCCATATGGGGAATAACAGACAGCAGGCAGGCAGGCAGGCAGAAGGAGGAGGAGGAGAAGAAGAATACACACTCCACCGGAGGCAGGCAGGCAGAGAGGCAGGGAGGCAGAGAGGCAGGCAGGCAGACAGACATACAGACAGGGAGGAGGCAGGCAGGGAGGCAAGCAGGCAGACAGGGAGGCAGGCAGGCAGGCAGGCAGACAGACAGACAGACAGAGAGGGAGGGAGGCAGGCAGGCAGACAGACAGGGAGGCAGGCAGGCAGACAGACAGACAAGCAGGCAGGCAGACAGAAGAAAGAGGAGGAGAAGAAGAATACACACACTATTGGAGGCAGGCAGGCAGGCAGGCAGACAGACAGACAGACAGACAGACAGACAGAGAGGCAGGCAGACAGACAGACAGACAGAGAGGCAGGCAGGCTAGATATTGAGTCACAGACACAATTAAAAATTAAGGAAATTGAAATTGACTCTCATGTTCAGATTGCTACCACGAATTTTTTTTTTTTTTTTTTATTTTATGTATATGTATAAAGGGGTTGTCGTGGTCTTATATGCGAGTAATAGTGTAAGTGCCGGTATGTAAGCGAGAGTTAGTGTAAGCATAGCTGAGGTCAAGGGCCATAAGAGACACAACGGCTTGGCTGACGGGAGGTCAGACGAGAAGTCCGTGGACAGACCCACGTGATGTGGGAAGGTCAAGGAGGAGAGAGGGAGTGTGTGTGGGAGACAGCGATTAGAGACGGACGTGTGGAGATCTAGAGAGCGATAGAATGATAGTGTTTGTGACGGATAGATGGAGATGAACGTTGTGTATTGATATTCGAGGAATGTACTAACTGTGATATGTGCGGGATGATGTGAAGTTGTGATTGTGAATGATCATGCGGGCGACAGTGTAAAGATCGCCATTGTGAGCTAGCGCGTGGCTGTTAGTGGTGAACTTTAATTGGGGGAGGAGAGAGAGAGAGAGAGAGAGAGAGAGAGAGAGAGAGAGAGAGAGAGAGAGAGAGAGAGAGAGAGAGAGAGAGAGAGAGAGAGAAGAGAATTAGTTCATTCCCGAGCAGACCAATCTGATATTAGGTGAAGACAGTCCAATAATTAGATCAACAATGAAGATAATGAAACTGTTACACGCACTGAATACTTTGGTTCCATAAATAATAACATGAGATTTGGTTAAAATGAAGTCATACAGAGACGGACCATATATGTAGAGGTTAAACTATGAGCGAAAGTTCACACCAGGTCTAGGAATTTTTGTCTCTATTCATCTTTGAATGTTGTTTGGAACGCGCTCCTTTTCGACTCCTCGTGGGGGAGCTTTGAGATACGCCTTTTTTAGGTGGTGCTTCTTCAGTCTCTGTAACACTTTCAGGCAGGCTTTCAGTAGATGAAGATCTTTCTTCAGTTTCTAGGACACTTTCACTTTCCGTGTCGGTGTCAGGAGAACCTCCGGCTCTTGGATGTTGATTGGCTGCTTCATCATTCTGGACATTTGGAGGATCCAAATCAAGCCTCAAGGTTATTCTTCTTATGTAGCCGAGGTTCTTGGCAGCAGCATAACCCAGAATGAACCCTGTCGCCAGGCCGCAACCATAGGCAATTGCATACCCAATGGCACGCATTCTTTACTTCAATCAATGGTTACAAATACCTATAGAGAAAGAAAGAAATTACATAACTATGATGGGACTGTCTGGTAAAGAGTTTATGGATGTCGCGTGAGTAACGCAGCTGCACCCAAACCGGCAGCGGTTCGAGCTGATTGGGTGCTGTGTGGGTTCACCCCTTACACTGGTCAGTTGGACGAAAATGTTGGCTTCTCGTCCTTGACTCGGGGACGTAAATTACAAGTACCTGTAATGTCGGAGTGGGTTTGTCTGATGGCGAGGGTCAGTGTTAATAGAGAAAGCTAATCCACACTCAAAAAATCAGCCAGGGCACTTGAAGTAGAAGGTGTATTTTTAATGACTGTGCAGTGTTTGAAAATATTGCCGGTCCAAGTTTTGTATATACCATCTGTAAAGTTCATGCAATATAATAGGTAATTACAAAGCTTGGACCGGCAATATTTTCAAACACTGCACAGTCACGGCGCGTGTATGGACTCCACTTGAATTGCAAGCGAGCGACGTCTGTTCACAGTCCTCTGTCACATGGGCTGCCAATCAATTCTGATACCTCCCCCGATGTGTCTCCACTCTCTCTCTCTCTCTCTCTCTCTCTCTCTCTCTCTCTCTCTCTCTCTCTCTCTCTCTCTCTCTCTCTCTCTCTCTGGTGCCTTCACCTTCCCAGTACAAGAGCTCCCCAAACCCCACACATTGTAACAACACGGCTACTGACAACACCTCCGATGATGTCTAGGACTCCGCGATTACAAACATACTACAAGTGCTTTGTAGGATGCTGCTATCATATTCAGTCTCTATTGGTTCTTTGTGGTTTACTAGACAATTTTACGTTGAGTAGTTTGCCACATTTTCTGAACGAGAAGTCAAAATTTAAATTAAAATGACCGGCATGAAGAACAAACCCAATACTCCGCGTTGAGAAGAGATTGTTTAAGCGCGTTCAACGTCTCAGCTACACCGACTTCCTGTTCCTGGAATTGACGAGATTAAAAGGCTCATATTTATGCCAGTAGACCCTTTTTAAGGGCGTCTTAGCCCCACTATGTGCCTTTCAACCCATTGTGGTACACCAAGTCCCGTCTGCCAGTGTTAGTGGTCAGTGATTTGGTGATTGTGCATGGAGTATTTTTAATGACTGTGCAGTGTTTGAAAATATTGCCGGTCCATGTTTTGTATTTACCTATTATGTTGCATGAACTTTACAGAGGGTGAAGACAAAACTTGGACCGGCAATATTTTCAAACACTTTTTTTTTTGTTGTTGTTTTTTTTATGTTGCATATCCCTTACAGGGCGTTGCAGTCAACACCAGCATTTTTAAGCTGCTTTTGATGTACTAGGCAAGATTGCGCTCAGTAGTATGCCATTGCTTTCTGAGCGACAAGCTCTCATACCCCTAAGTTACCAGCGCGGTGCGAACTGCTGTCGATTCTCGCGCAGCTGCGTTACTCACGAGAATATACGAGATTACGGAGAAAGACGTTAACCCGCTACGCCAGGGAGACACTGCACAGTCACTAAAGATACACCCTATAGTTATCATTTTGGATGACCGCCTCTGCACTCTGACGAGATCAAGTGCAGATAAATCTACACTTTGACCTTATTACTCTCTCTCTCTCTCTCTCTCTCTCTCTCTCTCTCTCTCTCTCACTCTCTCTCTCTCTCTCTCTCGGTATGAGTGTGTATTTGTGAGTATGTGTGTGTGTGTGTGTGTGTGTGTGTGTGTGTGTGTCTGTTTGTTTATGTTTTTTTACATGTGTGTATATGGGTGTTTATGAGTTTATGAGTGTGTGTGTTTGTGTGTATGAGTGCGTGTATGTATGTGTGTGTATGTATGTATGTATGTATGTATGTATGTATGTATGTATGTATGTATGTATGTATGTGTGTGTGTGTATGTATGTATGTGTGTATGTGTGTGTATGTATGTATGTATGTATGTATGTATGTATGTATGTATGTATGTATGTATGTAAGTAAGTAAGTAAGTATGTATGTATGTATGTGTGTATGTATGTATGTATGTATGTATGCATGCATGCATGTATGTATGTATGTATGTATGTATGTATGTATGTATGTATGTATGTATGTATGTATGTATGTATGTATGTATGTATGTATGTATGTATGTATGTATGTATGTATGTATGTATGTATGTATGTATGTATGTATGTATGTATGTATGTATGTATGTATGTATGTATGTATGTATGTATGTATGTATGTATGTATGTATGTGAGCATGTGTGTATATGTGCGTATGAATGTGCATGTGTATTTGTGTATGTATGTATATATGTTTGTGTTTGTATGTATGCATGCATGCAGTGAATGCGAGGGAGTGTGTATTTGTATGGTATTGAGTGTGTGCATAACTGTGAGAATTTGTGCAAATGATGTAAGTATGTATGCATGTATCTTCTTCTTCTGCTGCTGCGTTCATCCGGAGTTCGGTTTTTTTTTCCGGACGTTATTGCGATGTGCCTGTTTACAGCAGAGCTGCGTTCTTGCGCCATTAGTCCGACACATTCGACTTCTGCGGCTATGCAGGTATGTATGTGTGCGTGTGTGTTTATGAATGTGCGTGTGTGCGTGTGTCTGCCTGTCTCATAACATGGTAATGTGCATTTTTTATGTTTACAACATCCAATTGACAATGTTGTTTTCCTATGTGAATGTAACATACACAACTGATGAACGAAATATGAGTGACTGGAAGGGCCGAATGTAAGACGGGCCTACCTTTAAAATTTGCAACCCTTTGAAAATAAACATTGTTCGTTCTTCGTTCGTTCGTTATCTCTTTTTCTCTCTCTTCACTCCCTCTCCCTCTCTCTCTCCTCTCTCTATCGCTCTCTCTCTCCTCTCTCTCTCCCTTCCTCTCTCGCTCTTTCTTTCTCTCCCTCCCTCTCTCTCTCTCTCTCTCTCTCTCTCTCTCTCCTCTCTTTCTCGGAGAAAATCGTGTAACTCCTAGACCAGGAAGACCGGCAACGATAAACTAGGAACGGCAAATATGTCAGAAATTAATATCGACGTTGGATTCGCTAGGCCATTGATGTGCCGGATCTGCGCAATTAAATTAGCTTACAATGATACACTTTCGCCGTATAATTATTCTAACTTGCATTCCTATGTCCGCGCTTTTTTAGCCTAATGTAACCTTACATCCTTTATTTCTCTCCTGTATTATCAATATCGCAATACCGAAGTCCCGTCTGAACAGTACAGCAACCCTGCGGATGTCGAGGTCATGCTACTAGAATGTCTGAGTATCTGGATGTAACTACTTGTTTTAGGTTGTGCTTTATTTGTTCGTCTATTCCACTTTTCACATTGGACAGTGGGGAATATTTTGTGTGATATTCGCTGACACGGGAATGGAGCATAATGGGGACGACCCGTTGCCGTGAAGTTGGAACCTCGACTAACTAACTAACTATTACATGAGAAAGTGATCCGAGAAATTAAAACACGCTGTTGTTCGGTGATTTAGGAATTAAAAAAAAAAAAATAACTACCAGGAGTGTTACAGAAACACTGTGCCACAGTAATTAGTACACTTAAAGTTAGTTGCATATCCTTTACATGACGTTGCAGAAAAACACAGAATTTTTGGCTGTTTATGATTTCGTGGCAACTTTACTTTCAGTTTATTGTCATTGTTTTCTGAACGACAGGCACTGATACCAACGCGAAACCAACGCAACACGGTCTTTTGACAAATCGGGGGCAGCTGTTTCGAACACGGGTATACGGGATTACGAACGGCGTCCATAACTTCTTCGCCACGGAGACCGGCAGCCTCTCTACTATAAACGCAGATTCTTTACAGGACTCAAAATACATCGGCTGCAATGCATTTATTTGACTTATGAGTTAACACGCAGTCTTCAAGAGCATTGGTCAACCAACCGATCATTTTTTTTTAACGACAACCCGGGTTCGACATCAGCAGCATGCGATTTGGGAGTAGACCGTCTTGCGTTGAATTTCATAATGGTATGAGCGTCGGTCGTTCAGCAAAACAATGTCTAACTACCGAACGTAAAATTCCCTGGGAAATCACAAATAGCCAATTAATTATGGGGTTAATTACAACGTCCTGTGAAGAACATTTAACTAACTGATCTTGATCTTACACGAAACTAAGCTTTTCTACACTGAATTGTCATATACTTATCTAAATTTGACCTCACTTTATATGAAATTGACAGGCGTTGAGAAACGAAACTGTTCACCTCATCTCATAAGCAAATACTGGTCCGTTAAGTTTGCCTTTCCAATTGGCAGTAAATGTCATGACGTTTTCTCAACTCATGATAATTTTTTGCTTTTATTTCGTTCACTTATATGAGATTTTTCCTCTAACTTAATGGTTCCCAAAGTGCTCCCAATCTATGCCAACCCGAACATGTACCCAGCCCTTTCATACAAACATTTGAACACACACGATTTGTGTTTATTTTAAGATTACTGTAAATTCACAACTTCATGTTCAGCTTATCTTTCATCTATCTATCTATCTCACGAAAGATGTGGAATTATATATTAGTTTGTTGGCTGGAATAATGTAACGCTGCATTCTTGGCTAACGAATGAAATCACAGGACAAAAGTTTTGATTTCCTACAGCCTGTTGGCGGTTATGGCTGTCGACTGGTTGTTCAACGCTGCTGCAGTTTGCCATCTTATTTCCTGAGGACAGTTGTCGGTTTTAACCTAAGCGATTAATTTGTGGATTTTTAAGTCTTCCAGGGAAGTTTAACCTAGCCTAAAATGGGTGCCATCTAAGGTACCATGAAAACGTTTACAGGGATCTCTTGCTTTTTTACTGTTGCTAGAAGTGTGTCAGGTCTTAGTTAGATATGACATGACTGAGCTACCGTATGAAAGTAGACGGTACTACCTGCTTTCTGTTAACGCCGAATGTTGGGCGGCGCTCACCAAACCCGACACCCCACATTGTGCCAACGGCTTCGGGTAGAGGAGTGCGGTTAGGAGGATACAAGCCTTACCCTAGTCCGAGGAAATGCAACCTAAAGACTAAATGTTATGGCAGAGAAGACCAGTCCCTAAGTCTTGGTAGGCAACTGGTCTAGGATCGACATGTGGACAGTTAGAGCATTGCTTGGTTGATCCGGCAGGTTCTGCAGCTTGTCTTGTTCCAGACGTATTGGGGTTACCTTTCCTCTGGAGTAAACTAGACAGGCCGAGAGAGGGATCATGCTGCATGGGCAACACATGGTCTCTAAATTCAGCCCAGGCTTTGCGTTATGGAGAGGTATAACTCCACTTTACAAACTATCGTCTATCTTGACGGCCAGGTAAAGAAGACGGTCAGAAAACCTGTAGGCTTAGCCTTGTGAGTGTGTGTGTGTGGGGGGGGGGGGGGGGGGAGAGAAAAAAAAAAGGGGGGGGGGAGAAAAAAAAAGGGGGGGGGGATGTTTAGGGGTCTGTTTATGTGAGTGTGTGTCTGTGTGAGTGAGTGAGTGTGTATGTGTGTGTGTGTGTGTGTGTGTGTGCGCGCGCGCGCGTTAACTAACCATTATTTGTGGATTTAAGTGTTTTAGGGCGACTTTGGACTTTAGTGGACTTTCCTATCGACTTATGCCGTTCCGCCACCGGTGTAAAAGCCACCAGAGAAGATATCATTGTCCCCAGCACTGTATAATATTTGTAATAAACATATTTTACTTTAACTTCCTGGTTTTCAAGCTCAGAACCCATTCGTTGTATAGAGTTTAAATGTATAACTGGTTTTAAGTTGTTAATTCAATGTGAGTAGTCATAACTAACTGATTAGAGAAATTAGACGTAGACAGTCACAATGTTTTTGGGCATGTTACGAGAAGAAATAAATTGGAGAACTTGATGACAACTGGCAAAATCGAAAGGAAGAGAACAAAGGGAAAACAGAAAAGTAAATACCTAGACGGCTTGGCCATGTGGCATGGTCGAGACAAGAACACTGAGCTGATACACGACTCTAGTGATCGAGTGAAATGGCGAATCATGAGGCCCACGATTATCGGCATGGCACATGATGGATGGATGGAGCCATAACTGTTTGATATTGAGATTTCTGTAAATGCTGTTGTTGTTGTTTTGTTTTGTTTTTAAGTATAGGGTCCGTTTCCACGCCTTGAGAAACTGTGGGTATATGGTGCTAAACCCATATTTTTATAGACCAATCGGGAAGCGATGGGTGATTGGATTAATATAATACAGTCCACGTTGACTTCTCAGGATATTTTCTAGTACCCATTTTTAGACTGGTTCGACCTGGGAATATCGGTAGTTTAACGCTTCCTCCTCGATGAGGGTTCTAAGTAACACACTACGACAGAACTGGCACTCAAGCGTACTAGCGAGTGTGCTATCGATACGTATACATCTGTTCATTGGCAGAGAAAACTAAAATGCTATCGATAAGTATCTATTCATTGGGAGAGAGAACTAAACGGCATGAACGATGCCTCCGTATATAACTTTAAATGTGCGAGAGACAAACAGATGAAGATCGTCGTGAAGTTGTGAATTTACGGTAATCTTAGTGTACACAAAAGTTATGTGTGCTTGATTGTATATATGAAAAAGCTAGGTACGAAGTCGGGTTGGTAGACGGAGAATGAATGATGTCTGAGTATATAACTTTATATGTGAAAGAGACACAAAGATGCAACTGGTCGTGAAGTTGTGAATTTACGGTAATCTTATAGTAAACAACGGTTATTTGTGTTTGAATGTTTGTCTGAAAGGGCAAGGTACGTGTTCGAGTTGGCATGCGGACGGAGGTTGCACTTTGAGAACCATTAAATTAGAGGAGGGAAAGGATCATAAGTTGAGAAAAGAAGACAAAAGTGCACAAGTGGAGAACGTAATGAACAGACACATACCAGCATCTTTTTCTTTTTGTTGAATTACATTGATGTCTTTGGGATATTACATGATGAGGTCCCAATCTCTTCCACGATGGCCAGCCATGTTCACTATCGTGTCCTGAACACGCCTCCTCATGTGTGCCACACACTCTGCTGTTTCGCTTCCGAAGCCGTTGATCTATTTAAATTCATCCACCTTCTTCACCGTCCCAGGTAAACTAGGGATACTAGGGAACTTTGTGTACTAGGGATGGACATTCCCTTAGTAGGAGATTACCCCTACTTCACTCGTTTAGTTTAGCCAGTCAGCCAAGACTGTTGCCCGTGGTGTGGCTACCGCCGTAGACAAGCGGTACTCGTGGAGCCACACATGAGCTAAGTAAAGAGATGGGAACCAAATAAGATCCTGGTCTATTCCTTGGAATATGGCTGCCACTTACAGTGAGATACTATCCCTCTCTCTTTACCCTACACCACAGTCTGAAGATTAATACTTGCTCTTTACGACTCAGTGGGTAATCTGCATCATTTCTCTGGTGGCCTGGATGCTCTGATTTCAACCAGGCTCTTAGAAATCTGTACTATTGGCCGTATATCATTGGTTGTCTATATCAGGCTGGGGTATTTTTCCATATCACACACAGGTTCAGCCACATTAATTCTTTCTTCTAAGTGCACGTTTAATTTCAAACACTGTCTGGTCAAAAAGCTACAATAAGAAGACGCCCAACTAACATAAACACTACCTTACCTCTGAAAGAACTGGATAGTCTCGATGACACGGGCAGAAGTGCGTCAGAATACGAACTAGCAGTAGCACATTTGCGCGATGTTCAGACACACACAAACTGCGCACACATTCGTTGATAAGTGTTTTAGCAGCGAAAAGTTGATTTCATAAACTGTACTGACAAAAAATATTCACAGAGACCTAACCATGTCTCATGTCGCCCTAGTGTAAGCAAAATGCTCGTTTGTTATTAACGTTGCTGTCACATTTTTGAATTGCAGTCATGTTGCTAATGGAAACATATTCTTCCGATGCATGTTAAATAAAATTGTAAAATATTGTTATTTTTACAAAACAATGCTTCTTACCCCTAATGTACAAGGCATTGATTATTTTGTGCCATCTTCGCATTGGATGTTGACTGAAATATGTCTCCAACACCTGACTTGGTTATTCATCGAGGACACAAGCCAGGCTTTTTGCAGTCCCAAAAAAAAATAAAAACAGTCGCTTAAAAGTCGACGGGGTCGACTTCAGTGCACCGGGTTTTATCCTATATGGCTCGATCTCTTGCCGCAGCGCGGAAAGCGTTGTACAAAGCACGAACTCCGTAGCTCTAGCGACGACCCACAGGAGTCTCCTAAAAATGTCACTCGTGAACCGAAGGACGCGGCCCGGAATCGAACTCACAACCTTCGGAGCCGGAGTCAAACAGTTTGACCCATTTCGCCACGGAGACTCCCATTTTTTTCTTTTTCAGTCCATCTCTTGATCTTGTCCACCCTTATGTAATAGTGTCTTCCTCTTTGGCGCTTCTAACCGGTATCTGGGTCTTAGAGGATAGTGAGACGAGCAGTTACATAATTCCCCGTCTTACCAAGTTGGGGGTTCAAAATGAGCAGCTGTCGATTTGGAAATATATCGCTTTGCGTTGATTTCGATGGTGTGAGATGTTGGCCGATCAGAAGGCAATGACAGACTATTGAAATAAACTTGCCTAGCAAATCACAACGAGCCAATAAATGCTTGGGTTGACTGCAACGTCCTGTAAAGGACATGCAAATAACTTTTCACACGCCCGCTTCCCTTCATGGGGGAATGGTGCTAATCGCCTAATCGACTCAAAGAGACATAGAATATGCGTTCTACTGTATGACAATTTGAGTCAGGTGTCTGTGGTGCTATAGGACGAGTCGGTTCTGTGTGAGAGAGGGGGTGGGAAAGACTGAAGATAGGAAGAAGAGAGTGAGAAAGAGGAGAGAAAGAAAGGGATAGAGACAGAGGGAAAGACAGCAATGGGAGGGGGTGAGGTGAAAGATAGGGAAATAGAGACAACAGAAAGAGAGCGAGGGAGTGGGCAAGCGGGAGAGAGAGGGGGGTTGACTGCAACGTCCTTAATAGGACATGCAACTAACATTTTTTTTTACTCATAGAAAAGCGATATTCCATGTGAGTAAAGGATTTCTTTTCACTCTTTGGGGCACATTAGTATTGTAGCACTTGTCTAATATTTTTAAAACAGTTAGCACTGTATGTTCCTCTGTATTCTTGGCCAATCCCTGCACTCCTGGCTCCCCTGTATTCTTGGCCAATCCCTGCATTCCTAGTTCCCCGTATTTTGGGCATATCCCTGCATTCCTGGTTCCCTTGTATTCTTGGCCAATCTCTGCATTCCTGGTTCCCCTGTATTCTTGGCCAATCTCTGCATTCCTGATTCTCTCGTATTTTTGGCCCTTCTCTGCATTCCTGGTTCTCTCGTATTCTTGGCCAATCTCTGCACTTCTGGTTCCCCCGTATTCTTGGCCAATCTCTGCACTCCTGGTTCTCCCATATTCTTTGCCAATCTCTGCACTTCTGGTTCCCCCGTATTCTTGGCTAATCCCTGCACTCCTGCTTCTCCCGTATTCATGGCTAATCCCTGCACCACTGGTTTTACCTGTATTCTATGTACCAACAAAACATGACTTAATGGGGAGATAAAACATCACCAACTACTCACAGTGGTTAAATCTGGTTACAGAATCAACATCACTGCACTAGGAACATTCCCACACATGCTTTGTCCCTCTCCACCTAACCTACAGATTTCCCATGCTGACAGTTCATGTAGTGATGTGATTAAAAGTCCAGATGGTTTTATCTCTACTCATTGACTGCTGTCCATACTCTCTATTCACTACCTTCTGAACCATTTTCCCCAGGTATAAATACTCTGTTCTGTTGCACTCTTCACAAGGTCCCAGAAAGCCTTCACCACGTCCCCATTGTCATAAAGTAGCTTTCCACCTAGAGGGCAAGCAGCATCAGTCTATCAGCCTGTTCATCACCCTGCACACCTGCGTGCCCTGGGCAGAAAATCCAGGATATTCTCGAAACCCGCTTCTTGTCGAGTGATGCAAGCCACTTCACTTGGCACATGCCAGGTGATATTAACAGGGTAGCAGTCATATGTACGCATGATTGTATAATAATAATATGTACACATGATTGTATGATAAGACTATGTACATATGATTGTATGATAAGAATATGTACATATGATTGTATAAGAATAGAATCTTGCACTTGGAACAAGCCCATAAATAATCTCTCATAAATAAATAGTCTCTCTCATCCAATGTCAAAGGATGTGGACGATGTGTGGATTTATACACAGAGAAGGCATTTACAGGTAGAATTGAAAAAGGCATTTACAGGTAGAATTGATTAACACGGGAAACGAACGGGCAGAACTGCGGATTTGATAAATTGTATTGGGGAACCAATGTCCACCCAGTATAACTTGTCCACCAGGAAATCTCTTGGGAGGTAAAAGCAGCCAGCGTGATACTTCCCACATTGAGTGCTCACTGGTCTTTAAAAATATGTGTTAAAAAAAGTCGCTTAAAAGTCGAAGGGTCGAATTCATTGCACCGGGTTGTTATCCTCTATGGCTCAGTCACACAAAGCACGAACTCCGTAGCTTGCGACGACCCACAGGAGTTTCTGAAATAAATGCACTCGTGAACCGAAGGACACGGCCCGGATTTGAACCCACAACCTTCGGAGCGTGAGTCAGACGGCTTGACCACTTCATTACGGAGACTCCCCTCCACCAATACCTGCACTCCTGATTCTCCCAAAATCGTGTCCAATCCCTGCACTCCTGATTCACCCGTATTCTTGGCCAATCCCTCCACTTCTGGTTCTCCCGTATTCTTGGCCAATCTCTGCATTCCTGGTTTTTCCGCCAGTCAATCAAAAATATGCGTTCAGCACCAAAGGCCTACTGCACCTTAAAGTCTGTTAAAAGGTCTTTTTTTTTAAAGAAGTGAGTAATATAGGAACCATGTGGTGGATCTGAGGATGTTTTTAAATGATATGGCTCCCAGGTAGACACACTTTAACATTCATTCATTCATTCATTCACTCACTCATTCATTCATTCATTCATTCAGTAGCAGAACCTCTCTCCCATAACAACCTTCCCAGAAAACTTCTCGGTCATAAGCAAGATGTCCCTTGTCTGATACACCCATCAGAAGATCATAAGCAACAACCTGCACCCGTCTTCTCTTTGGCCTTCCTCTTCCTCTCTTCCCAGGCATATACCCTTCCATTATTGTTCTCTCCAAACATTTGTGATGTTTCAAGTGACCAAAATATTTCAATTGTCTTTGTTTTATCATCTTTAGTAACCAACCTTCTTCAATATTCAGATATGGATTCATTTGTTCTTTTCTTTATGCAAGATATTCTTCAAACCCGTATATAACATTTATATTCAAAGGCATGTATGTGCTGTTCAGCTTGTTTAGTAAGTAACCCTAACAACCAGTCTAACATAGGAACCAGAAAATGTCTTCGGATGCAAAGGTGGCCGACATGATATTGCTAACATCACACATCAAGAGCCGATGGGTCTGTTAAAATATGGGTCTAGCACCATATGTACTGAAAAGATGTGTAAAAGGTCCTTGACCTGACATTACTATGGTGGAGCCTGACATTACTATGGGTGGAACCTGACATTACTATGGGTGGAACTGCAAGAGACAGCAAAAGATATCAGTACATGGAAAGAAATGGTTATGGGACTATGCTCCATATGGGGAATAACAGACAGGCAGGCAGGCAGGCAGAAGGAGGAGGAGAAGAAGAATACACACTCTACCGGAGGCAGGCAGGCAGAGAGGCAGACAGACATACAGACAGGGAGGAAGGCAGGCAGGGCGGCAGGCAGGCAGACAGACAGAGAGGGAGGCAGGCAGGCAGGCAGACAGACAGGGAGGCAGGCAGGCAGACATACAGACAGGCAGGCAGACATACAGACAGGCAGGCAGACAGACAGAAGAAAGAGGAGGAGAAGAGGAATACACACACTATTGGAGGCAGGCAGACAGACAGACAGAGAGGCAGGCAGGCAGGCAGACAGACAGACATGGAGGCAGGCAGACAGACAGGCAGACAGACAGACATGGAGGCAGGCAGGCAGACAGACAGACAGACAGAACAGACCAGACAGACAGATAGACAGACAGAAAGACAGACAGACAGACAGACAGACAGACAGACAGACAGACAGACAGACAGACAGGCAGACAGGCAGACAGACAGACAGACATGGAGGCAGGCAGGCAGGCAGACAGGCAGATAGGCAGGTAGGGAGGCAGAGAGAAGGAGGACAAGAAGAAGGATACATACTCCATCGAGCAATAAAGCAAAATGTTTTACAAAAAAATCAAACCCCTTTATTTGTTTGTAAGTAAATAAAAGGTCAATTATGAAAATATTTCAATGGAATTACATTTATTTTCACAAACAAAAAGTTCATGGCATTGCTTTCCTAGAAATAAACAATCATAAAGTACTTGACCCTATAAAAAGCTGCAATATCTGCCTGGAATGTTGAAAATGGCAATGACAGATGTGCAAACAGCACTCAAAGCAGGATGGCGGGAGTGATCAGTGAACATGGATGTGGAAACAGCTGGAATGTCTGTCTGCTAGAATTCTTAAACCAGCATGGAGGAGTCATAACTAACAATTCAAGGTCCATCAAAATGTCTAGCATCCTTTGGAGAGCGTGTCAATCATCAAAACCCAGTCAATCATCAAAACCTAGTCATTCGTCACAACCCAACTAAAACACCCAATGTTCTGTAAGTCTTCCACCTCATCTATTGTCACATTCAGGGATGTTTTAATGTCCTGAGCCACTGCCTTATCTTCAAGAAACTGTCATTTCCACTACTGCTAATTTTAAAGTTCATAAATAAACACACATGTATTCTTTAGCATTCATAGAAGAGAGAAGAAGGTAGTAGAGACTAGAGGACTCACTAGACAACATAAATATAGAGCTATAGTTACTGACCGTTCTATGAGTGCTGAAGTGAGTGTACATATGTGTTTATTTATGAACTGTCTTAGAGGCCTCAAAGGATTCCCCATTTGATATTTCTGCTAATTTAAAACCACTGTATTGTGCTTTATAGGGCCAGAGTACTTCAGTTTCAAGACACCTTGGGTATCCAGGGACTTTGTGTTTAATCAGCCTATAAGAGACATTTGTCTTGAGTTTGCTTGTTTGGATTGGGAGGGCTGGGATTTGAACCAACACACAGCATAACACTAGGAAGCACTAACTTAGTTTATGACAAAGCTGGGATTGCAAGCATTGGTTTTCTTTGATGCTCAGGTCATGTAGGATATTTGTATGTTTTCTCTTCTTCTGGGAATGCTCAGAATTCTTCACTTGATCCCATAAGCTTCAATTTTCCTCTTTAATGCTTGCGAAATAGTCCATAATTATAAAGTACTTTTGCTAAATACACCTTACATCTTGTTTCCGGGGCCCATAAAAGAAACACAGAATAATTACAATGTAATCTACCATGCATGTCATCAGGGGCAGCTCAGGAGGGTTTGGCTTGGGGCAGGCTTCACCGTCACATAAACAATGTTAGCTGCAAACACTATGTCACCATGAACAAGCCTAAACATAAAGAAAGAAGAATAAATCCCCCAACCAAGATGAATGAAGGCTCTTCTATAAGAGGTCAGATACATTGCAAAGAAAGCTGCAAGGAATCTGGATCCCTGATTAGCTGCCTTTGACCTAGGCAAATCTCCAGAACTGGCACCAGGAATGTTAAAACTGGAGGACATGGATGGAGCTGCACGAGCCAGCAACAGATTGCATGGCTTGCAATGAGCTGGTAATTGGCCAGTGCCCAAAATGGGGGATAAATTGCAGAAGAAGAACAACAAATTATTATAATGTTTTTCCGTAGTGAATTTGAATAACAATGACACAAACAACAGATTGCATGATTTCCAGCCTGGCATATTTCACTGCATCTCATCAGGTACATACTGTGAATATTTGTATTGTATATTTCAACTTGAAGTATTTATGTTACTGATTTAGTTTATGTTGTATAGTTTCTACAGTATGTACCTGACAAGATGAAGTTAAATATGCCAGGCAATAAATCGTGCAATCTATTGTTTGTGTCTTCATTATTCAAATGTTAATAAATCAATTCTGGTTAACACAATGGTTCCCAAACAATCAATGATTCATAGGCATTTTGAAGTTTAAGTATGCAGGTCATTTCCTTATTTATCTTCTAACATGATGTCTAATTCAGTGAAAATACCCACAGAAACACACCGACATTTGAGATATTTCTTATTTTAAAAACATGCGGACCAATTTTAATTTCAAAAGTGAGACCCAGTAAATCAGCTGGCAGCACATGAGTTGCGACTTTGTAGATATGACTAAATCTCACACAGGATGTCAGCTGCAAGCAAGATCAGCAGTAAATCTAAACCATTATAATTGTTTTAAAATTTTAAAATTGTTTAAGTTTAAAATTACCAAAGTCAATTTAAATTACTGAGGAAATATGTGTGTAAATATGCATGGTGTATATTTCAGCTTGAAGGATTTATCTTGTTGCCTTAGTTTATGTTGAGAGATTTCTGCAGTATGAGCCTGAAGACAAGCAGCAAAATATGTTGTTTCTGTCTTAATTGTTCAGATTATAATCACCTTTATAAAATTGGAAGTCTATTCACAGTAATAGATGTTATTTGTAATTTATTTTGCTAGTTATTACTAACCTATAGCCTAATTTATGAGATACAAAAGGGCAGATATATGAAGCTTATAAACATGCATTCTCCCACTGTTTATACTTCACCTCGACACCACAAGGTACAAGAGGAACATGATGAGATGAAATGAGATGATGAGATGAGATGATGGGGTGAGATGATATGAGTTGATGAGATGAGTTGATGAGATGATATGATGAGATGAGATGAGATGATGAGATCAGATGAGATGAGATGAAGAGAAAAGGGCAGATGTTTTCAAGGACAGAAAAAATGCTCCAAGGACATCACTTAAGGCCTTTTGACATAAATCCTGACACTTGGGAGGCTATTGCACAAGACCGGATTGCCTAGCGTGCATCCATCTGGGCAGGCACAGTGACTTTCAAGACATCCAGAAATATGGTAGCTGAACAGCAAACAGCAAAGACACGCTAGAAAGGCCCGATTAACAGAATCTTCATCTGCAGAGAATATTCCATGCCCTAACTGTCCAAGTTATTTCTGGGCCCACATTCAACTTACAATCATCTCCGGGCCCACATTGAACTTACAATCATCTCCGGGCCCACAGTGAACTTACAATCATCTCCGGGCCCACATTGAACTTACAATCATCTCCGGGCCCACATTGAACTTACAATCATCTCCGGGCCCACATTGAACTTACAATCATCTCCAGGCCCACAAACTACCAGACAAGACTTCATGACGGATGGAAAAAGGAGTGGTCTTCATCACCTGTGATGGATGAACGATGATTGCCTCATGTGAGTTGAGTCAAGACCCAACATCACAGCACTCAGAACTTTAACATATGTACTTAGTCCTCAACTTCAACAGCCAGTGAGGAGTCCCATCACTGATTTGTTTATGATTAATGGAGTCTAAGATACTTGATGGGGGACATAGTGGAGAAGTGGTTAGATGCTTGCCTGTCAACCCGGTGATCACTGGTTTGAATCCGCATCAAGACAGATTGTGAAAACTGGCCTGGGTTGCCAGGTTGACCTAGCCTAAAATGGGTACCAGGAAATGTCTTGGGAAATAAAGACAGTCTGAGTGATACTGACCCCATTAGTCCTGGAATACCAAGAGGTCTACACAAATATGGGTCTAGCACCATATGCCCAATGAGCCTTACGGCCAGAAAAAAAAGGTCCTTTTAAGGCACTTGTCAGTTTGTGAGCAGCCGTTACCAGTGTTGACTTTCTCATGGCAAAAATTACCCGGTTTCAAACCTAATAATTTTATCCCAAACAGAAATTAATTTTGATTGCATATACTTGTTTATATTTAATTATACAATGCAGTAAGTAATGAGCAAAAGAACTAGTCACATAACTTCATAAAGTCGTGATCAACAATTTATGGTATCTTTTGCATTCCACATCCCAAGAGCAGAAAGTGCTAATAATTATATATTATTTAAGGCACTGATATGTTTTTATTTAACTACTCTTATCTGATGCAAACTAGTTTATTGATGACCTTTTCCATTCAATCTTAAATTATCTCTAATCATGCATGTTATTGTTATTATTATTTTACAATAATTTAATTATAAAGCCATTTTATTTACTGTTCAAGGTCATAATTTACATGTCTCCTTCACCTTTGAAAGCGTATACATTAACCCTTAACACTAACCTTTCATAGCCAATCAAAATTGCTTATGTTTATAGTACATTATAAGTTACAATATGACAAAAAGATATGTTTTGAATTAGTTTTCACCATACATAATCATAGCAGTGTTTATGCTGACAACCAAACAGTGTCACACAGAATGATGCAAACTGTACAAAAAATAATTTTTTGTTGCTACTACTAGTGCACTGCCGGCCCCATACTGAAGGGGCTATGGACGCAGTTCGTAATCCCGCATACCATGTTGAAAACACAGCTGTGTTGGTTTTTTATGAAATGGTATGGGTGCCAGTTGTTCAGAAAGCAATGGCAAACTATTGAATGTAAACTTGTCCAGGAATCATGAACAGCCAAAAAATGCTGGGGTTGACTGCTACATCCATAAAGGATATGCAACTTTTTTAACTAGTGCACTAGACTAATTTTTATATGTGGATTAGCTTTCCCTATTACCAGAGTCCCTCGCCATCAGGCTAACACACTCTGACTTCTGAGGTACTAGTAATTTACGCCCCCAAATCAAGGACGAGAAGTCAACATTTTAGTCTAACTGACTGGTGAAGGGGTTGAACCTGCTACCTCGGCATCAGCACACCAGATGTTTAAAAATGAGCACTCTTATCCATTCAGCCACACAAAATCTGTAAACTGTATAGCGCCATTCTTATTTGCATACAGAACCAATCAACATTTTACAGATCCATATAAATGTTACAAAGATATATACAATCTTATTTATTTTATATAAAATGAGTGTATGCTTCAAAGATGTAAAACTCTATCAACTAAATAACTTTCATTAAAGGTTGTGATTTGTAGTTGAAATCAGTTTAATGTCTTATACAGGATGTTGCAATCAACCCCCAGCATTTTGGGGCTGTTTGTCATTTACTAAGTAATTTTAGTTTAGTAGTTTGCCATTGCTTTCTGAACATCTCATAACATCAAAATCAATCCCAAGCATTTGCTTCTAACTCACCGGCAGCTGGGTTCAAACCCACAACTCAATTTGCCAGGGAATTGTGAAACTGTGTTTCACTATCCCCCAAGTCAGCACAAGCATTGGCTGTGATTTGTAGATACCTTGTATGCCAGAAATATGACAGACATGGCTGACAGTGTTCTTTCTTCTCAAGTACTCAAATGGTCCTCTAAAATGCTGGAGAGTATGAGGTATGCCATCATGGTCTCAGCTCGAGGGTAAACTCCCAGTTGCACCTCCACGTGGTAGAGGATGGGCAACACAAGAATGCGGATCAGGGAACCATCTTCCGCTGGAATCAGTGGAAAACTCTGTAGCTGAACAGGAAGGGGAATTCACTCACTTATCTTGGCAGCCTTAAATTGCTGCCAAAGGTGAAGGCCCCACACCACTCATATGGATGTGGAAATCAAGGGGAAACCACCACATCAGTTTATGAGCATATCACATTCCAAAATGGTTAAATGACATGTGAAGACATTTCATGCCAGTTTTCAGACTGAACATCCTAACATGACATATCCAAATGACATTATTAATATCCCATACTCTGTGGGCAATTAAAAGGTAAATGAAAAATATTTCCAAAACTGCTGTTCCAACAAACTACAAAAAAAGTCATGTTTCAGTCCTATAAATGATTAATACTAATATCAGCAGATACTAACAATTTTTTTAATAACATTAACATCAGCAGATCAGTAAATTGGAGGCTGGAAACAAGATCTGGGAAATGTACATTAATTATGTAATATCTGGACACATTTTTACAAATGTAGAGGAATAATAGAACTTGCAGAGTAAATGCAAATAGCACCACAAGTGGCAATATTGAGCAAGATATGTTACAGTCCACAAGTCATACAATGGAAGCGGGTAGGAACAGCTACGGCAAAGGTAGTAAACATCAATGCAATAGCTGGTAAATATTAAGGCACCTGAAAGTAAACAATGAGACAACAGAAGCTGAAGAGAACAGAAAGTATGTTGACAGAAATGTCAAAAAATATTGAGGAACTTCCTAAGTTATTACAAAAGGTTTTTTGAGACACACGTCAAAATCAGCTTCATTATTACTCCAGGTTTCTCATTAAAAGTGAGTTGACTCTCAATGCTGTAAAGAGGAATTCTAACTGTAGCGGGATATAACAATGTAAAATGAAATGAATATGTATGTGTCGATTCTGTGGAATGACAAGCCCAGACATATGTATTTACCTTAGTAACTAAGCACACTTTATTATGACATTTTAATTTTGTTGTCCATTGTCCCACTGTGATTTCTGTTTATCTGGCCTGAATTCCTAGGCATGAACATGTGTCTGTGCTTGTCGTTTTTCTGCACGATTGACACACATCTATTTCAAATAGGCTATTTGTATCAGTAGGCTATTGGAAAGATTATTATGTAAATCAGAGGTCTCCAACCTTCGTACACTATGAAAAGTCAAATTTACAGCATGGATGCATTTTGGGATTATTAGGACTTCAAATGTTATAATTATGAATGAACGAAATTTACTTTGGCCTTTAGTTGTGTTTATCAGGCGTGCTAGAGTAATGGTTAGTCCTGATTAGATTTTGATGTCATTAAATTAAACCTCAAATAAATTATGCAAACCACTTCAATCAATCAATTATGTGCCATGCCGGAAAGCGTGGGCAAACCACTTACTAACACAAATAATATATGCTAATCGTTAAATGTGGATATTCATCAGCAAATAAAAATTTTCCACAAGATATGTTTTAGGTGTTGCATAATGATGACGATGATGATTTATACTGGGTGCAAAACAAATATCGAGGTTTTCACCTGGTTGTGAATGATGCAGTCAATCCTTATGTATTAAGAATGCTGATATTTTGACCAGACAGCCTATAATTCTAAGTGAAATTTATTGATCTAGATTGTGAGAAACTATCAGAGAAGATGAAAAACATCTAATATCAATGGAAATTTGGTTTCTGAGGAAAATAAAAAGAATACCGTGGGCAGAGAGGAAAGCCAATGACAAAGTCCTACAAGAAACAAATGAAATAGTAAATTGATTACAGAAATTAGACATGTACAAACAAGATATCTTTGGGCACATTATGAGAAGAAATAAACTGAGCACTTGTTGACAACTGACAAAATTGAAGGGAAAAGAACAAGGCGAAGGCAGAGAAGTAAATATATGGATGGTTTGGCCACGTGGTATGATCGAGACAAGAACACTCAGCTGATCCACGACTATGATTATCGCATGAGATGGCAAAATATGACCGCCCACACTTATCAGCATGGCACATGATGACTGACATGTTGAATGAAGATTGTGAGAACGATGATATGAAGTTAAGCTGCCATAGTTTATTGTGTATTCATTCTGAAAGTAATAAACATTTATTCTGCACTATTCCCATGTCTAACCATGTGTATACACATGTTGTCCATCATTACCTGCATGCAGATATCTACTCCCAGAAAGTGGACACAGAGTCCAGCAAACACAATACACCATCAGCGACCTGCTGCTCCCACGGATATAGAGATAAGTACACAAGAGGTACAATTTGTAACTGTCTGTAAGGGCCACAATAAACTACTCATAGTATCTCATGCAGTGCACAGCAAGCCACAAATGAACAAATGATGTCAATACCAAAAAACGTCAATGCTAAAACATGCTATCTGTTAAAAAAATCATCAAAAGTGGTTCCTTTCTGCATAAACGCAGAATGAAACATGAACAGAGGCACCATATTTTTTATAATAAGATGCTAGACTGCTGGGTGCAATTCAATAAAGGATTACAGAATAAGGCACAATAAAAACAATTCACAAACAACGCAAGAAAGAAAAGGATGCGTAAATGTATAAGATGTGTGCTAGAGGAAACAAAATCTCCTGTCTCCCAAACAATTGTCAACCTTATAAACACACAATAAAAGTAATGATACAACATTCAGAACAGAATTCCCCTAAACACATACAATGAAGCAGCTAATTAACTTTCCTAATACACATTCAAAAGCTGCAACCAAGCTAACTGAAAATAAAATGGCAAATTCCAGCAACTGAATGCAGTAAACATAACATAATTTAACAAATCAAATTATCACAACAAGCAGATTTTATAAAATCATCTTTCAGCATGAAATAACAATTACAGCAAATGTATCATATAAATGTAATGGTTTTTCCATATGAAATATATATATATATATATATATATATATATATATATATATATATATATATATATATATATATATATATATATATATATATATCATCTCATCTTGTTCCTCTTGTACTTTGAGGTGTCAAAGTGAAGTATAAACAGCGGGAGAGTGCCCGCTTATGGGCTTCACGTTTCAAGATTACCATGGACTCTTCTATTCCCTCTGTCCATCGTTTACGTGGTCAGCCTTTTCTTCTGCTTCCATTTGGTCTGTACATCATTGCTTGTTGTGGTATACTGTTAGTTGGTAACCTAGTTACATGGCCAAACCATTTGGCTTGCTGCCTTCTAATAAAAGACAGACAGGCAGACAGATGCGCGTGCGCACGCACACGCACACACAAAACACCTGGGTGGACATCATATATTCATGTCCACAGTAGCATCCTGTCAGTAGTAGTTGAAACATGAAATCTCTTACAGAATTTACCTAAACATTCACGAAAAAACATCTTCTAAGTAGAACATCTAATTCTCATCAAACCTTCTAAACTGTTCTTTATATATATATATCATCTCCTTATAAGTCATCTCCTTAATAGCAGCTTTATCTATTACAATGAAAGCCAGGGGTTCAATTTCCCATAATGCATCTGACAAGTTTGGTCCAGTCAATAGTAGGTGTATGTCTGTCATCTAAACTGTCATCTACTGCCTATATTATCTTGCGGTGTAGGACAGGGGAGGTCTTGAACCTGAGGAATTAAGGCCACCTAGCCAGTACACTTGCAGTGATCTGTGCCGATTAGGGTTTTCTTTTTGCCTCTGACGTAATTAAATCCACACCATACTGAGGATTCGAATCCAGGTCTCCAGAAGCAGAACCAAGCATTCTAGCCACTCGGCCAGCCGCTCCTCAGTAAGTGTATAATCATACCAAAATAAGCAAAGCTGTTTCTTGATTTCAGGTCACAGGTTAAAAAAAGTAGATGCATATCCTTTTCAGGACGTTGCAGTCAACCCCAGCATTTTCTGGATGTTTGTGATCTCTTGGCAAGTTTATGTTCAGTAGTTTGCCATTGTTTTCTGAACGACCGGCACCCATACCATTTCAATAAAAAAAAAAACCAATGCAAGGCTGTCTGCTGCCAAATCACCCTCAGCTGTGTTTCAAACGTGGTATGTGGAATTACGAACTGCATCCATAACTCCTTTGCCACGGAGCCGGCAGGTCACAGGTGGACAGACTAATAAACAGTTTATTTTCAGGTATTTCTTGTCCTTGGTTTGTATTCAGAGCCTCTCATTGCCCAATTTTCGCTAATATCTTCACTTTCATGATGCATCTTCAATGAGTTCAGTCAATGGTCTTAACCTTCTGTAAATCAGGAAAAGATTAGAAATTCAAGCCCAGACATGTCTGGTTGTCTCCCTGCAGGTTCTATGGAGAGAAGATCAATGTAACACAACACAAGAGGCAACACGATATAAGCTGCTGCTGCTTAAAATAAAACAGAATGTTCTTAAAGGGGACAGAATTCTCAGGAAAGAGAGCATCTTAAACTAGCCATTTCTGTCAGCAGATACTAGAACAGTCATTATTACACATTGTTAATGTCATTTTTATAATAACAATTTGAATAATGTTTAACAACCCTTGAAACACTTAATTCCCCTTGTGAAATTGTGCAGAAAAATGTTATGAAAATAAATAACCAGAATTACAAACAATATACCACGAGGCAACAATATACAAGTGTATCTGTTCTATCAAAAATAATATGAATGTCCAACATATGCAGAACAGTGAAAACTATTTATGCCTTCCCTTGCTCCATTTGAAGACACACTCAATGAAGATGTCAACAAGCTCAAGTTGAATGCTGCTTTCTTTGGATTTATTCATTTTGATATCTGAAGGAAATACGAAACAAGCAGCAGACTTGGTTTTAATAAGCAGATCTGATTCACCCACAAGTGAATATTCAAATTCATCAGTTCACAGTATTCACTCTTCTTGGTCGGTGGGTACGTATATGTTCAGGCGGGGAATATTTAGGAGGCGTCACTGACTCTCCATGTTCATTGAGATATAAGGATTCATACGAAGGTGGTAGTTCATTCATATCCTGTAATGAATCAATATCACTGTCATGAACGTGATCACCATTGGTGATATTAGTATCAGGTGTCGTCACACCATTCTGATTGTTCTGTGGTGAGCTAGAGCTGGACGGCTGAGTCTGACGTAGACCACTATTCTCTGCATTTTCTCTAGCTTGTGCTGCATTCTGCACGAGTCGATCTCTCTCCCTCTCAATGTCCTCACAGCTGTCTGCGTTGTTCTTTTTTCTCAGACATTTGAAGCACTTGGTGATTCTTAGAACAAAATATGTCAGACCTATGCCAGCTAGTATTGCTCCAACTATCCCTGCAATTTGAATTAGCTTTTCTTTGGAAGAGACTGAAACACATGAAAAACAAGTTAAATTAATGAAGCACTGGATTTAAATGTTTCCAATTATGTATTAAAGTAATAAATGAATAACACCATTTAAGAGTAACTCTGGGACCTTTTCCTGATGAGTGAATTAACAGAGGAACTCAACTATGGGACCTTTTCCTGATGACTGAATTCACAGAGGAACTCAATTTTTATTGTTGTTTAGAATTAATTTTTTTTTAAACATTTGTTTGCTTTGAACTCAAGCGTAATCCATGTATGTGCTTCTACTATTTCTAGTACACCGGACTTATTTTTGCATGTAGATTAGCTTTCCCTATTACCAGGTCCTCCGCCATCAGGCAAACCAACTCTGACTTCTGAGGTACTTGCAATTTACAACTCCAAGTCAAGGACGAGAAATCATCATTTTAGTCCAACTGACCGGTGTAAGGGATGAAGCCTCTACTTCGGCATCAGATGCCACATTGAATGCTTAAGAATGAGAATTCTTATCCGTTCAGCCATGACAACCTCTGCTGTTTAGAATAAAAAACATTTTCATTTCATGCACATCAAACTCCTGGCCAAGCAATTCTGGTACAAAAAGAAGAAATACGGTCGTGTCATCATGCACAAGCTCAACCAACCACCAGTAAAGTTGTATTTAACTATATATATATCTCTCTCTTCCGAATAACGGTCCCAAATTATTTATTGTAAAAAGTATCCCTTACAGGGCACCATTAGGTGATTATGTTCATTCCGGGGCGATGTACAGTTATTGAATCTGTGGTGGACTGCTAGACCGATCGATGGATGCAATAAATGTTTCTGGGCCCAGAGGGCCCTCACTGTCGATGGAGTCACACACTCAATAACTGTACATAATAAATAACAGTACCAAATTACTTATTGTACGTATGTATTTCCACATATAACTGACAAATATTATTGGTATGTATTTTAATTTTCTCAGTTCTATAATTTAGTTCGTAGTGTTTAATATTGTTTTTATATCACCTAATGAGGCCCTGTAAGGGATACTTTTTACACTAAATAATTTGGAACCGTTATTCGGAAGAGTGCCTATATCTCTAGATATATCTACATCTATATCTATATATATGGGCTGAATTTAGAGACCATGTGTTACCCATGCAGCATGATACCTCTCTCAGCCTGCCTAGTTTACTCCAAAGGACAGGTAACAATAATATAGGATGTATTTTTAATGACTGTGTTTTTAAAAATATTGCCCTTCCAAGTTTTGTATTCACTGTCTGTGGAGTTCATGCAACATAAAAGGTCAATACAAAACTTGTAACTGCAATATTTTCAAAACCCCACAGTCATTTAAAACTACACTGTGTACGTCTATGAGACAAATACATAAATAATACATGTTACTCTGGGGTAGTTTCTTTAACTGATCTGAGCTCCCAGTCTGATAAAGTCTAAACTGGCTACCAGAAAATGATCTGAGAAGTAAAGATGGCCAGCACGGTACAGATTACATCACTCATAGAGTGCTGATTTGTCTATAAGACAATGCAGCCCTTTCTACAGGGTGAATTTTTTATGACTGTGCAGTTGTTTCAAAATATTACCGGTCCAAGTTTTGTATTTACCTATTATGTTGCATGAACTTTACAGAGAGTGAATACAAAACTTGGACCGGCAATATTTCCAAACACTGCATAGTCAATAAAACTACACCCTGTATGTGCTCAATACACCTCAAGACATAAATAAGGGTCTTTTTCTTTTTACTTTTTTTGTTTTACTACAGCTTAATGTAGTTGAATAGTCTCCTTGGTGAAGTGGTTACGCCGCCTGTCTCAAAGGTTGTGGGTTCAATTCCAGGCTATGGAATTTGGCGTAGAAGTGCAATTTTCTCTGAGACTCCAGGGGGTCGTCAATTGAGTTACGGAGTTTGGGCTTTGTGTGACACTTTCGGCAGGCCGCCCTGCGGATAGAGACTGAGCCATATGGGATCAAACCTGGTGAAATGAAGTTGAGCCTCTTGTCTTTTAAACCCTTTTAATGTACTTGAGTGTGACAAATATCTAAGTGACGTGTTCAAATGTACTTGCTAATGATAAATAAGTAAGCTGGGATAAATATGTTAAGTGTGATAAATAAGTAGGCTGTGATAAATATGTAAGTGATAAATTCTACACTACTTATATGTGATAAATTATAAATTCTAATATATCTTAATATGACAAATGTGTAAGTAATATATGCAAAATGAACTTTAAGTTGACAAATATGTAATTTACATGTTCTAATGTGCCTCAATGTGATAAATATGCAAGTACAATATTCTAATGTACTTGAATGTTACAAATATGTGATATGTTTTAATGCATCAGTACATGTCAAAAATGTATGTGATATATTCTATCATGGCTGAATGTGACAAATATGTTATATGTTTTAATGCATCTGTACACGGCAAAGATATAAGACATTATGTTCTAATGTACTTGAATGTGACAAATGTGTAATATGTCACGTGACAAAGATGTTATGTGATATAATCTAATGTACTTGAACATTATAAAAATGTTAGCAACGACTGTGCCATACATTCGTTCATTCATTCAGTAGTATGTCCTTTGTAGAACCTCGTTCCCATATCAGCCGTCCGGAAAACTTCTGTTCTTCTTCTTCTTTCGTTCGCTTGAAATATGTCTATATCTGCAATGTCGTCTCTTGCATGAATTGAACTGTTTTTTTCAGTTCACACAGTGGTCCATAGAATTTATCTTCCACTGTCGTCTCTTTAGGCCAGAAGGTTTGCCTAGATATGTTATATTTTGGGCAGTCTTGGAGTATGTGCTCTGCTGTCTGCAACACCAATCCACATGTGCACATGGCTGTTTCACAAATCTTGAATTTTGTATACATGTGGTTGCGTAATCTATTGTTTCCTGTTCTGAGGCGCAAAATAATGACTTGTTCTGGTCTGTCCATAACGTGGTAGTCATCTTGAGCAGGATTTGGTGGCTTTCTGACTGATTTGATCATTCTTTTCTTTTGGTGGTATGTAACGGGCACATCAGGCTGTTCTTCTTTGGCTCCTTCCTTAGCCAATTGATCAGCTCTGTTGTTTCCGGGTACTCCACAGTGGGATGGTATCCACTGTATGATGACTTTATGCTGACTGCTAAGTTCAGAAAGTAGTGTCCTTAGTACTGGCAATTTCCCAGACAGGAGCGCTTCGAGTACTGATTTTGCATCTGTTAGTAGCACCACAGGTTGTGTACCATTGCTGTTATTTAGTAATTTCTCTGTTGCTATCTTGATTGCCTCAATTTCGGCATCATAGTTATGGCAGTACTTTCCTGTCGGTACTCTGGCTGTGTCCCTAGTATTATTTGGGTATTCTATGTACACTCCCGCTCCTCCATTTCGAACAGCCATTTGTGCTGACCCATCTGTGTAGACTCGGATCCAGAGGTCCTGTGGGTATTCTTCATCAAGGAAGCTGAGAGTGGCTGTTCTGCGCTGCACACTGTTCTGTTCTTCCTTGTCAAATATTCCTCTCACTTTTGTCTGGATTTGTAACGATAGTCTATGCTCATCTTCCCATGGAGTTCGCTCTGGAATAGTTGTTAGGGGGATACTAACTGTGGGCAGATCAGTGGTTTCTCTGCAGAGTCGTTTGGCCTGGTGGATAAAACTACTTATTTTCAACCGCCCCATAGCTAGGTTTTCAAATCTGTTCTTCATAGGGTGGCCTGGCAAGCTGAGGAACTTTTCTGCTTGTATTAGCGTTTTCGTATCTCTGTGCTCACTCAGTGCCTGTGTCCTCCCCATCTTCTCCATTTCCACTATAGGGGTTGATCTCATCCCTCCTGTGGTGACTCTAAGTGCTTGATTTTGCACCTTGTCCAGCTCTTGTAGTGTGGTTTTTGATGCTGAACACCACGCAGTTGACCCATATTCCAGGTGTGGTCGTATGCTCTGTTGGTAAACTTTGCTAAGTATTTTCGTACTGGCTCCCCATGTGGTTCCACTTAGCTTTCTCAGAATGGCTATTTTCCTTCTGGCTTTAGCTACTGCTTTGTTGATGTGCTTTCTCCATGTCAGCTTGCCATCAAATGTTACTCCAAGGTATGTTGGTTCTTTATCTTCTCTTAGGGGTGTTCCATTTATCTGGATGATCCCTGCCTTTTGTTTTGGAGAGAGGGTAAATAGGGTGGTGCTGCACTTGTCAGTGTTTATGCTGACACACCATCTATTTGCCCATGCAGCAAATGTATCTACAGCTCTTTGTAGCAATCTGGTGGCCACTGATGCATATTCATTTGTGCTCCATAGAACCAGGTCATCGGCGTACATTGCCGCTTTAATTCCATGCGGTAGGTGAGCAACAAGATCATTGATGAAGATTAGAAAAAGTGTGGGGGACAAGACTCCGCCCTGGGGGACACCGTGACGCAGTAGTACTTTCTTGCTCTTGAGTCCGTCTATCTGTACTCTGGCTCTTCTGTTGTGCAAGTATGCTTTCACCCATTTGTACATTCTTCCATTGACTTTGCAGTTTCTCAGTTTCTTCATCAGACCTTCTTTCCAGACTTTGTTAAAGGCTTTCTTCAGATCTATCCATGCCGCAAGCACCAGCTTCTTCTCTTGGAATGCATCCTCAATTTCTTGAGAGAGGTAGGTTGTCTGATCTTCCGTAGAGTAGCACTGCCTAAAGCCAGCCTGCTGTGGCACAAGGATGTTTTTACTTTCAATGTACCACTGCAGTCTGTGATTGATGATGCACTCCAGTGTTTTGCAGAGACAGCTGGTGAGGCTAATTGGTCTGTAGCTAGAGGCAATGGAACCATCTTTCCCTGATTTTAGGAGGGGTATCATGATTGCTTCTCTCCAGGCTTGTGGAACACTGCCTAAGGTCCAGCTGTTATTGAAGATCTGCAACAGCTTTGTTTTGGCCTCTGTTCCTAGGTTCCTGATCATTTCATTGGAGATACCATCAGCTCCTGGTGACTTTCTCATTTTTAGTTTTGATATGGCTAGCTCCAGTTCGCTGATTGTGATGGGTGCCTCCAGAACCTCATGTACTATTTCCTTCTGTCCTGTATGTTGTCGTTTCTCTCGAATCTCTTGTTGTTTCTCTGGACTAATTTTGATATTGTTATCTTGTGCGAATGAGTCCGCAAAATGGTCAGCTGCTTGCTTTCTTGTTAAGATTTTTCCATCTTTATGTAGCGCAATTTTTGAGTTTCTCCCTGTGCCCTCGTCATTAAGCTGTTTTATTAGCTTCCACAATTTCCTTGTGTCTCTTTCAAAGTTCAGAGACTCCGTTTTCTCCTGCCAGCTTTTCCGTCTAGCCTGCAGCTTGGCCCTTTGAAATTTGGCTTTTGCATGCTGGAATTTATTGTGGTGCTCTTGCTTTCTACACACTTCCACATCATTATGCAACTGTTCCAGTTCACTACTCCAGTAGGGTTTATATTGTTTACGGGCTCCTCTTGGTACTGTTTCTCACGCTGCCTGTAGTATGCATTTCCCAAACTCTTCAACTACTTTATGTCTTTCTCAGTGTTCAGGTTTCTAACCAGTATGCTGGTGCGATGCTTGTACATTGCCCAGTCTGCTTTCTTGTAGTTCCACCTCGAGAGGGTGCTGCTTTCACTTACAAGCTCATTTTCTACGGTTAGAAAGACTGGCCGATGGTCACTGCCACCAAGTTGTTTCCCAACAATTCGTGTAATGTTCCACTCCAGGTCTGGTGAATGAAAAGCCAGGTCAGGTGTAGTTGTAGAGTGCCATGATCTCGAGTAGAAAGTATGTGGGTCGGACGGCTTGTTAATCAAGATGAATCTATTCTCATCCTGCCAGTCTTCCAGTCTCTCTCCTCTCTGGTCCATGTGATCATAGCCCCAGCTCTGCGAGTGGCTGTTGAAATCACCACACACAATCATTTTTTTCTTTTAGTGGTAGTGTGTCCAGTGCCTGTGGGCGGTCACTTGGACAGTAGTAATTGATCAGATGTAGGTCTGTATTACCTGTCTTAAGTTTAAGTGTCTGATACTCAGCCCCTTCCATGTAGACTTCGATTTGGGAAGCCATGATGTTATTTTTTTACAAGGGTAAGTATCCCACCTTTTCGCCTGTCCTTTCGGTCAGATCGGTAACACTGGTAGCCTCTAATTTTGAAGGCTATATTTTCATTGAGGTGAGATTCTTGCAAGCAACATATGCTTACTTTTTCTTGGTCCAAGATTTTTTTCTAATTCTATTTTTTTGTTGCTGACTCCCTCCACATTCCAGTGCATTATTTTAAGTCTTCGTTTAGTATGGCCAGTCGTCCTATTCTCATGTCCCCTGGCTCCACAGGACATCTGAGAAGGACCTCCAGTAGTTGGGGTTGGACCCTTTCGAGACATAGGGCCCGGCACTGCACCTGCCTGGGGGTCCAAAGCAGGGCAAGCACCATAACAATTAGCAGTAGTCGACATATTCCATTTTGCGTGATTGCGTGGCATCCTGATATCTGTGGTGCGCCTCTTGGCTGGTTGCCTCCGTCTTTAGCACCTTTCTTTGCTAGAGCAGACTGTGGTCTCACTCGAGTGTAGATATGTACACGCGCACACACGTGTCTGCACATGCATGTATGTGCATACACATCTAGAGCATACTGGTTATTTTCCGGCGCCAGATACTCGCCGTCGCCCCTTCTCCTGTTAGTTAAAACAGTTCCGCCACGTGAAGGCCAGGAGTTGGACTTTTGCTGCAGAGGTTATGTATTCACGAGCCATTGAGGTATTTAAGCAATGCTGGGCGCCCACCCCAACACCGCGCCTCGGCTACATACAGCAACATTTGGAACCCAAACTTCTCAGTCATAAGCAAAATGTCCTGCGTCTGATACACCTATCTGAAGTCTAAAGATCATCCGCCACATCCTGCACCCATCTTCTCTTTGGCCTTCCTCTTCCTCTCTTCCCGGGCATATACCCCTCCATGATTGTTCTCTCCAAACATTCATGACATTTCAAGTGACCAAAATATTTCAATTTTCTTTATTTTATCATCTTTAGTAGCCAACCTTCTTTAGTATTCAGATCTTGTCATATGGCTTTATTTGTTCTTTTCTGCATCCAAGATATTCTTAGAATCCGTCTATAACATTTATATTCGAAGGCATTTATGCGCTGTTCAGCTTATTTATTTAAGTGTCCAGGTCTCATGGGTGCTTATTGCAATGAGAAAGGTGCATACTCTTACAAATTTAACCATACAATAAAGTTTTTTTAAGAATTACTAGACAATTGTACGTTCAGTTGTTTGCCATTGTTTTCTGAATGAGAAGTCAACTTTGTAGTCCAGATTATCAGTGTAGAGAATGATCCCACTACTACCTCGTCACCAGTGCAAGCGCATTTAACCCTGCAGCCCTGCAGACCCATACAATAAAATAGAATAAGTTAGTCATTAGTCACAGTTTTGATTTCACGCGCAAAGGGTAATTCCATAATTCTCCGTTCCTGTACCGGTGAATATCACACACAATGCTCCTCCCTGTCCCATGTTTAAAGTGGGACAGACAGCAGTCCTGACAAACCAACAGCACGCACAGGCATACATGCATGTGGCTGAATGCCAATACAACAGAACGCCACTAAAATTAAAGTTCATTGTCAATGGAAGCGGTAGTCACTAGATAACCAGCAGTTGCACACACATTACTGCATAAAACAAAACCAGATAGTTTAGCAACCAGCTATAAGCCATTTATCTGAACATGCAGTTCACAATACAAATCACCGCTGACAGATGTAAAAGTATTCCACATGAAATACATAGCTCACAGTGTTGCTCCGTGCACTTAACTCAGTAGCTTGGTTACAGAACCATGTACTACCAGTTTAACATGAGGAAAATGTGTAAGCAAACTGTAGCCAGAAGCAAAAACACTCCAGAGGCCTTAACAGCTCAACAGCCTATCCAAAATATTGGATCGGAAGTCCAGTGGAGTAAATATAAATCATAACAGACACGATATAAACCCAAATACAACACACAAGAAGTTGAATGGGAGATCACACAATTATTTTTTTCAAAGTACATCTCAAATTCTTTTCTTTTCTTTTTTTTTAATGTAAATATGTATTTATTTTATTGCAACATACCATACACTTTAATTTTCTACTACGAACCTGAATGTGATGAATATGTCATGCTAAATCGTCTGTCACCTTCCACGTCTCCTCTTCTGTAAACAACCTGGATTTTTCTATCGGAACTTTCATATGAGTCTTTTGGGGTTTTATTACATAATATATCTATCATGTCGCCATCATCACCTGCAGAAAAGATATAACAGATTTAGATGTTTTAAGGAAAGAGGTCTGGCTTCACTGCACCAGCTATGATCCCATGTGCTATTATAGATGATATACAGGGTGTTTGTAAAGTCTCACAACACTTTGTATGTAGAACAGCTGTTTGTTGGAGAGTATGTTTTTCATCATGCAAACGGAAAATATACTCTCCATTAAACAGCTGTTCTACATATAAAGTGTTGTTAGACTTTACAAATACCCTATATATCAAGATGCATATACGTCTAAAGTAAATCTGAAGCAATGAGAAAAATGCAAAATCATTTTTGGAATCAAATTTACATGCTTTTGAAAATATACAAAACTAAATTTAGACATTTAAACACAGAAGTCACAAAAAGTATCTGGCACAATTTATTGCCCGGCATATTTCGTTGCATCTCGTCAGGTGAATACTGCACAGTTATATATCATACGAAGTGAATAAATGAATTATACCTTGACTGAAATACTTAAAACGCATAGTCACTGATATTGTTCAAATGTGGAGCATCTGTTATCCCCATGGTAATAGCAAATTCAAAATGAAATCTGTTTGCACAAACTGGCTGGAATTGCTTATTGCTAATGCCTCAGTGTATTTGAGCCTTTACTCCACTGAACAGATCGAGTATTAATATCTGGAAAGATTGGCTCAGAAGAGAGTGAGTAGAGAGTCTGGATGATACTCAAAGCATAGAGGGAAAGCCCGGTAAACTTTTCATCAAATTGCTACCAGAATAATTAGCATAGAAACTCTTCAGAGGCTTTTGGACACGTGTGAGAATGTCCCGTGTGCAATTTAGTATTCAGTATCTTTCTAGAATCGCCATGGAGAAAGTAGCCTTTAGCAAGATGAAAAACATTCTGACCAATAAAAAGATGTCAATTGAAACGAGAAAAAGAGTTGAGGGGGTACATAGAGCCTGTTCTTTTGTATGGATGTGAAACTTGGACAATGTGCAGTCAAGCTGAAAAACATTTGATGGCTACAGAAATGTGGTTTCTGAGGAAAATTCAAAGAGTACCATGGACAGAGAGAAAAACCAATGACCAAGTACTACAGGAGACTAATGAAAATCGTAGACTGATTAGAGAAATTAGATGAAGACAGTCAAAAATTTTTTGGACATGTTATGAGAAGAAATGGATTAGAGAACTTAGTGACAACTGGCAAGATCGAAGGGAACAGACTAAGAGGAAGACAGAGAAGAAAATACCTGGATGGCTTGGCCACGTGGCATGGACGAGACAGGAACACAGAGCTGATCCACGACTCTGGTGATCGAGTGAAATGGCAAGTCATGACTGCCCATGCTTTCCGGCATGGCACATGATTGATTCATCTTTCTAATGGCTGTGCCATAAGGTTCACAAGATTTACTGTGCAATGACTTTATAGCATTCTATGAAACCTTATATTTACCTACCACTATGTATTTCAAGGCAGTCCCCTTGTTTAGATTTTGTAGAGTTTTTCAATTGAAAGTTGGAAAATGTCAGCTTGATAAAGCTGTTCTGGTCAGATGTTGTGATCACCCATGTACAGCGCTCACCTCTGTAACCAACATGCAGACATTTTTTAAGAATATAAATTAGCATAATTATAGAAATTCTCATCATCTTCTTCTTCTGCGTTCATCCGGATTTTTTTTTCGGATGTGACTGCGTTGTGCCTGTTTACAGCAGAGCTGCGTTCTTGCGCCATTAGGCTGACACATCCGACTTCTGCGGGCATTTGTTGACCGGGTTAACCTTCCCAGGGATTCTCATCATCTTATTTCATCTTGTTCCTCTTGTACCTTGCTATGTCGAAGTGAAGCATAAACAGTAGGATAATGCCCGTTTATGTACACAGTGAAAAACTATGGTTAGAATTAAATTGTAAGAAGACAGAGATTATGGTCGCCTCTAAAAAGACAGAAATACAACAATGTAATATACAGATAAATAGGAATATTCTTAAACAAGTGAATCAGTACAACTATCTTGGTACAGTCATAACATCTGATGAGAGGTGCATTGAAGAGATTAGAATAAGAATTTCTATGGCTAAAGTAGCCTTTTGCAAGATGGAAAACATACTGACTAATAAAAATATGTCAATTGCAACAAGGAAAAGAGCGTTGAAGTGCTACATAGAACCTGCACTTTTGTTTGGATGTGAAGTGTGGGCGATGAGCAGACAAGCTGAAAAACATCTAAAGGCAGTAGAAATGTGGTTTCTGAGGAAAATTTAAAGAATACCATGGACAGACAGATAAACCAATGAGCAAAGCCTACAAAAGGCAAATGAAAACTTTAAACTTATTAGAGAAATCAAACATAGACAAACTTTTTTGGGCACAATATTAGAAGAAATAAACTAGAGAACTTGGTGACAACTGGCAAGATTAAGGGACAACAAAACAAGGGTAAGACAGAGAAGTAAATATTTGGTTGGCTTGACCAAATGGCATGGACATGACAAGAACACAGAACTGATCCACGACTCTGGTGATTATGTAAGATGGTGAAACATTATCACTCACGCTTACCGGAACGAAACATCATGATGATGATGATGATGATGATGATGATGATGATGATGATGATGATGATGATGATGATGATGATGATGATGATGATGATGATCATGATGATGATGATGATGATGATGATGATGATGATGATGATGAACATAAATGTTATGAATTAAACTGAAGTGATAAAATGTTACATTGATTCAACATGACTGTAAGATAGAGAGCAGCTGTAGATCAGTGGTTAGCATACTTGCCAGCTAACCCAGTAATCATATGTTTAAATCCCTATTGAGGCAAGGATGTTCTTAACTTGACCTGGTCGAGCCAGCTTCTAAAATGGATACCAGAAAAGGGTTCTGGGAAGTAAAAGCAGCTGCAGTGATATTAGCCACATCACCCATTGAGTGCCAACTGGCCTATCAAAATATGGGGCTAGCACCATATGCCAGATTTGCCTCAAGGTGTGTACAATTGGTCATTTGGCTTTATTTTACCTGGAGTCCCCGTGGTGAAGTGTGTACGCTGCCTGCCTTGCGCTCCAAAGTTTGTAGGTTCAATTCTGGGCCACATTCTTCAGTTCACAAGTGCAATTTTCTGAGACTCCTGGGGATCCTGAAAGTGGAGGTTTCAATAGTTTCCACCATAGCATCAGCAGTATGGAGTTGAGCACTGTCATGTTGCAAAAGGACACCTTTCCTCAGAAGTCCATGTCGTTTGGATTTGACTGCGGGTCGAAGATGATTCCTGAGAAGATCTGAATACTTATCACTGGTGACAGTTTTCTCTCTTGGCATAAAGTGCTCTGAAATAATGCCTTGTTCATTCCAAAAGAGAATCAGCATAACTTGTCCTGCTGATGAATTTCTATAGGTTTTATCCCTTCATTGATCAAAAACTGGATAACAGAATACTGCTCCTCTTTGGTGTATGTCATAAGTGGGTCAGCCATCTTTAAACTATCCTTATGATGCCACCATGTTCATCTGTACCATGGTGTCACATGTTTAACAATCTTGACATTGTTAACAACAATGTTGACAGGTTACAAGACAATATGCAGTTTTAGGGTGGCATATGCCCCCATTTGTCCTGCTGTCTTGGGGAATGGCAGCATCTGTGGCTTAGGGGAAGTGAACATGATTTCACAATACCAACATACTGGGTTCAAAGTCAGTCATAGGTGATTTGGGGCCTTGCGTTGATTGTTACAATGATATGAGTATCAGTCGTTCAGAAAGTAATGGCAAACTACTGAACGTAAAATGTCCTAGAAAACCACAAACAGCTGAACAATGCTGAGGTTGAGTGTGAAGTCCAGTAAAGGACATGCAGCTAACTTGGAGAATGATCCAATCAACCATAAGTATAAACTACTCTTACAATTCAACAACAAAATGACATACAAGATTTATTAAAATTGTATGTTCCTTGTAAGTTGCAATCAACCCAATGTTCATTTTCTGAACAATGTTACGTTTAGTAATTTGCCATCGCTTTCAGAATGAGAAGTCGACATTTAAGTTTAACAGACCAGACTACGGGGATGAACCTCCTACCTCGCCAACAGCGGACCGGAAGTTTAAGAGCTAGAGCAATACTATCTTTTCAGCCACACCACCTGCTGCTCAAGATTTATTCATCTCATCTTGTTCCTTTTGTACCTTGCGGTGTCAAGGTGAAGTATAAACAGCAGGAGAGTGCCTATTTATGGGCTTCATATATCATTCACTTAAAGGAAAAGGAAAAAGCCCAACAGATGGGGCTGGTTATCAACCAAGATAAGACAGAATATATGGTAATTTCAAGAGACGGAATGACTAAAAACTCTGGCCACATACAAATAGATAATATGACCATTAAAAGAACGGAAACATACAAATACCTGGGTACAATCTTCAACTGCTCCAACATCATAAGGGAAGAAATACAAACTAGAATCAACTCTGGAAATAAGATATACTATGCACTACAACATCTACTAAAATCAAAGGCGCTATCTCGTAACACCAAAATCACAATATACAAAACACTGATCAGACCAGTTGTGCTGTATGGCTCTGAAACCTGGAGTACAACGAAAGGAGACAAAGCCTTGTTACAAACCTTTGAAAACAAAATTTTAAGACGCATCTTTGGACCCATTAGGGATACACAAAGTGGAGAGTGGAAAAGAAGAAGTAACAAAGACATTTATGATCTGTTTAAGTCCCCGATAATCACTGGTATCATGAAGGCTAATAGACTACAATGGCTGGGGCATATAGAAAGAATGGAAGATAATAGGGAAACAAAACTTGCTTACACTCAGGAAATAAATGACAGTAGACCCCGAGGTAGACCATGAAGGCGGTGGAGAGATAATACATGTACAGACCTACAAGCACTTGGAATCAACGACTGGCAAGAGAAGGTCCACCAGAGAGATGAATGGAGACGGATTGTATTTGCAGCAAAGAACCTCAATGGCTCAGAACGCTGAAGAAGAAGAAGATATATCATTCACAGACTCTGTTATTCCCTCTGTCCATCGTTTACAAGATCTATTAACAAATGAAAAATACACTTACCTATCTGAAGACAGGAATTTATAAGAATCAGAAAAGTGTTCAGTAGCTGGGTTGGGGTATGCCCACAGTTTCTTTGTAGCCGGTGAACATGACCCATCTACAAACAATATCATGAAGAAATAAATAACAAATTGTGAAATGTATGCCAAATAAATGTGTAAGCAAATGTCATACAAATAATAGACTAAGCATATGATAGTGTGTGCTGTGCAATGAAGGATTAGAGGGGGGGGGGGGGGGGGGGAGAGAATAAATGTCAGTATAATCTCTTTACTCTACTATACTTTCAGTTTCTCGTATACTCTCATAAGTAACATGACGACGGTGAGAATCAGCAGTGGTTCGAATCGCGTCGGTAACTTACGGGGTATGTGAGCCGGCCGCTCAGAAAGCAATGACAAACTGCTGGGTGTAATCTTGCCAAGAATTCAACAATCAGCTGAAAGATGCTGATGTTGACAGCGGTGTCCTGTAAAGGATATGTAAACATTTATTTATGACCCTTTTTAGTCAGACAAAATTGTCTATTTACCTTCTTACTCTGTTACAAAATAAACAGATATTAAGATTGTATAATAATTATATAAAACACACAATTTGCAAATGTACCTGTCTTGTTCTTCTACTTCTTCTCTTCTTCCTCCTTTTGATTCTCTTCCTCCTCCACCTTCTTCTTCTTCTCCTCCTCCATCTTTTTCTTCTTCTTCTCCTCTCTTTGTTATTCTTCTTCTCCTTCTTTTCCTCTTCTACTTCATACTCATCCACCTTCTTCTTCTTCTTCTTCTTCATCTTCTTCTTCTTCTTCTTCTTCTTCTTCTTAATTTCCTCCTCCTTCTTTTCCTTCTCCTCTCCTCTTTATTCTTCTTCTCCTCCTTCTCCCTTTCCTCCTCCACTTCATACTCCTCCTCCTTCTTCTTCTTTTTCTCCTTCTCTACCTCCTCCTCCTCCTTCTTCTTTTTTTCCTTCTCTACCTCCTCCTTCCTCTACCTCCTCCTCCTCCATTTCCTCCTCTTCCTTCTTCTTCTACTTTTTCATCTCCTAACCAACTCATGCCAAGTCCTGTTTAGACTTTTCTTGGCCTGGTTGGAATTTGTTTCTAAAATCTTCTACAGGATGAGGTTGCCAGTTCCAACCCACCTTAGTCACCCCTTTAGATATGAATGGTAGGTTACAGTATTACTATTATTTGCATCCCTTATGGGGCCCTGGTCACACACGGGCAAAATGAGTCTATAGCCCCCTAAATATTTTTATGCAACCTCCAAGGGACAAGGGAAATATCATGACTACTGCTTTGAGAAGCCTTGGAATATAACATACACTGAGGAAACTAGTTCATAACTTAACAAGACATCTTCTGTTGGAATTCACAAGGTAAAAGAAATAAAGGAGCATAAAAACAAGATAACATTAGAAACAAATAAGTACTGTATTTACCTGTATAACACCCAGACACATTTCCCAACAATTGGCTCAATACATAAGGGTCTGGAGCAGTTCATAATCCCACATATTGCATTCAAAACACAGCTGCATTGGTTTTTATGAAATGGTATCGGTGCCGGTCGTTCAGAAAGCAATGGCAAACTACTGAATGTACACTTGTCCAGGAATCACTAACAGCCAAATAATACTGGGATTGACTGCTACATCTGTAAAGGATATGCAACTAACTAACATGAGGGTACTGACATTAAGTGGATTTGTTATTTTCAGGTTGTTAATTATGCTGGAGCCGCGGTGGCATAGAGGATTGTGTGCATGCCTGCCAAAACAGTGATCTGGGCTCAATCCTTGGCAGAGGCAGGATTGTTTTTTCTTACCAGTGCAGGTCTATACAATGATCGATCCTCCTGTCATTAACTGGGACGCAGAGGTGTTTCCAAGGCACCAGAGCCGAGATCAATACTGGCCAAGACCTGCTGACACGTCCACGCCATGCATCCTGGGCAACAGGTCCCTTCGGGGACCTGGCTAACATCAGTAGGATCGACGATTCCTACGAAGCCAGAGAGTATCTGCCTGCATGGTGAGGAACCACCAGTCTGCACACCAATAAGCCAGACATGGGACAACGGATACTCACGCAAACCTCAGGTCCTGTATGAAATCACACTGATGTTGGACAACAGGATGTCTTCATCCGACATACAGGAATTCACGCTGGAGTTCACAGCCACCGAACACAAGCAAGTAAGCAAGCATTAGCCAAACTCGTGTTTGTCCAGGATGTCCCATGAGTAGATGGAAAGAGGTTTTAATCAGTATAAAACTCCAATCTTGGCACATCAGCCCCTCTGCATCCCAGATACCACATTAATGTACTAAAGAATCATCACAGTGCTTCCAAGGCATCTTTCATTACAGAATGGTGCCTTCAGTAGAACATTACAAAGGTCTGCAGTAAGTAAAGCAATAACATGGCTCGAGACACAGACATTCACTAGGGCTTGTTTCCCAAGAGGATAGAGGAGGGGTCGATCCGAAGAGAATGGTTGCTGCCTCTGGAGCGGTCTCGGCTGGCAAAGATTAGTTTCATCTTCGTGCCAGGTCATGCGGGAGTACAAGGAAATGAGCGGGCTGACAAGCTCGCAGGTGAGGCTACTGTGGAGGGCGGACGCGCCATGGACCAGGCTGACATTCTGAATGCTCTACGAGAAGTGAGACTTTTACAAGAACCAAGTGATGACTGTGAATCTACAACAATGGCCAGACTGCGAGAGCAGCAAATTAAAAGAGGGGTGGCCAAACAAGAACACTACGCAGGAAGCCAAAGAAGATTGATAAACCAACACAGAACTGGCGTCGTTAGCCGCTACACGCTGCGGGATTTGCTGAGGAGGGGATCCGAGCACTTATGGACTGAATGGTCCGATGTGCAACGAGGATGATCTGTCGACTAACTAACTAACTAACTATTACAAAGGATCTGATTATTGCATATGAAGAAGACTTAATAAAATATTGATAATCAAAAGCAGCTTACCTGCACAGTTTGTCCACACAATAAATACTACTACAACCTGGCAAATCAGACCGTTGTAACGGCTTCTTTTTATTCCTCTCATTGTGGTGAAGTTTCCATTAAATCTGTTTTGTGTTCTTATTGTCATGTATAGAATAAGAACATTGAAACTTTTGAATGAAGTCTGGTCTAAAATTATTTGAAGAGTATGAATTTCAGCTGTATTGTCTTTTGTTTAAAGGTTCTGTGGATTTTATTTTTAAAAACATAAACAACAGATTGCACAATTTATTCCCTGGCATATTTCACTGCATCTCGTCATGTGCACACTGTAGAGTTATTTATCATATGAAGTGAATCCCAGAAGGTAACCCAGCCAACAAACACCTGAAGAAGTTGGATGTGTCAGCAGCCGAAAGGTGTAAATATCACAGCTCTGTTGTAAACAGACACAATGCAATTCTGCAGAAGAAGAAGAAGAAGAATATGAAGTGAATTTTTTTTTTGCATATCCTATTTTCAGGACATTATAGTCAACACCAACATTTTTCAGCTGCTGTTGATGTCTTGGCAAGTTTTTATGTTCAGTAGTTTGCCATTGCATTCCAAATGACCGGCTCATATACCTCCGTAAGTAACCAGCGCGACACGATCTGCTGCCAAATCTCACACAGCTGTGTTTCGTACATGGGTATACAGGATTACGAACAACGTCCTTAACCCTTTCGCCAGGGAGACTGGCATGAAGTGAATAGATGAATCATATTTGGGTTGAAATACATCACACACACAGTAGCTCATACTGTTTGATTGTGGAGCCAATAGCCCACTAATTATACTTCTTCTTCTGTGATCAACATTTGCTATCGAGGTGCATAGGATCATTGTAGTGCATAGATGTCAGCAAATAGGTCACCTTCCAACTCAAATGGTTGGGGTCTCTTTTCTGGATCCCTCCTCCCATAGATAGATTGCCTTCCCAGGTTTGTGGGCTCTGCCTGCCCACATTTTCTATTGGGCTTTGTTGGCCTATCCTTTGATTTTACTGGAACTACCACAAACAAGGCAATGGTGGATTGGCCTTCAGTGTGTCATTAATTATATAGTCATGACTAGTCAGCTCACCGAGTCCAATGACCAATATGGGGTGTTTTTTAACACATCATTCTTCCATAAATATAGCTATGTGACTACCCACAAACTTATTCTTTTGGACATCAATGTAGTGGTTTCACTGTATCTTCCACATCCACATGCAAGATTCGAGTCAGTTTTTTTTTTTTTTTTTTACTTCTTGAAGTTTACCAGGACAGCAGCGGCCAACTGCAGCCTGGTCTTTTTTGATTTTCAACAGTTAAGGGATCTCTATAAGATATTAATATTTAAGAAAACTGGCTTATAAATAGTATAATGTCTCAGAAACTGAAATTCTATGGCCATTTTAAACATGACAGAGGTTCGGAAAGAACAGTGATGGAAGGTGTGGTTCATGTAAAAAGACGCCGGGGTGGACCAGCAAGCAGATGGAAGTAAGAGGAACATACCTTTTCCTTGTGCCAGGAAATGCGACCTAAAGACTAAGTGTCATGGCAGGGCAGACAAGGCCCTAAATCTTAGTCGGCAGCTGGTCTAGGAACGAAGTTCCGACAGGCAGACAGTTAAAGCATTGCTTTGCTGATCTGGCAGCTTCTGCAGCTTGTTTTGTTCCAGAAGTATTGGTCTTACCTTTCCTCTGAAGTAAAATAGACAGGCCGAGAGAAGGATCATGCTGCATGAGCAACACATTGTCTCTACAAGCCAACCCAGGTGTGGTGTCCACCTCGAGTGCTGGAGGTCCCAGGTTCAAGCCCTGGTGAGAGTAACAAAATTTCCTCTGGTCTCTGGCTAGTGAGATCGGACGCCCATGTGTATTGTTGCACATGTAAAAAATCCATTGGCAGTTGGAAATCAAAAAAGAGTAGCCTAACAGCATTGCCCGGGCAAAATTTTGAGTTAAAAATCTACCCAAAGTATTTCAGGATCCTCGCCGGTGCTACGGAGTTCGTGCACTGAGCTGAGATTCTCCAGACTCAGGCTTGAGTTAGGAGTAAAATGGAGCACTTATGGGTTACACCCATGCGCTGTGATGTTCATCCTTTGACTAAACTAAACAAGCCAGCCCAGGCTTTGCACTATGGAGAGATATAACTCCATCTCTAGTCTTAACTGGTCTCAGAATCAAAGTGAGAGACAGCGGTTAGAGGTTATAAGTCCTTGTCAACTGACGTAGACAGGGCACCATGGGTTATCTCTGACAGGGACATCTACAGGTGTCTACCACCTCAATTGGGTGCTGATGCACCTCAGCCTGCCTGCTTCAATGGGTGCTTGGAGCTAGGACAAAATCTGAATTGCAGGCTGTAAAACCAATACACCAGGCACTAAAAAGAAATATGCCAGTTACTATAGAATAGAGTCATAGACAGGCTATCATAGACACACTGCCTAGTCTACTATAAAGTCACAGACATGCTATCATAGACATACTGCGTGGACTACTATTCACTATGTCTATAGTCAAGGATCAACTATCATAGACATACTGCTAGACTATATTAATAATAATGTCACAGACAGTCTATCATAAACAACACATACTCATACTGCCTAGGCTACTATTTTATAAACATTTACATACTATCTAACTTAGACATACTGCAGAGACTAATAATACTAATTAATATAGAGCCATGTCAATGACAGGCTATCATAGACATAAGTATGTCACATAATGTCTTAGTCTAAACTGCTACTCTGCTCTGACCTATGTAAGTGACCGCATAAAGATCCGTTAGTTAGTGATGATCTACGATCGCCTACGCCAGTCGACACAAACGACATCTACATAATACTTAATAATACTATTACTAATATGAACTAACAATTATAATGATAGCAACTAACCACTGCCATTCTAGTAGTAGTATCGACATAAACGCCACGCCATTACCCCAATTATATTATATTATACTGTATAATGTAATAACAACAAACACACCTTCCTTAGCATGCTCCACTAAGCAGCAATGACAGTTGACACTGACAGTGACAGCAATCCTTCCGGTAACCAAATACACAACGAATCAAGATGTCCTGGGGTATCAAAGTCTGAACTGTGGCAGTAAATGAACTTAGATCCTAATAATGTAATTGTTTTAATGAAGTTTGAGTCATAGGACAGACCTAGAACTGACAATACTACACGGCACACATACACACGTAAACAATCAAATGACTGGATCTATTCACTTTTCGTTTAACAAGCTGGGTGGGATGTGTTGCTTGCTGTTCTAACTACTATCTGCGACATCATCTGCTGTGTGTGGTGTGTTGTGGCGGCGACATGATACTACATGGCACACATACACACGTAAACAATCAAATGACTGGATCTATTCACTTTTCATTTAACAAGCTGGGTGGGATGTGTTGCTTGCTGTTCTAACTACTATCTGCGACATCATCTGCTGTGTGTGGTGTGTTGTGACGGCGACATCTGCTGTGTGTGGTGTGCTGCCAGGTCGGTTGTGTGAGTGTGTGGTGCGCTGTGGGAAGCGAGGTCACTGACAAATGACCTTCCTTTCAAATGGGCCCGAGAAACTTCGTCTTGAAATCAGTGCACAGAAACTCAATAAGTTTAACTTAACTGATTCTCTCAGCGTTCTGTGATCTGTGTCAGTGTGTGAATAAAAGTCGTTTTACTGCGGAAAGATGGAAACAAAATAAACTATAAAGGATATAGTAGCTTTACAAAACACAATTACGAAAAACAAAGGACGTTGCGGCGTTAAGCCTTCATGAGCAAACACAAGAAGAAAACACAACATAAAAACCACGAAGAAGACAGTACAGTTACTAAGGTCATAACAAAATGAGAATGAAAAAAAAAATAATAATAAAACCAAACGTATTCTAGAATTAGGGATGCCAGATCTTGTAACTAAGGAACTGGGACGTTTCTCTTAGAATCAAAGATGTTACACAAATTAATATTGTCACTCATCATCATCATCATGTGCCCTGCCAACTGGCATAGGCGATCATGTCTCTCCACAGATCTCTATCCTTGGTGTTCCCGATCAACTCAATTGATGATATATTTAAGCATGACACTGTCTCAGTCTATCCAGCATTATTTCTCTCAGTCTGCCTCTACTTCCTTTTCCACTAATCTTTCCAATCATGCTTTCTCCAACACCCCTGTCTAGTAATGTATTCTCCAACACCTCTCTTCTCATACTCCGACAGTCCACATTACTCCAAACATTCGTCTCAGAAACCACATCTCCGTTACTTCTAAGCTCTACCTAATGTATTCACTCACACTCTACGATTCACTGCCATACAGCAAACCAGGTTTTATAAAACATTTCAGCACTCTCTTTCTTATTTTTTTAAAAACAAACGATAGTGTCGTATTACGTAAGATACTTTTCATTTTCTGAAATGCAGCTTTTACGCTTAATGCAACATGGCATAACTGGGGCGACAATGCAGACCTGATTCAAAATTCTGGTCATTATGTGAGATTGTCAGAGTCTCGTAGCGGGCGAGAACTGGAAGCGGTTCTACCCTCGCTGGTGACTTGCGGGATAACTGAGCCGGGCGCTCAGAAAGCAATGGCAAACTACTGAGCGTAATCTTGCCAAGAAATCCTTGCAGCGATGTCCTGTAAAAGGATATGCGAATTTTTTTTTTTTTTTTTTTTATGTGAGATTGTGAAGATGCTATTCACACGCATATATATATATTAATAATGGCAGGTGGACATCGCAGTACTTTTGCTCAACAATGTTGATAAACACCCGCTCCATTTGACAAAATCTAAGGGGATGTCAACAAGCTTAAGCTGACTGCTGCTTTCTTCGCATCCATTCATTTTGACTTCTGAATGTGAACACAGGAGAAGAAAAATAATAATTGTACTCTAACTTCACAAACCTGTAACATAAAATATTTCATGACTGTACAAGATGTAAAGTCAAAGAAAGCTGGCTCATATACAGACAGCATTGAACACTGGTGACGGAGGGGGTGAGGGGGGAGGAGATGAGGGTGTCCTGACTGAGAGGTTATGGTGACGCCACAAGCTCGTGAGGTAAACAATTCCTTCCCGACCGGCATAGGGCTAGACATTCTCTCAAGCATCTTGCATTTCTTTCGGTATTGAGATAAGATACCTAGCTTTCTTGAATAAGGGCGGAAGCAGGGGGTCGCAAAGAGTCTCTGTGGCGAAGTAGTCAAGCCGTTTGACTCGGGCTCCGAAAGTTGTGGGTTCGATTAAGGGCCGCGTCCTTCGGTTCACGAGTGAATTTTTTCGGAGACTCCTGAGGGTCGTCGCTGGAGCTACGGAGTTCGTGCTTTGCAGCGACGCTTTCCGCGCTGCGGAAAGAGACTGGGCCATATGGGATAAAAACCCTGTGCAATGAAGTCGACCCTGTCGACTTTAAAGCGACTTTTTAAGGACGTCGCGCGTGTAAGTTGTACATGTTAAAAATCCCACGGCAGTTGGAAATCGAAAAGGGTAGGCCGTAAGATGGCAGTCCTGGCAAACTGTTAGAAAAGACAACCTTCTTCTTCTTCTTCTTCTTCTTCTTCTTCTTCTTCTTCTTCTTCTTCTTCAGCGTTCCGAGCCATTGAGGTTCTGTGCTGCAGATACAATCCGTCTCCATTCATCTCTCTGGTTGACCTTCTCTTGCCAGTCGTTGATTCCAAGTGCTTGTAGGTCTGTATGTATATTATCTCTCCGCCGTCTTCTTGGTCTACCTCGGGGTCTACGGTCATTTATTTCCTGAGTGTAAGCGAGTTGTGTTTCCCTACTATCTTCCATTCTTTCTATATGCCCCAGCCATTGTAGTCTATTAGCCTTGATGGTACCAGTGCAGTGATTAGCGGGGACTTAAACGGATCATAAATGTCTTTGTTGCTTCTTCTTTTCCACTCTCCACTTTGTGTATCCCTAATGGGTCCAAAGATGCGAGAAAAGACAACCTACCGACGGGTAAATAGAGCCTGTTACGTTGGATAGAATGTGTCTAGAGGAAATAAACTGTACACAAATGTATGTCGAAGTGGGACACACACTATCCTATTCTTTGAGGTGTACAAGTGGATGTGACGTACTCCCTCGAAAGAGGCGCGCAGAAGAAGAAAACTGGCATGTTTTCATTATCATCGTGTGTCGCGCCGATAAGCGTGGGTGGTCATGCTTCGCCTTCTCATACGATCGCCAGAGTCTTGGCGTAGTTTTGTCATAATAGACTCAGAAATAACAATGCTGGAAATATTGGAAGACGCGGCGCCGGGCTCCTGGGATAAGAGGCGGCTGTCGACAAACACATAAGTGGACACATGGCATTCAAGGCGTGAGGCATGGGAGGTGGTAAAAGATCGAGAGTCTTTCAAGCGAGCTGTGATGAATGCGACGTTCAGCAAAGGATATACCATATGATGATGATTAATTTAAACAAAGCAGCCACACATAATACGTTGCACAGATTGTTGCCTGGTAGATTTCGCTGCATCGCGTCAGATTTATACTGTAGTTACATATACGAAGTCAATAGATTAATCATATTTCAACTGAAATACATTGTGTATTTGTAATGACTGTGCAGTGTTTGAAAATATTGCCGGTCCAAGTTTTGTATTTACCTATAATGTTGCATAAACTTAACAGATGGTGAGTACAAAACTTGGACCGGCAATATTTTCAAACACTGTACAGTCTTTAAAAATACACTCTATACATAACACACATAGTCAATCATTGATACTGTTCTAGCGTGGCGCCTTTGTTATCCTCACGGTAATCGCAGATGATAATTAAGTCCTAATTCATGTTCATTGTCATCAACATGTGCCCTGCCGACTGGAGTAGGCGTTCATGTCCTTCCACAGATCTCGGTTCCTGGTGCTCTGGATAAACTCTGTTGATGGTATTGAGATATTCCTCCATGCCATCGTCGCAGTCCATCCAGCATCATTTCTAGTGGTCTACTTCTTCTTCCACTGATCTTTCCAGTCAACCTGGTGATATTTTCCAACGTTTCTCTTCATGGAAAAACGTTGTTTATCTCTATCTTCCATCCATCCATCATGCCATGCCGATAAGCGTGGGGGGTCATGATTCGCCATTTCACTCGACCACCAGAGTCATGGATCAGTTCAGTGTTCTTGTCTCGACCCTGCCACGTGTTCAAGCCATTCAGGTATTTACTTCTGTCTTCCCTTTGTTCTCTTCCCCTCGATCTTGCCAGTTGTCACAAAATTCTCCAATTTATTTCTTCTCATAGTATACCCAACATATTTTGACTGTCTACGTTTAATTTCTCTAATCAATTTATGATTTTCATTTGTTTCTTGTCTTGTAAAACTTGGTCATCGGTTTTTCTGTCTCTCCATGTTATTCTTTACATTCTCCCCAGAAACCATATTTACACAGCCATCAGATGTTTTATCAGCTTGACTGCTCATTGTCCACGCTTCAGATCCATACAAAAGTATAGGTTCTAATAGCACCTCAACACTCTTTTTGTTGTAGCAATTGACATCTTTTTATTGGTCAGTATGTTTTTCATCTTGCAAAAGGCTACCTTCACCATGGCGATTCTTGTTCTAATCTCTTCAAGGCATCTCCAAATCGTCTTATGACTGTTCCGAGATAATTGTACCGATTCACTCGTTTAAGAACATTCCCATTTACTTATATAATATTACATTGTGGTATTTCGTTCTTCCTTGTGACGACCATAATCTGTGTCTTCTTACAATTGAATTCTAACCATAGTTATTCACTGTGTGCAACAACTGCATCTACTAAATGTTGTAGATCCTGCTCATTGTCTGCAATCAATACTGTATCATATGTATACCTAATGTTATTGATGTTTCTTCCTCTAATGATGATTCCTTTCTTATCTTGTACATTTCTTAAAATATTTTCACTGTACAGGGAAAACAGATCTGGAGACATTAAACATCCCTGTCTCACACCTCTCTTAATAGGCTGATATTGACCTACATCATTATCAATCCTTATGGCAGCTTGTTGTTTCCAATATATGTTTTTATAAGTCTAATGTCTTTCCCATCAATTTGTAGATCCGCAACATCTCTATCATGTTGACATGTCTTACTTTATCAAAAGCTTTTGTGTTCAATAAAGCAAAGATGTAGATCTTTGTTTACTTCTGTAGAACGTTCAATTTCTGTTCTCAACATATACACAGCATTTACTGTACCCTTGCCTTCTACAAAGCCGCATTGTTCTTCTCCAATTTCAGGTTGTATTTTCTTCTTAACTGTTTGTATGATAATTTTTATCAAACTCTTCGTGATGTGGCTCAGTGTATTAATTATACGATGTTTATCACATTCCAAGGCTCCTGATTCCCTTGGGATTGCAATAAATACAGAGTTACATAATTCACGAGATATATCTCCAGTATCATATATTGTGTTCAATAGTCTGGTGACTTGATCTATTCCATATTCTTCTTAAGTATTATTCATTTCTGTTGAGATGTTGTCTGAACCGGGAGTCTTGCCAGTTTTTATATGGTTAAGAACATCCCGAACCCCCATCTTCAAAATTGACGGACCTTCACTATTAATTTATTTCGAACACCATACTGTTCTTCTCTGTTATCACCATAGAGGTTTTTTTTTTTTTACATAATCTGACCATACGTGTAAAATTTGATCTTTTTCTGTTATAATTTTTCCATATTTTTAAGCAGCCTGTTGATGTACGTGTTCTTTTATTGGTAAATTCCTGAATTATTTTGTGCATTAATGTGGTATCTACTGTTGTATTGTTTTTCAATTTCTATGCAATGTTTCTCAAGCCAAGAATCTGTTGCCTCCTTATATAATGTTCTGACTTTTCTGTGAATTTCTTCATACTTGGCTGGATTATTTTTGTTGTGTCTTCTTGTTTCCAATAGTTGTAAAATTTCTTCAGTCATCCATATCTTACGACCAACTTTCTTTAATTTTGGAATAGTTGTTTCTGCAGTCAAACTGATTGAATTCTTCAACATTCCCCACTGATCATCCGCATCTTGAAATATGATCTCTAGATCAGACGATATTTCAAATCTGTTCTTTACTTCTGTTTTAAAATTGTCTTGTATTTCCTTGTCATTTTTCAATGTACACAGATCATATTTAATGTTTTCTGGTGTATACTTGACTTTCTTTATCTTTACCCTCAATATGCCTGTAATCAGTCTGTGATCGCTGTAGCAGTCTGCATTTGGTACTGTTTTTACGACTGTTAACGCATTCCGAAACCTTCTGCTAATCAGAATGTATTCAGTCTAGTTTCTAATTCTGCTGTCAGGACTCCATGTCCATAATCTTCAAGAATGTTGTTTAAACCAGGTAATTTCTACAATCATTTCCTGCTCTTTTGCCCATTCTACAAGTCTGTATCCTCTTTCGTTTCGCTCTCCCAAACCATGATTGCCTATTGTGCATCCATCGCCTTGATTTCCTGCCTTTGCATTGAAGTCACCTATTATGATATTTATTTATGAATTATTACATTTCTGCAAGGCAGACTCCATGTCATTATAAGATTAACCAATACTATCTTCACTGCATTCTCCTGTTGGGGCATATATTTGAAAGACGTTTATGTTAAAATGTCTGACGATTAATTTTACCAATAGAACCCTGTCTGACAAGTCCAATATCCTTGAATCCTCCGAAGTCGGAGAGTGTCTGTCTGCAAGGGGTGGGGGGGGGGGAGAGAAACACCAGTCTGCACACCAATAAGCCAGACATGTGACAATGGATACTCATGCAAACCTCAGGTCCGGTATGACATCACACTGATGTTGGACAACAGGTCATCTGGCATACAAGACTTCGTGTTGGAGTTCACAGCCAGCGAACACAAGCAAGCAAGCAATATCCTTGAACAGATTTTGATCTTTGCCGATCCAAGATAATTGCTACACTTCTTTGCCGTTCTTCTCACCCAGAATAAATAATCTTAAAATCCTCTCCTGTCTGAATCTCTGCCCCTTTTCATCTCATCTCGCACATTCCTAATATGTTAATCTTCTCTTTTTCCATTTCTTGTTTGATGCTATCTAATTTTCCATCGTCGCCTAACGTCCGAACATTCCATGTTGCTTATTTCAGTGTTCCTGTCCTTTTCTCGTGATGATCTGTAATTAGGTGAATCATTATAAACTAGGCAACTTTAAAGAAGATAGTTTGCCGTTGCTTTCTTTCCTGGCAGTGAACATACTGGATGGGGACTGTAGCCATTGTCTCTGTAATTTATAATATAAGTTATATATAATGGTCTCAAGTTTCGCAACGAAATGCAGAAGATCTCTTTCTAGTATAAAGAGATCTGCATACCGTTGCGAAGCTTGAGACCATAATCAACAACCATCAAAATTTCATCTACCACCTGCCTTCCGTCGTTTCTTGTGTTGTTTATAATGTTTTACTCTCAGTAACCTCTTCCAGGTAATTATTGTGTTACCCTGCAGCCCGAGGTATTATAGGATGTCTCGAAAAGAATGCCTTCATTCACGATCAATTATTTTGAAAACTGTCTGTTGCATCGTTATGAAATTTTTCCAGCTGTCTTATATTTACCCCCACCCAAGGAATATGTCTTTGATAGGTCCAAAAGTAACTTAAATCATCGAAAGCGGCGACATTTCTTTGATGTTTTGCTGAAAAACTAGTGATGTCTCACTAAAAAAATTATTTTTACAGTAATGAAAGCCCCGCCAATTCAGATGAAACACAAGGCGTATCCGCATTCGTATGGGAGTGGGTGCAATAAAAGAAGTAGCTTAAAATCGACATGGTCGGCTTCATTGCACCGGGTTTTTATCCCATATCACTCCGTTTCTTTCCGCAGCGTGGAAAGCGTCGCACAAAGCGCGAACTCCGTACCTCCAGCGACGACCCCCAGGAGTCTCCGAAAAAATGCATTCGTGAAATGAAGGACGCGGCCCGGAATCGAACATACCTTCGGAGCCCGAGTCAGACGGCTTGACCACTTCACCAAGGAGAATCCCGAGAGGGGTGCAATGTGTAATATTAGTAAAGACAGAAAATTTACAGAGGCATGGGGTAAATAATTTGTAAATTGACAGGAAAGTAGAAGGAATATATTTCTTACCTTATTTTTCATTTCCTTATTGTTTCTTCAGCTGCTGGTTAATAATGTGTACACAAGTATTCGTGTTAGCTTTTTATATGGAGTTCGTGAAAGCTTCCAAATAGCTGTGCGTTAATGTGCGTATGGAGTGACCAGAAATGATACCGCAATTTAGTCATCATGTTTCCATTTGTAAGGATCTGTTCAGCTGTCTGTGTAGTTTGTTCACACGTACACATGGGTGACAGACCCGCTTTGAGTTTTCGTGAAAGATTGTCTACTCTGCTGTTTACCGTTAAGAGACGGAACATGATTACCTGTTTTGCACTATGAAAATAGTTGTCAGTGTCTCTGTAGTGGGCTTTCTTCTTAACGACCAAGATGTTGGTCCTCTTTTCATTGAAGTTTATAGATTGATTGGAATGCACGTGTGTTGTCCCCTAATTTGACAACGTGTTTGCTCTCACGTTTCTTGTTATGCCACAATATGCCAGTTTCCACCGCAATATTACTCTTCTGTTGGTATTCAATGCGTTTAGTGTGTGTGTGTGTGTGTGTGTGTGTGTGTGTGTGTGTGTGTGTGTGTGTGTGTGTGTGTTTAATACAGTTGTTTGTCACGGCTGGGGGCTTGCGGAATTGAAAATTCATCACTGTGGAATACAAACTGTTGCCATTGACATTATGCTGATGCTGTAATGTTTAGGGCCTGCAATTATTCTGAATATGTGTAGCAAAATATCCCAGTTGGTGTGCACGTGGACTAAAGTCTGCGATCTGCTCAGACCTTAATCTGTGTCGGACGATTCCAGTAGGTTGATGACTGCTCTCAGTTGCATAAAATTAAATCCATCCTTTCTCCAATAATCCTCTTCCTCTTTAAACACATGGTCCTCACATTTTTCCAGTAACTTTTATCAATATTTAATAGCGCGGACTGGATTAGTATCCTGACGTCAGACAATTTGAATATAGTATTGTCAGCTGCCATCTGTCCTTTAATTTTAGCTTACACAAGTTTTATAGGGTTAAAATGAGAATGGTACGGTGGAAGTCTCAAGCACCCATCACGATGCTCCTCTATCAACTTGTCGATTTGATATTTCTTGCTTTTTGGCGTCTGTTTTACAAGGGACAACAATTCTAGCTAGAAATACGTTTCTGGAAATGGTATGTTTTCCTTTCGGAGTCATATCTTTATTGCTCCCTTTGTGCTCGATGCTGTAGGTATTTTGTCTTCTTGGGCAACAACATTGATATCATGCATTGTCCATAATTGGACACGACGGTCTATCTGGGGATGGAAGCACAGTATTCTCGAGCCAATCTCTAAATACATTACCATTCATCTTATTATGATAATCCATATTGTCTGTATGCTTTGTTACGAACACGAGCCCAGCATTCTGTTGTAAGCCATTATGCGTATTACCAGCATGGGCCATGACCAAAAGCTGTCCTATACTACTGGGCTTTATCTATCCATCCACTGATTGCCATTCCTTACCACTTGTGTGGTGCGCATTGATCCACATTTCATCCAAACACCTATGCCATAATTTTCTTTGCACATTTCCCTTATTTCACGTAGGTATCTGCTTCTCATGGCTCCTAAATGTGGTTGCTCGCAAAGATTATTTCTACCGCCCTTGTACTTTCAAATAGTAAAGATAATATCCTTACAATTTTCCACAAAGTTGTTTTGGATAGCGCTATGTTACTGTTCTTTCGCAACCAAACCCTAAGTTTTCTCACAATCACTGTTTCTTTGGCATCCAGCATTTTTATAATGCTGGATAATCCTGGATATAAAATCCTAAATTTTTATAATTTTAGGACGCTCCGTGGCGAAGTGGTCAAGCCTTTTGACTCGGGCTCCAAAGGTCGTGGGTTTGATTCCGGGCCGCATCCTTCGGTTCACGATTTAAATTTTTCTGAGACTTCTGTGGGTCGTCGCAGAGCTGCGAAGTTCGTGCTTTGTGCGATGTTTTCCGCGCTGCGGAAAGAGACCGAGCCATATGGGATAGAACCCGGTGCAATGAAGTCGACCCTGTCGAATTTTAAGCGAAGTTTTAAAGCATTTTTATAATAGCTCGCCTTATGACATCTATGTCAAAGCTGTCTACAATAATCTTTCTACCTACCGTTTTGTTATTGCGTGGTGGTTTAATTCCAGATTCTTGCGCCCATAGACGAAATTACCGTTTACTCAAACCCAATGCATGCACTGTTCTTTTTTCGGAATTTGTAATAGTATAAAACAGTTTCATGCGATCAGCTTCTTGACAAAAATATGTGTACAACTTCATAGCGATTCTTTGAAGTGTACAATTTCGCATTAAATCCCATTGAAAAATATTCACACATTTCAATGTTAGCGATAAGTGGTAAGATTAAAAAAAAAAAAAAAACATTAATCAGGTTTCATGAAATAACCCACATTTTGAGACACTTCTGAACAGTCCTAGTTTGAATAATGCGGGGAGTTGGCATAAGGCTAATCCCTTCAAAACACGCACAATATTCAACATTGAGCGCTGATTGTCTGGCTACGATGTAATGCATTTAAAATTATGAATTTCATCTCAGACCCGTAAATTATATACCGCATACAAACAAACTTTGAAATCTGCTGTAAAATCTCCAGAACAAAAAAAAATTTTTGTTGGGTGGACATAATGATAAGGTTATATACTACATCTCATAATTTACCCTCAGTTGGTTACTGAGATATGGATGTTTATATTGGGGCAAAAAAAAAAAAAAAGACTATAGCAACGATATTCTCACTTAGCCATATTTAGCACCTTTACAGATAGATTCAGCCACCTGTAAAACGTGTGTGTTGGCAGTTGGCAACATTTCTCAGATGTAAGCACGCTTTAATAGTCGATTTGTTTTCTGTAAATTAAATTATTAAATACTAAATACAGGTACCCTTTGCACCTTTCTTTTTAACTGCAAGAAAACACTTGGCTTTTCCTTCCATCACAGTCTGATGACAGCTGGAGGTTGAAATTTAAAAAAAAAAAAAAAAAAATGCAGACCCCATGCCCATTGTTTACTTTACATTTCCTAGTTTAAAGTAGTTACTACGCCTCTTTTTCTTATTCATTCCCGATAGGGAAACCAGTTCAATGCTTTCACTTTCACTCAACTGTATGTATTCATTGAATGTAATTATGATGTGTATGTTGTCTGCATTGTGTCTTGTATATAGACAGTGCATTGTATAGGGTGAGAATTCTGGCCAAGTAAAATTAAGATTAAACATTTAGTTAGTTAATCTCAGTTCCAACTTCACAGCAACGGGTCGTCCCCATTATGCTCCGTTTCCTGTGCCAGTGAATATCACACAAAACGCTCCCCACTGCCCAATGTGAAAAGTGGAAAAGACAGGAGTCTCAACAAACAACAGCCCGCACAGATACAGTGATACACTGTGCATAATGCCGCCGCCAGAATGTCAACACAATAGTCCCCCACGAAACTAGTTATCTCTGATGGAATCGGCAGTCATTTTCCCATCTGGATGTTTCCTAGATGTTCACCCACACAGTCCACGAAAATACAGTTCATCGTTGATGGCAGTGGCAGTCAACCAGAAGCCCAGCAGCCACACATTTCTGCATAAGGCAAACACCGGTCAACTCTGGGACATAGCCAGCTGCCATCGCTCCGAACATGCAGTCACATTCCAAAAAACCTCCGGCAGATTAAAAAGCATTTCACACGAAACTCACAGCTCACAGTGTCGCGCCACGCACTCACTCAGTAGCAGGGCAACGGAACCATCAAGCCTCCTTAGTCGCCTCTTACGACATGCGTGGTAGGCTACAGTGTTGCTATTCTTTGCTTCCCTTATGGGCCCCGGCAACATACGGGAAAATAAACATGAATTAACTGTTAGCATGAAAGCTACTGAATTTGAATAGCCCAAAATTTTATCCACATCATTTTCTTTTATTTATTTCTTGTTGATGTTAATTTTATGAAACGTATGATTATTTATTTTGTATTTACATTAGCTTTTCCAGATTAGATATTTTATTTATCAATTTGCTATATATTCATTATTATTATAAGTTAACCCATTTTGATTTGGATTGTTTTTTATGAACGTACTAATTTCTGTCGCAGACATTTGTTGCAACATATTTTGTTACATTGTAGTCAACACCAGCATTTTTCAGCTGCTATTGATGTCTTCTCTGACTTTCCACACAATGGATTTGCTATCTAAGCAATATTCCCTTTCATGCCTCGGACATTTTTGTAACCGACATACCTGTGGTATGAAGTGTGGCAGTCTAAATACTTCTTCTTGCACCTTTAAATGTGAACCTGAATGTAGTTGAAGTAAGATATAGTCAACTTGAACTTGTTAATATTTCCATAGAGCTTGTCCTCAAATGAAGCAGGTGTGGGCCAAAATATCTTTCTCTGTTCTGCATATATTGGGCACTCCTGCAGCAAATGTTTAGCTGTCATTTTACCAGTTCCACAATTACATTCATCGGTATCTCCTATCTTTAGTTTATTGAACAAGTAGTATTTCAGCCTGTTATGTCCTGTGCGGAGTCTGAAGATTGCTACTTGTTCTCTTCGGTCGAGTTTGTAATATGCATCATCCTTCTGGTGGCCTGGATGCTCTGATTCCCATTTGGTTCTATAGGTGCTTTTTATAAACCTCTTTGCCTCATTATAAGTTATGTCTATGTCAGGCTGTGGTAGTCGTCCACCCTCCTTTGCTAGTCTGTCAGCTTCTTCATTTCCAGGTATACTGCAATGTGATGGGATCCACTGTATTACAACTTTTTTGGATTTCTGGCATAGACCATGGAGTGCTGCTCTTAGGTCAGCTAGTTATGTGCTGTTTTTGCTCCTCAGTATTGAGACAGCTGACTTTGCATCTTCTCTTTATTTTCCTCCATCAAGAGCATTTCTGCTGCAGTTTTCAAAGCCTTTACCTCCGCTTTGAAGTTACTTGAAAATTTTCCAGTTGCCACTGACTGTTTTTTTCACTCCATTTTTAAATTTAGGAGAATTCCTCCTCCTCTATTTTCTATTGAATTTTTGGCTGATCCATCTGTATATGCATCTGTAATTGCTGCTTGGGTAATGTTCTATTATGTAGTTTAGGGTTATTTTTCTTCTTTCGGTTTCATTCTGAGTGTTCTTTTTCTCAATACCAGGAATGTTTTCTATCATCTCAGGCAGTTGCTGCTGTCTCCAAGCTGGGAACTTGTGTGCATTGTAAATGGGTTTGACTGTTGATATGTTAAGTATGGGATCTGCCCTAATTTTTCGTTTTGCAGTTTCTACAAAGTTGCTATGCTTCAGTCTTCCCTTTCCAAAACCATTAAACCTGTTATACATAGGGTGGTCTGTCAATCTTCTAAATTGTTCTGCTTGTTGCTGGGCTCTGCTATCTCTTCTATCCTGCATTGGTTGTAAACAAGTGATCTTTTCTAATTCATTAATAGGCATTGTCTTCAGGCTTCCAGTTATGATTCGCATTCCTTGATTTTGGACTTTACTTATTTTGTTAAAGTTTGACTTAGCTGCTGTTGCCCAAGCTGCAATGCCATATTCCAGTACTGGCCTCACCCGTCCAGTATATAACTTCTTGAGAACTTTCTCATATGCTCCCCACGTTGTACCAGCACGCTTTTTCATGATTGCCATTCTCTGCCTTGCTCTTGTTCGATTTTTCTCAACCTGTGTCTTCCATGTCAGGCGACAATTGAAGGTGACTCCTAGATAGTTTGGATTTTCTTCATGGCGCAATATTTTTCCATTCAATACCAGCTTAGGCTGCTGAGTTTTATTTGAGAGGGAGAACACTGTGCATGTTGTTTTCTCCTCACTTATCGTCACTAGCCATGATTTTGACCAGTCCTCTAGCGCTAATAAGGCTTGCTGTATTCTGCTGTTAGCTGTACTAATATATTCTTCAGATGTCCATATGGCTAGGTCATCTGCAAAGGAGGATGTTAGTACTCTGGCTGGAAAATTTTCCGTGATGTCATTTATATATGCTAGGAATAATGTTGGTGAAAGAACTCCTCCTTGGGGGACACCTTGCTCCAACAGCATCATTTTGCTTGTTTGTCCTTGTACTTTTGTCCTGGCAGTTCTGTTCTCAAGGTAGCGGCTGATCCATTTATACATTTTTCCACAAACATGCATTTTTTGCAGTTTTACTTTCAGTCCTTCCTTCCATACTTTATCAAATGCTTTTTCTAAATCTATCCAGACCGCTAGTGTGTGCTTTTTCTCTTGGAAGGCATCCTCTATTTCCTGAGCTATATAGGTTATTTGATCTTCAGTGGATCTGTACTTTCTGAATCCTGCTTGGTGTGGTGTTAAGAGTTGGTTTTCTTCCAGATGCCATGTTAGCCTGCCATTGATAATGCGTTCCATTAATTTTCCTACACAGCTAAGTAGACTGATAGGTCGATAGCCATTTGGTTCTTCCAGGTCTTTTCCTTTCTTTCTGACTGGTATTAGTATAGCTTCATTCCATGCCTGTGGGACTATTCCTCTCTTCCAGCTGTAATTTAGGACTGCTAGTAGTTTCTTTTTTGCCTTAGTGCCTAGTCCTATTAGCATTTCATTTGTGATTCCATCCTTTCCTGGTGATTTCTTCTTTTTTAGGGTATTCATTGCCTGTTCCATTTCTTCCATTGTTAGATTTTCCATCATATATTCTGCTGCTGTCTCTGTATTTCTATGATGTATCTGTTTGTCTTTGATTGCTTTCTTCTGTTCGGTTGTAATATCAATGTGGTTTGCACTGTTATAGTGTTCCATTAGTGCATTTGCAGCCTTTTTTCCTGTAAGCAAGGCATTTCCTTGTTATTTGTTTGTTTCTAGGTCCTTCATTGTTCATGGCTTTCACTAGTTTCCATGGTTTGTTTCCATCCCTGTCAAAATTCAGGTTTTCTGTTTTTATCCCTCCAACAATCTCTTGTTGTTTGATTTACTGTTCTCTTATATTTTGCAGAGATGGCTTTGAGAGAGATGTTCGCTTCAGTTGTTTGTTCTCTCTCTGCTGTCTTCCTGGCATCTTCAACTTTGTCCTCCAAAATTTGTAGTTCTTCAGTCCAGTATGGTTTGTAATTTTTCCTTGCTCCTCTTGGAATAGACTCAGTGGCCACCTGTATTATTGCTCTGTTTAGACTTTCCACCATTTACTTCATGTTGCCATATCGTGTATTTATGTTTTCACAATATTTGTCTGTTAGTATGGCAAATCTGTCCCAATCTGCTCATTTATAATTCCAGTGGGGCATAGGCTTTTGCTCCTGTGGAACATACTTCATATTCATTACAAGCTTGATTGGTCTGTGGTCACTACCTGCTAATTGGTCAAGCACATGGCGATCGATTTTGTGAAGGATGTCTCCAGTGCAGAAAGCTGAGTCTGGAGTAGAAGTGGTAAACCATCTTCTGGAGTAGAAGCTCGGTGTGTCATCCACTTTGTTGAGTAGATGGAGATTTGATTCTATTTCCCAGTCCTCCACTTCATCTCCTCTTTTGTCAGTATCTGGGTATCCCCATCTTTCTGAACGGCTATTAAAGTCTCCGACAATAATGCAGTTTGTGTCAGTTATTTTCATGTTTGAGAGTATAAGGTCCTTACCTGTTGGGCTATACACATTGTAAATTCTTATTTTCACGTCCTTTATCATTATATCAACACCTATAATTTCCGTTTGGTTGTCAGAGATCACAGATACTTTGCTGCAAGGTATTGTATTTCATATAAGTATTAGAACTCCTCCTTTATGTCCTTGGCGGTCGAAACGTGTGGCCTGGTATCCTCTGACTGAGAATTTGCGATCGGTGTTGAGGTGTGTCTCTTGAATGCATGCCACATCTATATGTTGTCGATGGAGATGTGGCTGGGAGATGGGTGGTTTGAGGTGTGGGTGGGGAGAGGATGTGTGGGGTAGTATGTGTATGTGGATGGGCGTGGGATGTGTGGGTTGGTGGGGGAATGTTTGTGGGTGGAGAGTGTGTTTTGGTTGAGGGATCAGGTGAGGGCAGTGTGTGTGGGTGGGGGATGTGCGGGAGGGGGATGGATCGGTTGGTGGGGTATGTATGTGTCCCTTGGTGTGCGTGTGTGTCGGTAGGTGGGAGTGTGTATGTGTCCCTTGGTGCGCGTGTGTGTGGGTAGGTGGGGTGTTGTGTGGGTGGGGTGATGTATGGATAGGTGGGAAATGGGCTTCATAACATGGTAATTAGCCTTGTTTATGTTTACAACATTCATTTCACAATGTTTATTTTATCTTCCTATGTAAATGTATAATGCTCTTGATGAACGAAAGACGAGTGATTGGAAGGGCCGAATGTAAGACGGGCCTGCGCGCCCAATTTGTGACCCTAATAAAGTTGATTTGATTTGATTTGATTTGATTTGATTTATTCTATCTGTATGAAGACGCTTTGTTAGGGAGACTTTCTTGTTATAAACTCCTTCGGCATTCCACTGTAGTATGTTGAGTGTCCTGGGGGTTTGGTCAATAGCTCTTAACCTACTCCTTTGTGCTTTGACTCCACAGCACAGGGGAAGGTGACCACCAGTAGTCATGGGTGGACCCCCTCGAGGCAGGGGGCCCGGCACTATCACCGCCTGATGGGACTTCGCGGGATTAGCACCATAACGATTAATTTTCGTCTGTGGCATCATGAAATGATAAAGTTAAAAAAAAAAAAAAATTATAAAGTTACGTTGCACTGCTTTGTCAAGCCTGTGGCTCAGTACATCCGATTTCGACAAGCATTTTTCGGGATGCTTTCCCTAGCCTTTGACTGTCCCCAGTCTACCTATAAGGCAGCAGGTTTGTGTGTCTCTTCGTCTGGTCCCTCTCCCTTGACCTGTCCGACATGGGTGACCCTACCAGTAGCTGTGCTACCGTCGGCATAGCTCTTGGGGTCATTGGAACACGTAAGCCCCTCTACCTCGTCAAGGCGGACACACGGCAGAGGGGTAATTTGTTTCTTGAAGGACTTGTTCAATAGTTTTTATGTCCATGGTAAAAAGAAGTAAACACCGAGAAGTAAATACCTGGAAGGCTTGGCCACATGACATGGTCGAGACAGGAACATGGAGCTGATCCACGACTCTGGTGATCGAATGAGATGGCAAAATATGGCCGCCCACGCTTATCGGCATGGCGCATGATGGATGGATAGTTGATGTCTTGGCAAGTTTTACGTTCAGTAGTTTGCCATTGCTTTCTGAACGACCAGCTCACATACCATCCATAAGAAACCAACGGGACGCAATCCAGTGCCGAATCTCGCGCAGCTGTGTTTCGTATGAGAGTATACGAGATTACGAAAGACGTTCTTAACCCCTTAACTCCTCTTCCATGGAGACTGGCTATGGTAAATTGCTTAGTATCAAATCAGATCCTCCCCCGATGTGTCTCCACCTTGCCGTGGTGGGGGAGCTTGCGTGTCCCATTGACCCCATGTGCTTGCCGATGGATGAAAATTACATATCGGACAGCTCGTGGGATAGGGACCAGACTAAGAGAGACACAACCTGCTGCTCTGCAGGTAGACTGAGGATAGCAGTCAAAATCAGGCAAACGATGCCAAAAAAATCTCAGTGCGGACATAACCTCTAAGGCTCCCAGCCGAGGTGTATGGCTGAACTTCTCTAAGCCATAAACCCTTGGAAGTGAGAGCCTGGCCGACACAAACCTACATCAAAATTGTGGTGAGGTGCTGAGCATGCTACATGCTTGGCACAGATATTCGTTCGATGGCTCTTAGCTGGGGGATATGAGGTATCCCCAGATGAGAGGGCCTGACCATTACTCGCTCACAGACGCACGGAGGTAAGGTGCTGAGCCGGCAGCACATGTAGCCTACCTCGTGAGCGAGTACAAAAAGGTGGAAAAACACCTCGGCCGCACGTCCCGCAGATAGTCTGCAATCGTACTCATGGAGTGAGTGTAGTCAAAGGTGGAAAATTGTCTCGTTCACACAAAATGGAACGCCTGTCTTGCGAATCCATTACGTGGCAGCCCGAAACGAATGCTTGCTGTGTGGAAGTCGAAATAAGAGTCTCGAAACCCGAGGAAGGCTAACCTCATAAAAAATGCCCGCTGAAGCCGGAAGTGTCAGCCTATGGGCTGCAAAATAAAAATGGCACTACGCAATTACATCCGAGTGAAATGTCTTTCGTGACCGGAAAAGCTCTAACTAGTCTTCCCTCGTGCTAGGAACAGCTACCTAATTTCTGAATGCTGCTCTTGTTTGGAACAGCTCTGACTAGGTAGTTTCCGAATGTCCGACGTGTCTGGAACAGCTCTGATGGACACAACGACAAGCACATGTCCGAAAAACTCGCTGATTGGATATTGACTGCAGACCAGTCTGGTCTGTGCAGGAAAGGCCCAGGGCGAACGAAATGTCCAATATATTGAAGTGAGGAATTAAAGCAGCCATGAGCAGGACGTGTCGATTCCCTCAGTGAGCCCAGCACCAGTGTGCTATGTGTCGGCCCTGCAATTATGGAAGCCACCCTGGATGGCGGAAAATGCCATGGACTGTCCCTGCCTTCCTTTGAGGGACGACCGTTGTCTTAACCCGTTCCAACTTGGCCAGCTGGGTTGTAGACGGTACCGCAAACAGTGAGTCTCCCAGGAATGCTACCTGGTCAAAAAAGCACGCTAAAGTCGATGTGTTGGCCTACGGGTTTCGGCCCAATGGCGCATAACAGACACACCGCAATCACATCTGAAAAAACACTCCGGATGATCGCAAAGAAGAAGAAGATGAAGAAATCAGATCATACACTATAGGCTAGTGTAGAATGTTTTTAAAATGTTAGTTGCATGTCCTTTACAGGGCATAGTAATCAAACCCAGCATTTATTGGCTGTTTGTGATTTACTGGGCAGTATTAGTTTAGTAGTTTGCCATTGCTTTCTGAATGGCTGCACCTCATACCATGAAATCAACGCAAAGTTGTCTGCTTCCAAATCATCTGCATCTGATTTCAAACCATCAATTCATTATATTGGCATATTATCAAACTGCACTGTAAATACTAGCAGGCAAAGTGATGAGGGAAAGAGAAAGGGGTAGACCAAGAAAAACATTTATACGCAGACATTCCCAGATCTTCCAATACAGTACTTTAGCCGCAGCGTCCATCTTGTCACTTTTAGTTGTGTTCTAGTAAAACTTACCTATTCTCCTTCTTGCTTTTTTCGTTGATTCACTCATGAATAAATCTACGGTTTGACCTTTCTCTTCACTTCTTTTCCAGGCATTTCTGTATTTTTTTGGCATGCCCAAAATATTTTATTTTCCTAAATTGTATCTTTCTTAATAATCATCATCATCAAGTGCCCTGCCAGCTGGCGTAGGCATTCATGGTTCTCCACAGATCTCAGACTTTGATGTTCTGGATCAAATTTGCTGATGATATTCTTCCATGCCACCATCTCAGTTCATCCAGCATAATTTTTCTTTGTCTGCCTCTGCCTCACTTCCCCTCAATCTTCTCATCAATCAATCAATCGTGTGCCATGCCGGAAAGCGTGGGCGGTCATGACTCGCCATTTCACTCGATCACCAGAGTCGTGGATCATCTCAATGTTCCTGTCTCGTCCATGCCATGTGGCCAAGCATCCAGGTATTTTCCTCTCGGTCTTCCTCTTGGTCTGTTCTCTTCAATCTTGCCAGTTGTCACTAAGTTCTCCAACCCATTTCTTCTCATAACATGTCCAAAAAATTTTGACTGTCTACGTCTAATTTCTTTAATCAATTTACGAGTTTCATTTGTCTCCTGTAGTACTTGGTCATTGGTTTTTCTATCTGTCCATGGTATTCTTTGCATTTTCCTCAAAGACCACATTTCTACAGCCATCAGATGTTTTTCAGCTTGACTGCACATTGTCCAAGTTTCACACCCATACAAAAGAACAGGCTCTATGTATCCCCTCAACACTCTTTTTCTCGTTTCAATTGACATCTTTTTATTGGTCAGAATGTTTTTCATCTTGCTAAAGGCTACTTTCGCCATGACGATTCTTGTTCTAATTTCTTCAAGGCATCTCCCATCAGATGTTATGACTGTTCCGAGATAATTTTATCGATTCACTTGTTGAAGAATATTCCCTTTTCCTTGTATATTACATTGTGGTACTTTGTTCTTCTTAGTGACGACCATAACCTGTGTCTTTTTACAATTTAATTCTAACCCCAGCTACTCACTGTGTACAACAACCGCATCTACTAATTGTTGCAGATCCTGCGCATTGTCTGCAATCAATACTGTATCTGCATTTTTTTTTTTATATATCCTTTACAGGACATTGCTGTCAACACCAGCATCTTTCAGCTGTATGTTGATTTCTTGGCAAGATTACGCTCAGTAGTTTGCCATTGCTTTCTGAGCGGCCGGCTCACATACCCCGTAAGTTATCGATGCGATTCGAACCACCATCATCTGCATATGTAATGTTATTGATGTTTCGTCCTCCAATGCTGATTCCATTTATATCTTCTACATTTCTGAAAATATTTTCACCATACAGGGAAAAAAGATCTGGAGACATTGCACATCCCTGCATAAGACCTCTCTTAATAGGCTGATATTGTCCCACTTCATTATCAATCTCTGGGGAGTCTCTGTGGTGAAGTGGTCAAGCCGTTTGCCTCGTGCTCCGAAGGTTGTGGGGTCGATTCCGGGCCGCACCCTTCGGTTTACGAGTTAAATGTTTCGGAGACTCCTGCGGGTCGTCGCTAAAAGCTACGGAGTTCGTGCTTTGTGCGACGCTTTCCGTGCTGCGGAAAGGGACCTAGCCATATGGGATAAAACCCGGTGCAATGAAGTCGACTTTTAAGCGACTTTTATTATCAATCCTTATGGCAGCTTGTTGTTTCCAATATATGTATTTTTTGTCTAATGTCTTTCCCATCAATTTGTAGATCTGTAAGCATATCCACCTTGTTGACATGTCTAACTCTATCAAAACAAAAGATATTGTGTAGTCAATAAAGCAAAGATGTATATCCTTGTTTACTTCTATAGCACGTTCAATAACTGTTCGCAGCATATACACAGCATTTACTGTACCCTTTCCTTCTACAAATCCACATTGTTCTTCCCCTATTTCAGGTTGTAATTTCTTCCTCACTCTTTGCATGATAATTCGTAGCAAAATCTTTGTAATGTGACTCATTATACTAATTGTTCTATGTTGATCACATTCCAAGGCACCTAATTTCTTTGGAATTGCAATAAATACAGAGTTACATAATTCAGAAGGTATGTCTCCAGTATCATATAATGTATTCAGCAGTCTGGTGACTTGATCTAGTCCATATTCTTCTAAAGCTTTAATCATTTCTGTTGTGATGTTATCTGCACCAGGGGCCTTGCCAGCTTTCATATCCATCCATCCATCATGTGCCATGCCGGTAAGCGTAGACGGTCATGTTCTGCCATCTCACTCGATCACCAGAGTCGTGGATCAGCTCCGTGTTTCTGTCTAGACCATGCCACAAGGCCAAGCCATCCAGGTACTTGTTTCTAGGTCTTCCCCTTGGTCTGTTCCTTGGTCTGCTTTCATATGCTTAAGAATATTTCAAACCTCCATCTTCAAAATTGGTGGTCCTTCATTATTAAATCTAATATCTTCTTCTTCTTCTTCTTTGCGATCATCCGGAGTGTTTTTTTCAGATGTGATTGCGGTGTGTCTGTTATGCGCCCTTGGGCCGAAACCCGTAGGCCAACACATCAACTTTAGCGTGTTTTTTGACCAGGTAGCATTCCTGGGAGACTCTCACTTTTGCGGTGCCGTCTGCAACCCAGCTGGCCAGGATGGAACGGTCGAAGACAACGGTCATCCCTCAAAGGAAGGCAGGGACAGTCCATAGCATTTTCCGCCATCCAAGGTTGCTTCCATAGTTCAGGGCTGACACATAGCGCCCTGGTTCTGGGCTAGCCGAGGGAATCGTCACGTCCTGCTTATGGCTGCTTTAAATCCTCACTTCAATATATTGGGCTTTCCTTCACCACGGGCCGTTCCTGCACAAAACCAGACAAGTCTGCAGATGGTATCCACTCAGCGAGTTTTCGGACATGTGCTTGTCCTTGCGCCCTTCAGAGCTGTTCCAGGCACGGCGGACATTCGGAAAACTACCTAGTCAGAGCTGTTCCGAGCAAGAGCGGCATTCGGAAACTAGGTAGTCAGAGCTGTTCCTAGCACGAGAGACAAATGGACGAGACGTTTCACTCGGACATAAAATGTGTAGTGCCAGTTTTTATTTTGCCACCCGTAGGCCAGCACTGCCGGCTTCGGCTGGCATTTTTTAATGAGGTTAGCCTTCCTCAGGTTTTGAGGCACGTTAGACTTATTGTTGTGATGCCGCCCACATCTCAGCTGGTCAGGATAGAACGGTCAACGACAAAATGGTCAACCCTCAAGGGAAGGCAGGGACAGATCATGGGCATTCTCTCTCTATCCAAGGAGGCTTCCATAATTGCAGAGCCGGCACATATTGCTCTGAGACTGGGCTCACCCGAGGACTTGCCACGTCCTGCTCATGGCTGCTTTAGTTCCTCACTTCCATATGTTGGGCATCTCGCTTGCCACTGGCCGCTCAGGCACACACCAGGAACGGTCACACAGTGAGCGACATCTACTCGGTAAGCTTTGCTTTTGACTTCGGACCACGCAATAGGTTCGCTCGCCGTGCGTTCCATTTCGCGCCATTGAGACGTTCTTCCACTTTTGTCTACACTCTCTATGAGTTAGATACAGACAGTTTGCATAACCATTTCCTTCGACTGGGGGACTTCTGACTTTTTGTGCTCGCTCACGAGGTAGGCTACATGTGCTGCCGGCTCAGCACCTTACCTTCGTGCAGCAGTGAACGAGAAACGGCCAGGCCCTCTCATCCGGGAATCTCACATATCCCCCAGCTGAGAGCCTTCGAACATGTATCAGACCTGAGCATGTAGCTTGCTCAGAATCACACCTCTATTTTTCGGTAGGTGGGTATCATCCTGGCTCTCAGATCCGAGGTTTTGTGGCTTAGAGGTGTTCAGCCACAGCCCTCGACAGGGAGCCTTAAGAGTTTTGTCTGGACCAAGAACTTCTGCCTTTGTGCACCTGATTTAAATTTTTGACTGCTATCCTCAGTCTACCTGCAGGGCAGCAGGTTGTGTCTCTCTTAGTCTGATCCCTATCCCATAAGCTGTCCGATATGTAGTTTTTCATCCATCGGCAAGCAAATGGGGTCGATGGGACACGCAAGCTCCCTCACCACGTCAAGGTGGAGACACATCGGGGGAGTAAATCTAATATCATACTGTTCCTCTCTGTTATCCTCATAAATGTTTTTCACATAATCTGTCCATACATATATAATCTGATCTTTTTCTATTATGATTTTGCCATCTTTAGTTTTTAGACAGCCTGTTGATGTACTTGTTCTTTTATTAGTAAGTTCCTGAATTCTTTTGTGCACTAATTTGGTATTTTGACAGTTGTGTTGATTTTCAATTTCTAAGCACTTTTCCTAAAGCCATGCTTCTTCTGCCTCCTTACATAATATTATGACTTGTCTGTGGATTTCTTTATATTTGGCAGAATTATTTTTGTTGAGTCTTCTTGTTTCCATTAGTTGTAAAATTTCTTCAGTCATCCATATCTTACGACCCACCTTCTTTAATTTTGGAATAGTTGTTTCTGCAGCCACATTGATTGAATTCTTCAACATTTCCCATTGATCATCCACATCCTGGAATAGGATCTCTAGATCAGACAATATATCAAATCTGTTCTGTACTTCTATGTTGAATTTGTTTTGTATTTCCTTGTCGTTACTCAATGTACACAAATCATATTTAGTGTTTCCTGTTATATACATCTCATGACCAAAAAAAACTGTTTCTTAATAGCCAATCTTAATAGTAAGTTCTTATTGGATAGGCTGTTTGATCTCGTTTTCATGCAACACATTTTTTATACTACTAGCTGACCCTGCCCGGCTTCGCCCAGACCCTGGTGGGGAGCATCTCATTTAATTCATATAAGTAGTCATATAAGTTCTCGTTCCCGTTACCGACTATCTGTCTGTCTGACTGTCTGTCTGTCTGTCTGTCTGACCCAGCCCGTCTTCGCCCAGACCCTGATGGGGAGCATGTCATTTAATTCATATAAGTAGTCATATAAGTTCCCGTTCCCGACTGTCTGTCTGTCTGTCTATCTATCTATCTGTCTGTCTGTCTGACCCAGTCCAGCCCATGGTGGAGAGCATCTCATTTAAATCATATAAGTAGTCATATAAGATCCCGTTCCCGACTATCTGTCTGACTGTCTGTCTGTCTTGGTTAAATGGAGGAGGAAGAGGGAGGTGGAGGAGGGCGGAGACAGGAGGAGTAGGGAGGAATAGGAGGGAGGAGGAGGGATTAGGAGGAGGAGGGAGGAGGAGGAGGGAGCAGGAGGAGGAGAGGGAGGAGGAGAAAGAGGGAGGAGGAGGGGGAGGAGGAGGTAGAGGGAGGAGGAGGGAAGAGGGAGGAGGAGGAATGAGGAGGTAGAGGGAGGAGGAGGAGAAGGAAGAAGGAGGAGGAGGGAGGAGGTAGAGGGAGGAGGAGGAGGAGGGAGGAGGAGGAGGAGGGAGGAGAAGGAGGGAGAAGGAGGAGGAAGAGGGAGGAGGAAGAGGGAGGAGGATGGAGGAGGGAGAGGGAGAGGGAGGAGAGGAAGAGGGTAGGAGGAGGAGGAGGGCAGAGGAGGAGAAGAATGGAGAAGGAGGGAGGAGGGGGAGGGAAGAGGAGGAGAGAGGAGGAGGGAGAGGGAGGAGGAAGAAGGAGGAGGAGGGAGGAGGAAGAAGGAGGAGGAGGGAGGATGAGAACGCAGGAGGAGGAGGAGGGAGGAAGAGGAAGGAGGAGGGGAGGGAAGAGGAGGAGGAGGGAGGGGGAGGAGGAGGGAGGAGGAGGAGGGAGGATGAGAACGCAGGAGGAGGGAGAGGGAGGAGGATGAGGAGGAGAGAGGAAGAGGTAGAAGGAGGAGGAGGAAGAGGGAAGAGGAGGAAGAGGGAAGAGGAGGGATGTGGAGGACGGAGGAGGAGGGAGGAGGTAGAGGGAGGAGTAGGAGAAAGGAAAAGGGAGGAGGAGAGAGGAGGAGAAGTGAGGAGGTAGGAGGAGGAGGAAGAGGAAGAGGGAGGAGGAAAAGGGAGGAGGAGGTAGAGGGAGGAGGGGAAGAGGGTAGGAGGAGGAGGAGGGATGTGGAGGAAGGAGGAGGAGGGAGGAGGTAGAGGGAGGAAAAGGGAGGAGGAGGGAGGAGAAGGAAGAAGGAGGAGGAGGGAGGAGGTAGAGGGAGGAGGAAGAAGAGTGAGGAGGAGGATGGAGGAGGAAGAGGGAGGAGGAGGAAGAGGGAGGAGGGGAGAGGAGGAGGAGGGAGGAGGTAGTAGTATGATTGATTGCCATCCCACCAGGTTAATATGTTATCGCGGACCTCAGAGAGAAGTGTCTATGTAGAAGACCATTTCCTGGACGTACGTATTTTGGGAGGGGGAGGAGGGAGGAGGAGGAAGAAGAAAAAAAAAATACGACAGTGGGCTGCACTGGACTGAAAGGAAGGCGTGTAGAAAATTTCATCTCAATCGGATGGGCCGTTCGCGAGCGCATAAAGGACAGACGGACATACGGACAGACAGACAGACAGACAGACGGAGATCCTAATTTATATATAAGATTATGCTTGCTTGCTTGCTTGTGTTTGTTGGCTTGAGCTCCAACGCGAAGTCCTGTATGTCAGATGAAGGCATCATGTTGTCCAACATCAGTGTGATGTCATACAGGACCTGAGGTTTGCATGAGTATCCGTTGTCCCATGTCTGGCTTATTGGTGTGCAGACTGGTGGTTTCTCGCCGTACAGGCAGACACTCTCCGACTTCGGAGGAATCGGCGAACCTGCTGACTTTAGCCAGGACCCCGAAGGGTATCATCTGCATTAATTCATCATAAGATCACTTCTTTTATTTTCAGGAACCCCTGCATCACACCTGCAAGCTTGCCCAGGACGCTCGGCGAGGACGCGTCAATAGGTCTTGGCCAGTATATAACCCGGCCCTGGTGCCCTAGAAACACCTCTGCGTCCCTAATACTGTTATAATAGTAATTTTGACTGTCCCTGATTTTTCAGAATAATTCTTTGGCTAAGAATCTTCTGCCAATTTTGTTGCTTGTCTAGGATTCACAGACATATTACAACTTTTTCTGTGCAACATGCATGACTTCTATTTCTAACCTCAATGGTACTGAATACATAAGATGTTCTTCATTTGATAAAATACAGTATGTACTAGTCTTATTCTGTTCTTTATCTCTGTGACATATTTCCAGCTGATGTTATCTATGTGCCTAGATATGTGAATTACTGTACTTACCCTAAATTAATACCATTGAAATTTAGGCATGATCCGTGTTTTTGAATATCATGATTTCCGACAAAGTCGGAATGGGTTTGCCTGATGGCAAGGGACACAGGTAATCATCATCCAGTGCCTTTCCCGCTGGCGTGGGCAATAATTCCTCTCCAAAAATTGCGATCTCTGACGGCATGGATCAATTCATGTGTTGACTCCCTTCCGTGCCATGACTCAAGACTGTCAAAAATCTTCTCACACTGTCTTCTTATATTTCTCTTTCCACAAATCTTTCCGGTTGTCACAACATGTTCCAGTTGTTATCTTCTCATAATGTGGCCAAAAAAAAACTGCCTCTTTCTGATGTTTGTGATAAGTTGTCTTTGTGACTCAGCTTCCCTTAAAATGTCTTGATTGCTCAGTTTGGCTGTCCGGTTAATTTTCAGCATTCTTCTATAAAACCACATCTCCGAGGCTTCCAGGGATGTTTTTGCCTATTTACTAATTGTCCAGGATTCGCTGCCTTATGTTAAAACTGGTTCAACGTAACATGCAGTAACTGGTTCTATGTAACATGCGGTTTGTGAGCATCAGTGGTCTAGTAGTAGAATACTCGCCTGCCACGTGGGTGACCCGGGTTCGATTCCCGGTCGATGCAACTTTTTAGGGGGGGGGGGGGCTGCATGGTCTCAAGGTATGGTGTCCGCCTCGAGTGCTGGAGGTCCCGGGTTCAAGCCCCAGTGAGGACCGGGATTTTTTCACGTGGACTTCTAGTAATAAAATTTCCCCTGATTTCTGGGTAGTGAGATCGGACGCCCGTGTGTATTGTTGCACACGTAAAAAATCCCTTGGCAGTTGGAAATCGAAAAAGAGTAGCCTAACGGCGCTGCCCGGGCAAAATTTTGAGTTAAAAATATACCCAAAGTATTTCAGGATCCTCGCTGGTGCTACGGAGTTCGTGCACTGAGCTGAGTTTCTCCAAACTCAGGTTTGAGTTAGGAGGAGAACTGAGCACTTATGGGTTACACCCGTGTGCCATGATGTTGATCCATTGACTAAACTAAACTAAACTAAACTAAACTAAACATGCAGTAACTCTTTTTCTGACTTTCAAGGACAGTGACTTATGGTACAAAACGTTCTTCATTTGATAGAATGCACTTTTTGCTTGTCCTATTCTATTGGTAATAAGAAAAGCTAACCAACATACAAGATTCAGTCCAGTGCTACTAGAAGTAGTATGTGTGGACTATGCTTGAGTTCAGAGCAAGCGCAAACAAAAAAATAAATAGGAACAAAAGGGTTATAGCCGATGCCATCCTATTATACATGGTGTATTTGTAATAACTGGAGTTTTAAAAATATTTCCGTTCCAAGTTTTGTATTCACTGTCTGTATATAAACGGTAAATACAAAACTTGGAATGGAAATATTTTAAAAACTCCACAGTTATTAAATATACACCCTATAGCATCCTGGGGAGTAAAGGCAGCCAGTGTGATAAGGTCCACATGACCCATCAAGTGCTGATTGGTGTAAACAAATATGGGCCTAGCACCATATACCCATATGCCTCGATATGTGTCAAAGGGTCTTTTATTTTACTTTGACATTACTGTAACTAAATATTCCATCAATTGAATTGCATTTCTTTTTCTGTATATCTTTAGCAAATTGTCACTATCTGAGCTATTAGAGCTTACACAACCAACATTCAATAGAAGTATTACAGACTGTAGAAATCTGATATTGAGATGGCAGGAAGTGGGGCACTGCGCGAACGAAAAGCCAAAAGAAGGGAAACAAAACCACCAAAAGAGCAAACAGAAAATGTAATATCAGCTTTATTGCCGGAAGGAAAGGATGGGAGTGATGCAGAGGTTCCTGAAGATAAAAGCACAGAAAATGGTATACCACACAGCAGTAAAAAGAAAACAACTGGAAAGGTAATTAAATATAAATTCTTGCATAAGCATGCATTTTTTTGTTTACCTCCATTCTTTGGCTGTAGATGTTACAAGATCAGGACGACTTACACTGCTCAAGTACTTGGAGCATCCCTTTCAATCAATCAATAATGACGGTTGGCTGCAATGGATCTCCAACACTGTCTCTCGCCTTGATTGTACATTCTGTCAGACTGCTGTTCATCCATCTCTTGATGTTATCTTCCCACTTGTATCGTTGTCAACCTCTTGCTCACTTACCTTCAGTCTTACTCTCCAGTATGGTTTTTATAAGAGTGTTAGTTAGTAGACAGATCATCCTCATTGCACATCGAACTATTCAGTCCATAAGTGCTCCCCTCCAAAGTAAATCACGCAGCGTGTAGCGGCTAACAACACCAGTTCTGTGTTGATTTATTAATCTTCTTTGGCTTCCTGCATAGTATTCTTGTTTGGCCACGCCTCTTTTAATTTGCTGTTCTCGCATCCTGACCATGGTTGTAGATTCACAGTTATCACTTGGCTCTCACGAACGACTTACTTCTCGTAAAACATTCAGAATGTCAGCCTGGTTCTTGGCTCGTCTGCCTTCCATAGTAGCCTAACCTGCAAGCTTGTCAGCCTGCTCATTTCCTTGTACACCTACATGCCCAGGCACGAAAATGAAACTAATCTCTGGAGACCGCTCCAGAAACAACAACCACTCTCTTCTGATCCACCCCATCTCTATCCTCTTGAGTGTGCTTATTGAGTCACCAAGGAAACATGCCCTAGTGAATGTCTGTGTCTCGAGCCATGTTATTGCTTTACTTACTGCCATGACTTCCATAGTCAGGCTACTTGTGGTCAATGCAAAAGCACCAGAATCTTCCTTTACAGTTTTCCCTCCGGTCTGAGCCATATAGGCCCATGAACTTCTCACTCATTGAATGACCGACCCATCCATGTAAATGACAGCATCACCCTCTAATGAATTCTCGAAGATCAGAGCCTATACTTATGCCTCCACAGCAGCCGGATTTTCTTGTCTGCATTTTCTGTCTAGGATGCAAACTGAAAAGGAAATATTGTTTTTGCAGTTGGGAAGCTCAAGTATTGCACACCTGTTGGTTTCTGTCGTTGGAGAGGGGAAGGAGAGTTCTGCAAGACAGTCCCCAAAGAGATGATACTTCAGTACCAGGTCGCCAGGAAAGTCTGCACCAGCCTCACCCCATTAGATGCATGCCTTTTTCAGAGCACCTGAACATCAGTATAGCAGACTCAAGAGTCAGAGCTAGTCTCTTCTAGCCCTCTCTGCCTTCATCAAGAGTCAGAGCTAGTCTCTTCTAGCCCTCTCTGCCTTCATCAAGAGTCAGAGCTAGTCTCTTCTAGCCCTCTCTGCCTTCATCAAGAGTCAGAGCTAGTCTCTTCTAGCCCTCTCTGCCTTCATCAAGAGTCAGAGCTAGTCTCTTCTAGCCCTCTCTGCCTTCATCAAGAGTCAGAGCTAGTCTCTTCTAGCCCTCTCTGCCTTCGTCTACCTGTAGACTACCAAGGTTTCTGTGGTATAGATGTTTTAGAGAGTCCAAGACTGGATGGAAAGATAATGTTGAGAATTTGTCACTAAACTGCAAGTTTGAGTTCAGACTCCAGTCGATGAAAGGTTTTTATTATTCAGAGGTAAAGGAGGTCAGCAGGGCCGAATGGATAAGAGCACTTGTTCTTAAACATCCAGTTTGCTGTTGTCGGGGTAGCTGTTTCAAACCTATACATTGGTCACTTGGACTAAAATGTTGACTTCTTGTCATTGACTTAGGGACATAAATTACAAGTACCTCTGAAGTCGGAGTGGGTTCACCTGATGGTTAGGGATACTGGTAATAGGGAAAGCTAATCCACACGCTAAAATGAGTCCAGCAGTTGCATTTGTATGTTCTACGCTTGAGTTCATAGCGAGCAAACAAATAAACAAAATCAGAGGTAAATAAATATCTAAGGAACTGAAGTGTCATTCTGGCATGGCATCCATTTCTAACTCAAAAATTGCATTTTTCTTTGTTTTATCAGGAATGTTTTTTGTAAATGAACCTGATGATTTAATACTGTGTGATCTTTGGGTCACTGGAGAATTTGGTGACAACTGGTAAGATCGAGGGGAACAGACCAAGGGGAAGACCTAGAAGCAAGTACCTGGATGGCTTGGCCTTGTGGCATGGTCGAGACAGAAACACGGAGCTGATCCACGACTCTGGTGATCGGGTGAGATGGCAGAACATGACCGCCCACGCTTACCGGCATGGCACATGATGGATGGATGGATCTTTGGGTGGATGCCCAAACCAGATGCCTAGCCTTATTAGACAAGAACATTAAATTATAAAACCCTGTGTGGTTGATGTGAATGGTATAATTCCAACAGCTATTCAAAATCTTAGAGACATCTATAAGCTGATAACAAGACATTTCCAAACTATAAAGCCTACTAATAATAAAGTGCAGACCTAATGAGACAAAATCACCTGGGACACAAGACAGTTCTTCTTATCAGAAATTCCTCTTTTAGAAACTGACCTAGGCTTTGGAAACTGACCTGGCCTTTAGAAACTGACCTGGCCTTTAGAAACTGACCTGGCCTTTAGAAACTGACCTTGGCTTCCAAGTCTACCTGCCTCAAATGGGTGCCAGGAAATGTTGTGGGAAGTAAAGATGGCCGCTGTGATCTTGACTGCATCACCCATCCAGTGCTGATTGGTTTATAAAAATATGGAGCTAGCATGGGATGAAAAGGGATCCTTCATTACTTATAATAGTGTAGGTGGTTGATGGATTAGAATGGTCACCTCTCAAATGATGGAATGTGTGTCTGATCCTCAGTATGGCTCGGAGTTCTTTTAAAAATTTTAGCTGGTACTGCTTGAGCATGTGGCCTTTATTCCTCACCGTAGCACAAACTCCTGGCACACACCAGCTGTGATACAGATGCCGTAATGAAAATAAAACTGATAATAATGTTTGTCAAGACAGTGATCTGGATTCGATCCCCAGCAGTGAAGGCTCTTTGTTACAACCAGTACACCTGGTTTTAAACAAATCAGTCAGTACAACTATCATGGACCAGTCATAACATCTGATGGATGATGCCTTGCAGAGATTAGAACAAGAATTGCGCTGGCAAAAGTAGCATTCTGCTAGATGGAAAACAGGCTAATGGATAAAAATCTGTGTGAGATAGAGAACCATGTCCACGGTTATGAGTATGACATATGATGATGATGATGGCTTTAAGTAGATTATTATATCATTTTAACGTGATTATACCTTGTCTTTCTCATCTTTATTTCTTTCAGCATCGCTCTTTTCAATTCAGTTCTCAATCAATCAGGTGCAACTTTACAAATAATATTGCCACAGTGGATCTCCAACATTCTCTCTCTCACTCTTGTTCACTCTGACAGCCTGCTGCTTGTCTATCACTTGGTGTTATCGTCCCACTAATCGGTTTTTACAGGGCAAGAGTGCTTCGTCTTTTAATATGCCCATATTATTTAACTCGTCTCTTTGTTATTGCTTTCATCAACTCTCTTTTCATTCCCAGCCTGTGTAGAACCTCTGTATTTGATTGTTTCTGTTTTTATTAAATCTGACATATTCTTTTGTATATTTACATCTTCAAGGTTTCACTTCTAGTTTCTAACTGCTTCTTCTTCGGTCTTCGTGGCTAAAGGCTTGCGAACACGATTCGTGAGCCGCTTACCTGCGTTCGAAACACAGCCGTGACCGATTAAGCAGTAGACCACATCGCACTGGGTCTTAACGTGTTGGTATGGGAGCCGGTCATTCAAAAAGCAATGGTAAACTACTGAAGGTAAACTTGCCAAGACATCAACAACAGCAGTAAAATTGTGGTGTTGACAGCGATGTCCTGTAAATAGGATATGCAAAAACAAAAAACAAAAACAAAATTGCTTCTTCATTGTCCAGGTTTCTGCTCCATATAGTAGTTCTAGAACTGAGTTGTTCCATTACTATATTATTTATTTTTACCGTATCTGAAATTTATGACATGTTTTTTACCACATATAGAATGTTTGTCATGCCATGGTAACATCATCTGTGATTAACATTCTAACAGGATAAAGCAAGCAAAGGCAGCAAGAGCGTATGTATGACGTTGTGTAGCAGGATCAAGTATGTCTTGTTGCTGATCTTCATACCCCCGTTCCTCAATTATGCCTCCTTACAAAGAGAAGCTGTTGAACTCAAACCAGCAGGTAGATATATGTTTTACTTCAATATATTCTTTGCCTTTCTTGTTTGCAAGTCACAGTAGGGTAGAGGTTAACGTGCTTGCCTTTTACCCCCTTTCATTATTATTTTATCTGTTTGTAAAAATTTGTTTGAACTTAACTATTTCTTTTTTTGAAGACACAAACAATAGATTGCTCAATTTATTGCTTGGCATATTTCTCTGCATCTCGTCGGGTACATACTGCGGAAATCAAACAACATAAACTAAAGTAATTAGATAAATCCGGCAAGCTAAAATATACAACAGACATATTCACACAGTAATTTGAAGTGTCTACCACAGTCATTTTAAACTGACTATCATGTCTTTTTGCTTGCACAAAGTTTGTAAATGAATGGCAATTGCCTTGGTCAGCTTTTAACATGCATACATTTTGTGTGTTAAACAACAGACGAAAAGCATTGTCTCCATCGGTTACAATTATTCAAGATTTACTTTTTTTTGGTATTAATTGTAAGCTGAAAAACATCTAATGGCTGTGGGAATGTGGTCTCTGAGGAAAATGCAAAGAATACCATGGACAGACAGAAAAACCAATGACCAAGTCCTACAAGAAACAAATGAGAACCGTAAAGTGATTAGAGAAATTAGACGTAGAGTCATAATTGTTTGGACATGTTATGAGAAGAAAAAATTTGAGAACTTGGTGATAACTGGCAAGATTGAGGGGAAAAAAACAAGGGGAAGACAGAGAAGTAAATACCTGGATGGCTTGACCATGTGGTATGGTCGTCTGAGATGGCGAAACATGACCACCCACGCTTATCGGCATGGCACATGGTGATGAATTAAGCTGCAGAAAGAAGAGGAATTTGACTAGACTGGTTGTCCACTGAACAAGAGGAAATAGTTGATTAAACTGTTAACTAACCAGGCTGCCACATATATAACTAGATAGTATCACTAGACACTCTCTTGTCTGGAATCCACAAGACAAACAAAATAGTGGGAGACCTAAAAACACCCGGAGAAGAGAATTAAAGACGGATGAATAAAATGGCGAGAACATGGATGGAGCTGCAGGAGACAACGAAAGATAGGACGGCTGGGCGTGAGTTACTTGAGGACCTATGTCCCACTGTAAGATACAGGACAAAAGATAGGATGGCTGGACGTGAGTTGCTTGAGGATCTATGTCCCACTGGAAGATAGAGGACAAAAGATAGGACATTGGGTGAGTTGCTTGAGAACCTATGTCCCACTGTAAGATACAGGACAAAAGATAGGATGGCTTGGCATGAGTTGCTTGAGGATCTATGTCCCACTGGAAGATACAGGACAAAAGATAGGACATTGGGTGAGTTGCTTGAGAACCTATGTCCCACTGGAAGATACAGGACACAAGATATGACGGCTGGGCGTGAGATGCTTGGGGGACCTATGTCCCTCTGGAAGATACAGGACAAAAGATAGGACATTGGGTGAGTTGCTTGAGAACCTATGTCCCACTGTAAGATACAGGACAAAAGATAGGACAGCTGGGTGTGAGATGCTTGAGGACTTATGTCCCACTGGAAGATAGAGGAAATAAGAAGTCAGCCGCTCCATCATGACGGGTCATATCTTCTAGGGTTCAGACTTATTTAATTCACACTTACATTTCCTGGTAATTGTCCATTTGCTTCACAATGTAACTCTGTGTGTTTAATTGCAGAGTCATTTTGTCATTTAGTAATTTATATTGTGATGTTTTGTTTGGTATGATTCCAGGTGAACTTTACGACATTGGCTGGGGACAAAAGTTGTTTTTATCTTGTCAAGGAAAGGGACCTCCAACAGGTGATTTTATTTTGGCGCTTGCTCGCTTTGAATTTAAGTGCAGTCCATACAAGCCCTTTCTAGCAACACTGAATTGAATTTTGCGTGTGGATTAGCTTTCCCTATTAGCAGTGTCCCTCGCCATTAGGCGAACCCATTCCAACTTCAGAGGTACTTGTAATTTACATCCCCAAGTCAAGGATGAGAAGTCAACAATTTAATCCAATTGTCCGGTGTAGGGTTTGAACCCCTTACCTCGGCATCAGCACACTGGGTGTGCATTTCTATCCATTCAGCCATGCTGACCTCTAGGTAATTTATTTCCTGGCATTATGTTATAGAATAACTGGCTTCTGTTTATTATTTTTTAATCATGTTTTACCTGACCTCTCTGCAGGATCCACATATTTTCTCTTAACTTGTTATTTGAAAACAATTGATTACAAATAAATTACAAACATTCAGTAACTGGTCCATGTGTGAAATAGAAAGGATAAAATGTGATGGAAGGCACTGTTCCAGGAAGAAGATGAAGGCAGATGACCAGCACAAAGATGGACGCAGGATATTGCAAACGCCTTGGGTGTGAATATTCAGGAGACCTGACACAGGATCCAGGCACTTTTTGATGGGCTGTAATGATGGCAACATGGATTTTTAACATGTGCAACATGTTTGCAGGGCCTGCAAGTTTTCCACCCTTATGTGAGGAGGTTCACCATTCGATCTGCTAGCCTAAGATCGGGAGGTTATATATCATACCTTTCTTATTTGGTAGGAAATCCAACCGTCCGTGATGTGAATTATATCAGGTCTTCTTTAGTAATATGGTGTGATTAGATTTTTTGTTACGTTTCAGAATGTTGACAGCCTGAGACAGAAAGAGAGAGAGAGTAAAAGAAATGAGAGAGAGTCAAAGAGATGAGAGAGAGTCAAAGAGATGAGAGAGAGTCAAAGAGATGAGAGAGAGTCAAAGAGTAAAAGAGATGAGCGTGCAAAAGAGATGAGAGAGAGAGAAAGAGATGAGAGAGTAAAAGAGATAAGAGAGAGAGTAAAAGAGATAAGAGAGAGAGAGAGAGTAAAATAGATGTAATAAGAGAAGAGGAAAACTATCAGTGAGAGACAGTAAGAGAAAGGTAATAGAAGAGAAAGAGAATAAAAGAGAGAGACAGTAAATGAGAGACTTAGAAACATATACATACAGAGAGAGATGGGGAGGGAGACATCTTGAGAAGCACATAAATACAGTGAGAGACAAATGCAGATAGAGACACACTTTCAGAAAGTCATACATACAGAGGGAGAAATATATATATCTATATAGACAGACACATAAATGCAGAGAGAGACATATAGAAAGACACATAAATACAGACAGAGAGACACATACATAAAGACACGTAAATATAGAGAGACACATACATATGGCAACACACACACAATCACATCATGCAGTAAAAGAGAGTGAGTGGAAAGGAGAGAGATATATGCTCTGGAATTGACTTTGCTTCTACTATGATCACATACACTGAAAATAACTAGTTTCTTGCAAACTGTTTTCTGTCTTCAGTCATTCTGGATGCTCCAACTGGGATGAGTTCTGATGTTTGGACATTAGTCGTAGCAAAACTGGCACAGCATGCAAATGTAAGTCTTTTTATGTTCTCTTGTTTGCGCTGTGTGTAACAGTTCAATGAGTCATCTCACCTCATCTTGTTTCTTTTGTACTTTGCAGTGTCGAGGTGAAGCATTGATAGCGGGAGAGTGGTCATTTATGAGCTTCATATATCGTGATTCCCATAGCTTCTGTTATTCCCTCTGTACATAGTTTACATGGTCAACTTCTACTTCTGGTCTCCTTTGGTATGTCATCATTGCTTGTTGTGGTATACTGTCAACTGATAGCTTATTTATGTAGCCGGTTCATTTCACTTGCTGTTTTCTAATTAAATCTAGCACTGCTAAAACCCCCACTTTAGTCCTTTTTCTATCATGTCTGATTTTCTCTCTGCTTGACACATTGAGTATTCATCTCGGGAATCTCATTTCCATTGTTGTAATTTTTCTTTTCTCTTTTTCTATCGTTGTCCAGGTTTGGCATTGGTACCATAGAGTTGGGAGAAAGATTTTGTTGTTCCCTGAGTCTCATCTCATCTCATCTTGTTCCTCTTATACCTTGCAGTGTCGAGGTGAAGCATAAAAAGTGAGAGAGTGCCCGTTTATGGGCTTCGTGTATCAAGATTTCCTAAGTAGTATTGTGAAACACCAGTTTATACATCTGTATGTGTACCCCATATTTTCTGAAAACTAGATAAGCAATATCTTGTTCAACGCTTCTGTTTTATAATTGAGAGACAAGATCATCATCATGTGCCACGCCAATAAGCTGGGTGGTCATAGTTCACCAACTCACACAATCGGTAATCTTAAATGTGGTCTGCTTTCATGTCCCAGTTAAGCTATGAGGCCAGGCATTAATCGCCTTACCTTCCCCTTGCTTTTTTCCCATCAGTTTTGCCTGTTGTCACTAAGCTTTCAAGTTCATTTATCCTCATAACAAGCCCAGTCTTGACTGTCTAGTGTCCTCCTTCTCCCCCCCCCCCCCCCCCATATTATTCATCTATCTTTAATTCTCTAAGAACATTTCTAAAACATTTAAGTTCACAAGCCCCAATTGTATTTAACGATTGTTAAATGATCCATAACTCACATCTGCATGTTGCCACAGGAAAGATGCATGTTCTCAACAGTTGTACTTTATTTTGTGTGCTGGTGTTGTGCCAAAGGCTCTTAATATTGTTTCACTACTGCACTGCTATGGCCAGTATCTGATTTTCGTGAAAATCCCCCATTGTTGTTAATTATGGAGATAGGGTTCAGGTTTGTGAAATATTCAGTTTATGATATTTTAAATGGTCTTCGTTCTTGATTATGATGTTTAGTTAGCATGTTGTATTGTCCATAGATATTTTATTTATTAAGTTATTGTCCTTGGATATTATTTTATTTATTATGTTATTGTCCATGGATATTATTTTATTTATTATGTTCTGTTCATGGATATTATTTTATTTATTATGTTATTGTCCATCAATGTCGTTTTATTTATTAAGTTCCGCAAAAGATCTTGATTTTCTCAGATAATGTTTCAGTGTTTTAATGCCAAGCATAAATTTATACACATTTTCTAATGTTATGTAATTTATTCACACTGGAATATGAAAAGAACTACTTGTTTACTTAATGTCAATTGACATATTTATTGTGTAAATATCAAGATTGCCGTTTGTTTTAATTTATAGGTTTGTGTCTATGACAGGGCTGGCTTGGGATTTAGTGATCGACCTTTGGTATGAAGACAGTGTTTTTATGTCTTGAGTTGTCTTTTTGTAAAGTAATTAAAATTTTCATTTGTAGCTGTATCTGTCCGCCTGTTTGCCTTGTGGCATGTTGTTCTGTCACTCTTCTATCCATTCTTCCAGCTCTCTTGCTGAAAGTTAATCTGTGTTTGTTTCTCCATTTCATTTGTCTACTCACCAGTTCATCTATTTGCCCAACTATCTGTCCATCTTTCTATTCACATATCTCTCTATCTTTCTGTCCATTTATCTCTCCATATTTTTGTCCATCTCTCTGTCCATCTGTCTCTCTATCTTTCTCTATTGCTAGTCTCCCCTCCCCCAATATGGAAGCAATTGCCTGCATTGATTATATAGGGTGTAGTTTTAATGACTGTGCAGTGTTTGAAAATATTACCTATCCAAGTTTTGTATTCACCCTCTGTAAAGTTCATGCAATAATAGGTAAATACAAAACATGGATTGGCAATAATTGCAAACACTGCACAGTCATTAAAAATACACCCTGTATATGCATGTCAGGCTTAGTACACCATAGCTGCCAAAACCAGCCAACCACAGAGTACTCAGAAAAGAGCATGCACATGAATCAGCCTACCAGGAATGAAAATAACATATCTTGTCAGTAACAAAGACACAGTTGGAGAAATATAAAGAGATGTCAAAAGACGATACCAAAAAAAGACAAGTAATATGAGAAAGACGGAAAGAATTACAAGACATAAATGATGGGAGGATGATGACCATGAGATAGTCGAGGGAGGATGATGACCATGAGATAGTCGAGGGAGGATGATGACCATGAGATAGTCGAGGGAGGATGATGACCATGAGATAGTCGAGGGCCAATGCACAGACTTAGTGTGTGTGTGTGTGTGTGTGTGTGTGGTGGGGGGGGGGGGGGGGGTTAAAAGGCAGATGAGAAATACGTCATTACTGTTGATGGTTTCACAAAATTATGAGCTGAAACATTACATCGTCATCCTCATGTGTGATGCTTATAAGAGTGGCTGACAGTGGCTGATCATGTTTCATGGTGGCTAATCATGTTTCACAATTTCACATGATGACTAGAGTTGTGAATGAAGTTTAATATTCTTGTCCTGTTTACACCAGGCTACATACAATGTGCTGGTTCAGCACTGAATTAGAAAAGTATGCTAGACATACAAATTCATTGTCTGAAGGCCACTGTGCTGAAACATCTGATTGTTACCATTAAAATTTACCACTGAATCCTTGTCCCAGGCACTAAAAGCTTTGTGTGTTGTTTTTTTAATAGGTTTTCATGCCCATTTTTTTGTGTTCCAGGGAATTTATTTGTAATTACCTTCAACTCTTTCACTCACATGAGGTTTGATACCTGCACTAGTTGCTGCGGGAGGGGGGAGGGGGGGGGAGACTGACCATCTATTCCCTCCATGCACTCCAACCTAAAAATGAGATGGCCCTGGCACTTTATGTACCTATAGCAACTTCCTGCTACGAGACTTGTTTAGGGAGTCTACGTGGCAAAGTGGTTAAGCTGTCTGACTCAGGCTCCGAAGGTTGTGGGTTTGGTTCCAGGCCACATCCTTCGGTTCACGAGTGCATTTTTTTAAATGAGACTTCTAAGGGTCGTCGCTGGACTATGAAGTTTGCACTTTGTGCGATGCTTTCCGCGCTGTGGAAGGAGACTGGGCCATATGGGATAAAACCTGGTGCAATTAAATTGACCCTGTCGACTTTTAAGCTACTGTAAAACTTGTGTTTTTTTTAAAACTCTTTCAACTGAAAAAGATTTTGCAGCAGATTATCAAGGGGGGAAAACCTTATTTTTAAAGAGTGTGTTAACTTTCCATGAGGCTAAAAACACAGAGAAAATGGTCACTGGGAAAGCCAGATTTCTTTACATTGCTACAAATGTTATATGTCAGAAAATGTCACACATCCGGCATTCGCCAGAGATGGTTAAGATCATTACAAAAGTATTTGCATGTCCTTAACAGAATAAATCAGCCCCGTCTGAAGATACAAGTACGCATCTCATGGAGCAAGGGAGCTATTTTACAGTGGAAAGGTTTGTGAAAGTTTTCATGGTTTTTTTGTTTTTTGTTTTTTTTTTGCTGCAAGAAAAGATTGTTTATACTGTCACTGACAAACTCTAAGGGATATCTGGATCAGTTAACTAGGATGATGTCCCCTGTCACTATTCTCACTTTGTTATTTGTCCCTGTAATTAAATTTAGAGAACAGTAATGCTAATTGGATTTGTTCAAATTCTAATTCTTCTTGCAGTCGCTGATTTTTATGTTTACACCTTCATGTTTTCATAATGAATATCATAAATTTTTGTTGTTGTTGGGGCATCCTGTGTCTTTAGTTGTATGGAGCTTTAAGTGTAGTATTGAATATTCAGGGGGCATGTACAAGGGACATTTATTAAGTAACAGGATTTTTATAAATGCACGAAATAGTATGGACAATAGAAAATCTTATTTCAGGACACAAACTGGCTCTTAAGCAATATCTCATGTAGGGATAATGAGGATCGAGCAGTTTGCGCACACACAATAGCAATTACAAAATTACTGCTCCACTGTCGACTTGCAACATGGAAGAACAACAAGGCTTTATTTATGTTTGTTGTCAGAGGGTGTGAAATCTACAGAAGAATGATGGTTCTGTAAGGAGACAGTTGTTTGAGTAATGGGGGAGTATGTGAATGGGTAGAAAGATTTCAAAATAGAAAACAACATCTGCTGTTAAGAAAAAATCCAAGATGCAGGAATCTTCCGGGAAAATCATCAAGGCCATCTTTTGGGATATCAAGGACAATATGTTGGTGCATTTCCAGGAAAGAGGTGAAACTGAGTAGTGCTCGATACATGACATGCTAGTAAGCAAATTGAAGCCTGCGATACACTTTAAATGCCGGGGACTTCTCTCAAAAGGAGGATTATTGCCACATGCTCTGAAATTTTAGGTTTTGAAACATCTAGTACTGTCTAGATTTGACACTATTGGACTGCCTCATTGGTTTTTCTGCCCATCCATGGTATTCTTTACAACGTCAGAAACCACATTACCAATGCCATTAATGTTTCCTAGCTAGTCTGTTTATTATCAATGTTTCACATGCTTATATAAAGATTTCATACATTTGTGAAATTATGCATTTGGTCTTTTTGTTATGTTACATGACAGAATGGTAGAGGACATTCACAAGCTTGTGTCCAGTAGCAGCCAGCAGCCTCGTCCATTGATCCTTGTTGGAGCAGAGCTGGGAGCGATGGTGGCTCAGTTCTATGCACATATTTATGAAAGGTAAAACTCCACATTAGTTTAGAGAAGCCAGTGTTATACTTGTACTGTGTCCCTAGGTATCTGTTAGAAATTCAAAATAGGTATTAACTATTGATTGTCCCTGTAAGCTATATCACAGCCTTGTTGAAAATATAGTATACAAAAGCAGGATATGCTTGTAATCATGGTACTATTCTCTTAATCATTTCAGCGATATCCTAGGGTTGGTGCTTGTTAATCCACTTCATGAAGATGTGTTTGAACAGTCTGATGGAGCTTGGCTGCAGCACTGGTGAGATTTTATTTGACAAGTTTGCTTTTTTTGTCTGTGTTAGTGATAGAAATACATCGCAATATTAACAAGTAGTGAGTTTATATAGCTGGGCTCCCTGGCGAAAGGGTTAAGGGCGTTGTTTGTAATCCCGTATACCCACGTACGAAACACAGCTGCGTGAGATTTGGCAACAGATCACATAGCGCTGGTTACTTAGGGAGGTATGTGAGCCGGTTGCTCAGAAAGCAATGGCAAACTACTGAACATAAAACTTGCCAAGACATCAACAGCAGCTGAAAAATGCTAGTGTTGACTGTGATGTCCTGTAAAAGGATTTGTGTATGGTGGGGGGGGGGGGGGGGTATGTAGCCTAAGCAGAAGCAGCATTTCACAAGATGAAGGATATTCTGGGCAATATTTTGTGTCAACTGAAATAAGAAAAAATTTATTAAAAGCTATATAGAGCCCATCCTGATGTACAGAAGTGAATCATGGAAAATTATCAGGCTAATCAGGAATTATGTGGAAGCTGAAGAGATGTGATTTTACAGAAGAATAATGAGAACATCATGGAGAGATAAACAGCATAATGAAGATATCTTGAAAGAAGTGAACACACAAAGAGAACTGGTCGCTCGCATCACAACAAGACAGTCCACAGCTTTGGGCATGTCATGAGAAGAGGAAAGGAGTACATCATGATAACTGGTTAGTTGGAGTGGGGAGATTGATTGAATGATTGATTGAACTTTATTTTCAAAGGGTCACAAATTGGACACACAGGCCTGTCTTACAATCGGCCCTTGCAATCACTTATTTTCCTCTCATCATGTCTGTTGTACAATATTCCGGCTACATGGTAACAAAATTATGAAATAATTACTTGTTACAGGTTTGGCAGCCTAAATCCCACATATCAGTCATTACAACTTGGGGCAGCTTTAGGCATTACAAGGCTTGGCCTTCTGGTCGGCGCTCTGAAACAGCCTATCACAGGTGAATCCATCCCCGATGAAGTTGTTTTACGTCAGGTTAGTACTGATGGTGGTTGTTACGTTGTGTAAACATTTTCTCTCACTTAGCCAAACAAAGGAAAATGTGTTTTGTTGCTGCATGATGAAAGGAGTGGATAGAAAACTGTGCTGATAATGTCATGAGTACAGTCAGACGGATGTGGATTCAAAGTCTGGGCTCATTGCCTGTTAAGTGAGGGGGGAATTATTGGCCACCTATTCGTCCGTGCATTCAAGCCTGCAATATGTGGTGGTCCTGTTACATTACAGAGCCATAGCAGGAAACTACTTGGTGATAGATACTGTTGGGAAGATGTGAAGTTGTATAATCCTGTGATATAGATACTGTTATAGAGATGTGAAGTTGTATAATCCTGTGATATAGATACTGTTGTAGAGATGTAAAGTTGTATAATCCTGTGATATAGATGCTGTTGTAGAGATGTGAAGTTGTATAACCCTGTGATATAGATACTGTTGTAGAGATGTGAAGTTGTATAATCCTGTGATATAGATACTGTTGTAGAGATGTGAAGTTGTATAATCCTGTGATATAGATACTGTTATAGAGATGTAAAGTTATATAATCTAGTGATATAGATATTGTTGTAGAAATGTGATAATCCAGTGATAGAAATTGGTGAAGAGCTATGTATTTCATATATCCAACATTCATGACTAAGGGTATCTACCAGCTGCTTTTCCCTCTCTCACTCATTGCTAAGCCAAGCATTATTTTGTTATTCTGTCATAAGAACAGTATACAACAAATGATAACAGTTGCAGATATAAGACTGAGTCATAATATTTATATAATTTTTGTATGTCACTTTCAGAAATACCTGTTATGTCACCCTCGCCACCTGAGTTCTGTAGTGGACGAACATCATTTCATCAATGAAACGTTTTCTCAAATAAGGTAAAATTTCCCTTTTTTTTTAAATTTAAATCTCCTCTTCATCGTCTTCATTTTTCTGTAATATATTAAAGGCTGGTCTCCCTGGCGAAGGGTTTAACGACGCTGTTCGTAATCCCAAATACTCTTGTAAGAAACACAGCTGAGCGAGATTCTGCAGTGAATTGCATCGCGTTGCTTACTTACGGAGGGTATGTGAGCTGGTCATTCAGAAAGCAATGGCAAATTACTTGAAGTAAACTTGCCAAAACATCAACAGCAGATGAAAAATGCTGGTGTTGACTGCAATGTCCTGTAAAGGAAATGCAAACAAAATGTATTAAAGGGGGATCGTGTTAGCATAGAGGCTAGATAGATGCATGCCTACCAGACCAGAAGTCATGAGTTTGAATTCACACCAAGGTGAATATTTTCCATTGACCTGGCCTCCCAGGCTAAAATAGGTACCAAGACATGCCTGGGGAAGTGAAGGCAGCCGGGGTTGATGACCACATGTACCCTGAAGTGTTGATTGGTTTATAAATATAGGTCTGGCACCATATACCCACTATGTCTAGAGCATGTAAAAGGCTCCTTCACTTTTAGTAAAATAGTAAAGGAGCCCTTCTACATGATGAGCCTCGAGTTTGTGGTGCTAGCGCCACATTTATATATTGTTTGTCCATCAAGAATGATGATGACCAATTCACTTCATACAGTGGGGTTGACAGATTGGACCCATGAGTTCTAAGATGGCTGATAAGGGCTATTTTGGCTCAAAACTCCTGCAGTGGTTTTTCTGTCCAGCCTTTGTTTTAGTTCTTGCAGTCCTGTTTGCTTCACAAGTGAGTGCACCCTTGCGTAATCATGTGCGCCACAAATTTTGGTCTTTAACAGCAGTCTCCCAGGTGTTGTGATGAATTCCAAAAGCTTTTAGTGAGATCTTCAGAGTGACTTTAAAGCGTTTCCTCTTACCTCCCTGGGAAAGTTTACCACAACGCAGCTCACCATAAAAAAATTTGTTTAGGGAGCCTGTGATCTGCATGGGAGTCAAGTGACCAGCCCAGCGAATCTGGTTCTTCATTATTAGAGTGTGGATACTGGGCATTGAATCTTAATGGATGAAGAATGACTTGCGCGATGAATTGGATTAAAGTTTGGACGAGTTGTGCAATTCGTCGACCACACTCACCTGAGTCCATCTGAATCCAGTGGCAAGACAAGTCAAGACAACTGGAGATGAATACAGGTGGAGTGGATGACCAGGGCAATCTACGTGCCTTGCCGTGCTCATCACGTTTCACAAAGCTTTGCAGGTAAACGCCGTCTTGCCCATTGAATCATCAATGATTTCTTCCACGCAGTCTGCCGAATCCTCATATTGATATAGACCGGTCATCACTTGACAGGGGCTGTGGTCAGCACTTGATGGGGGCTGTGGTCAGTGTCACCTTGGTGCCTTCACTTCCCAGAACATATTCTGGTACCCCCAATTTTTTGTTGGGTCCACCTGCGAGTTTGTTTAAATCCTTGCCTCAGTGGGGATTCAAACGCATGACCGATGGGCCATCAGGCAAGCACCGTCTATAGGTGCCTAATCTGTGATGCTCTGTATTAGTCACATGGTTTCTGATCAATGTCACAGGTGCCTTTCTGTTTCTGGTATTCACGTTTATACCATGCATAAGATGTAGTAATGATTTGTGTGGTGTGGTGACTACAGTCATGGGCAAGAGGGAAAGTTCAGGCTGTTGTGATACCCTGTACCACATTTCAGGTGCTAACGAGCTCTATGGTGGTTTTATGGAACCCCTAGCAAGACTTCTGCCATTCATCCGCATCGTATACCATGGATAAATGGCCATCTTTGGCCTAAACTGTACTGGCAAGGGATCTCGGAGTTGGTGGTCCCTAGAGATACACGTGATCAGAAAAGTTTCACCAATTCATGGGTAAATGATGTTCGTCAAATGTGCACCCTACTAAATTCACAGAATGGTTCTGATTTCCATCAAATTAGATGACAGGTTCAAATGTCCACCGAATGAAAATGCTACTAAATGACAGTTCGGTTCAAATGTCTACAATGTGCAATGAACAAAATTCTCGTGATGTGAGAAATAAAAAAAAAACATGCTTCATGTGCATGTCTCTTAACACTAAAAAATTTACTGAATGTCTCTGATGACCGCATCCCCCCGCTAAAACATGGCCCTGGACATGTAGGTGGAACATGTCCCATTGGCCACCACATGGAAAATTGCTTGGTGTGCAAATTAATTTGGTAGAAAGTCCCACTTGACTGCATTGCCTGTGGGCATCATCAAAGTCCAAAATCTGTGAACTGCAACCATGTGGGCCCCGAATTTACAGCCTGGGGTGCATGGGAAGCTCAATATACGGAAGTGAGGTTAAGCAGGACGTGACGATTCCTTGGGTGAGCCCAGTATCACAGCATCATGTGTCGACTCTGCATTTATGGAAGCCTCCTTTGTTGATAGGGAATGCCCATAGTCTGTCCCTCCCTTCCCTTGAGGGCCGACCATCATGCATACAACTGTTCCCCAGTTGTTATGTCACCAGTGGATAGAGAGACAAAGAATGACGTTAACACCTTTTGACCGCAAAAATTCCTACAGAAAACTGGGAAGGTTAACCCAGTGAATAAATGCCTGCAGAAGTTGGATGTGTTAGCCGAAAGGTACAAATATCGCAGCTCTGCTGTAAACTGACAAAACATAATTACGTCCAAAACAAGAAATATCAGATGAACAAAGAAGTATTGATTTGTCTCTGTGAAAGTATTATTTCTTGTAAAAGGGCAGGCCACTCTATGGAAAGAGACAGAGCCATAAGGGGATAAAAGCCCCATGCAGTGTAAGTCGATTCGTTTGTATTGGTTGGAGATGTAAAGATATTTTCTGTTATATATATAAATATAGCTAAAATCACTTCTGGCTTTTAACTAACAAGCGCTGATCATTGTCATTGTAATCTATATACTTCCTTTTGACTTTTGTTAACTTTCCCATTGTTAATGTTGCATCGTGATTTTCAGTGCTTTGAACTTGTGTTGACTTTATCATTTTTTGAATGCTTTTAGAACACTGCGAAAGATCAAGTCTTTAGCACCCCATATTTCGGTGTCGGTGCTGACTGGAAACTACTATGATGAACAGATGCCTAGCACATTAAACAAGGTGAAATCATTAACATTGGTTTCTAGCTTCTTATCTCAGGCACCTTCATCTTTTTTGTATGTCTTTTTCTTTCTCTTCCTCTTATTCTTCCTCCTCTTTTTGTTCTTCTCTGGTACTTGTTTGCATTGCCTTACAGCTGACCTTTAATGTGATGGCACTTGATGATGATAAGTGTACTCAACATTACAGTGTTCCAAGCACAACAATGTACTAACCTTTACAATGTATTAACCACCACAATGTACCAACCTCTACAGTGTGTACTAACCATTACAATGTGTACTATCAAACTGCCATCTACTGCCTATAGTACCTTGTAGTGTATGACAGGAAGTTGAGCCTGAGGAATTAAGGTCGCCTGGCTAGTGCAGTCGCCGCGAACTGTTCAGGTTAGGGTGTTCTTATTGCCCCAGAGAGAGAACAAAAATTGCACCTTACTGAGGATTCAAACCCAGGTCTCCAGAAGAAGAACCAGGCATTCTAGCCACTTGACCAGCCACACCTCTACAATGTGTACTAACCACTGCACTCACCACTACAATGAACTTAACCATCACAAAGTAATAACCATCTCAATGTACTAACCATTATAAAATGTAATCACCATCTCAATGTACTAACCATTATAAAATGTGATCACCACAATACACTAATCATTACAGTATGCCAACTGCTACAGTTCACTAAACCATTACCAATACACTAACCATTGCAGTGTGCTAATTGCCACAGTGTATTAACCATTTCTATATGCTACAACTTCAAACTATCACAACTGCTAACTACTACAGTTCACTAAACCATTACCAATACACTAACCATTGCAGTGTGCTAACTGCCACAGTGTACTAACCATTTCTATATGCTACAACTTCAAACTATCACAACTGCTAACTACTACAATGAGCTAACCACCACCAACTTCTGCAGATTTCACTTAACATTCCCTCATGTTGAAACTGCTTGTTGCAGGCGTGGGCCCGAGCTGAGCAGAACCTCTTGTCCAGACTGCCACAGAATGTCCAGCATCTAGTGGTCAACGGTGCTGACCGTCACATGATGTACAAGAAACCGGAGCCTATCATTGAAACTGTGCTAAAGATCATTCGCAAGTGGAAGAGGACGCAATCTTTAAGCGGTAGCAAAAGCTCATAATAAGAATAATCTTTGATATGTGTGTTCATTTGTGATTAAGTTTGTGTCATTATTTATGTGAGACCATTACGTTACTTTGACAGGGACAGCTCTTTGTTAAGATAAGTGTACGGGTGTGCACTTATTTGATAGTGTTTGTGAGTATGTATTCGAGTGTAAGTGATTATGTGTGTGTGTACGGACATACATGTGTGCATACACACGCCTGTCTCATAAAATGTTATGTATTGTTTATATGCATGGCATTCATAACACATTTATTTTCTATGTGAATGTAACATGCATAATACCTAACGTATAACTGATGCGCAAAAGATGAGTGGTTGGAAGGGCCAAATGTAAGACACATATGCATGCCCCAGTTTGTGACCCTTTGAAAATAAAGTTCATTCCTTCTTTTGTTCAATGTGCTAGAGGAAAACATGGAGAAAGTGTGCAAGAGAAAGACAGTCTTACATGTTGTGGGTGGACAAGATCAAGCTATGGACTGGAAGATGTCCGTATGAGTGCACTACCATAAAGATACAGGACAGTGGGTGTTAGAGACCTATTACAGCCAGCCTTTAATGTGGAGATGGCACTTGATAAAACACTATACATGTGCTGAGACATCGCACAGATCTAACATGGCAGTTTATGGTGATTATATCCTGCCACAGATCTCACATGGCAGTTTATGGTGATTATATCCTGCCACAGATCTCACGTGGCAATTTATGGTGATTATGAAAGGAGAACAAGGGTGTGTATGAAATTCTACTTGCCGGACAAATAGCTGGGCAAAACATAACTATATAACTAATGTCAACTTCATCAAAGTACCAGCCAGAAAGGATTGGAGTCCTGACCAGTGTTGCAGTGTTGCCTCTGTGTTGTGGTGTTGTGAAAACAAATTCCACTTGTACTTCATCAGCCTCTAGCATTAATTTTGCGAACTGAAGAAGAAGAAGCTTTACAGTTGTGAGTTTGTTAGGGTGTAGTCACTTGCGAAGCAAACAGGATTGCAAGAGCACAAAAAAAACCACTACAGGAGATACTCCTACTTTAACGTCAAGCATTCTTTGCCCACATTGTCAAAGAACAGTTTGAGTCAAAATGGGCCTTGCCAGCCATCTTAGAACTCACGTCTCAAAACTTCCAAGCCCACTGGATAAAATGAATGGTCATCATCATACTTGAAGGACAAACACCACTAGTGAGCAAGCCTAAATTTTACTATCAAGGTTCAGTATGAACTGTATTCTGTATGTGTGCCTCATGGCGAGGGGGTGAAGGAAGAGGGAGGCAGACAGAGACGTGTCAAAGAAGATATTTATAAAAGTTCAGTTAGTTATTTAAATGTGGAGGAGGGGATGAAGAATAATCATTGGGAAGAAGTGAAGATATGACAGATTGTAAGAGTTAATGTCGGTTACTCTATGCGTTGGCAGAAATAGAAAGATAGTTAATAAGCACACTTTCCTTTTAGTCACTGGATGTGTGAAATAGAGATAATGGTGGTAAGGTATAGAAAATTAAAACAGAGGTTTCCCTTTGGTGGTACATTGAGAAAGACAAAGAGCGATGCGGAGGAGAAGGAAGAAGGGTAAAGAAGATATTAAAATTATATAAAAAGGCAAAGAAAAGAGATTAAAAATGAGTTGTCAAATATCATGATCAAGACAGTTTGCATACATTGTGTTCAAAGTAGCACACAATGAATAGACACCATGCATGTCAGCATTATTTAAAAAAATATTCATGTGGGGTCTTGGGTCAGTTCACCCTAAAATGTTCTTGGAAGCAAAGGTGACAAGAACAATACTGATTACATCACCCATCAATTGCCAGTCTATAAAAAATATAGAGTTTGCACCATAGATCTGGGTTAGCGTACATTACAGATTGGTGTCTGATTCTATTTTCTTTTACTGTGAAACTACAAGTGATTGTGTCAGCGTACATGAAAGATTGGTGTGTGATTGTATTTTCTTTTACTGTCAAACTACAAATGAATTTGTCAGCGTACATTAAAGATTGATGTATGATTGTGTCTTTATTTTATTGTCAAACTACAAATGAATTTATAGGTGTACATTAAAGATTGATGTATAATTGTGTGTCTTTATTTTACTGTATAACTACTAGTGAATGTGTGATCGTATTTTATGTTACTGTAAAACTGCTAGTGAATGTGTCTTCAGTTTACTGTAAAACTATTCACTAGTATTCTTCTGATCCCCTCCAGATTTCATTAATAGCATCTCAGCTCAGTGCACAAACCCTGTTGCACAGCAGGTATCCACATTCAAAGGACATAAGACACATAAACAGCCAGATCTGAATCAACCCTTATGTTCCAATATTCACAATATTATATTATTTAATGTCACATCAAAGTATTTTTTTTAAAAAAAAGCACACACAAAATAGGACTTGGGTAAAATTTCATAACATACAACTTTAAGAATCAATTTGCTACATACCTGCTTAATAATTCAGTTTAAATATGGATTATAGTATGGCCAATAACTATATTTAAATCACTAAAGTGAGTAGAATAGACATATAACAACATGGCATTAAATCAAAACGATCATTTTAAAAAGTACACAGATAAACATAATTAAAGCAAAACAACAAACAAAACTGCTAGACTTTCAAATGGAAGAAATGCTTGAAATGTCAACCATAAGAATAGTAAATTAAAAGAAAAATTAGAGATGTGCAATAGTAAAGATAAGAAGAAACCACAAATAATAAACATAGACTACTGAATGATAGATAGAAAAAACAGATCAGTTGGTTTCTGGTTGCTAAAAGACGTTCCCCTTTCTGAGAATGAAATGTTTCAGTCTTTACTTGCCCAGCATTCTAAAAGGCCAGGCTTGCTAGGTTTTGAATTCCTGTGTTCTCTCCCACTGCAAGTTTTTGGCATGAATTGCCTACTGGAAACTAGAAACTGGAAGGGGCCTGAGTGGTCTCAAGGTATGGTGTCCGTCTTGAGTGCTGGAGGTTCCAGTTCAAGCCCCGGTGAGGGCCGGGATTTTTTCACGTGGACTTCTAGTAACAAAAATTTCCCCTGGTCTCTGGGTAGTGCGATTGGATGCGCGTGTGTATTGTTGAGCATGTAAAAAAATCCCTTGGCAGTTGGAAATCAAAAAAGAGTAGCCTAATGGCGCTGCCCAGGCAAAAATGTTGAGTTCTTCTTCTTCTGCGTTCATCCAAAGTTTTTTTTTTTTTTCAGATGCGATTGCATTGTGCCTGTTTACAGCAAAGCTGCGTTCTTGCGCCGTTAGGCCGACACATCCGACTTCTGCGGGCATTTGTTGACCGGGTTAACCATTCCGGGGAAAATGAGTTAAAAATGTACCCAAAGTATTTCGGGATCCTCGCCAGCGCAACGGAGTTTGTGCACTGAGCTGAGATTCTCCGGACTCAAGTTAGGAGTAGAACGGAGCACTTATGGGTTTCACCCGTATGCTGTGATGTTGATCCGTTGACTAAACTAAACTTGCCTACAGGAAACTGGTAATCAGATATTAAACCTCTGTCCCAAAGCTGCTTCATGCTGTGGGTCGTTGATGTGACAGCGCTGTCACATTTTATAGGGTTGAGTGCAACGGGGAATAAGTGGCCAATTTTTGCCTCACTTTGGCCAGCGATGAGCCCCAGGTGTTGAATTTGCATCCAACAGTGCTCAAGGCTATTGCCGAACTGTTAATGGGAATAAAAATACAAAATATGACAGAGAATGTCAAAATGCTCGCCTGTGTCTGTGCATGTTTTCCCATCCATTTAGCTTCTCAATCATGCTGTATATTTTTATTCAGACCCCTATGTTGTTGAGTGTTGTGAGGGAAAAGTCCTATCTTGTGGAGTGATGTGGACACAAGTTCTATCTTGGGTAGTGCTGTCAGCAAAAGTCCTATCTTGTTGTAAAGTATTGTCAGCAGAAGTCCTATCTTGTGGAGTGCTGTCAGCTAAAGTCTTATCTTGTTGTGAATTAGCCTTCACTTGACTATGTCGTTATAATGTCTGCTAGCATTGGATAGGACACACACTAAGAAAACCTGTTAACCTAACTAGAACATCTGTCCTCTGGTACCCACGAGGCAAAACACTTAAAAGTAAAGGACCACTTTCCCACCCTGAGGCGCACTGGATATTTCTTTTAGGGAGACATGAAGAGAATCTTCTTCTTCTTCTGCGTTCATCCGGATTTTTTTTTCGGATGTGACTGCATTGTGCCTGTTTACAGCAGAGCTGCGTTCCTGCGCCGTTAGGCCGACACATCCAACTTCTGCGGGCATTTGTTGACCGGGTTAACCTTCCCGGGTGAAGAGAATCTGAGATAATAATATGGGAAAGAGATGGAAGGAACTGCAAAAGATATGAAGGAGGTATTTGCATAAAATGGTTGAGGTCCTATGACAAAAGGCAGAAAAAGAATAAGAAGTAGGCAAATAACTCTGAGGTATTCATTAAATTCTACCAACAGATGGGTCCTGAGTACAACATTCCTCCTACTGAAGTATTGACAAATTATGAAAGAACGCACAACATAAATTTACATCACAAATTCTGGGTAGATTAAATGATGCTACATTACTAATAAATTGCTACTTTTGGTAACTTTCCCCCCTATGAATTATATTGAAGAGATAATGAAAAGTAACGATTATATATTACATTACAGAGTCTAGACGAGCACTGCTTACCAGTAAACAATATTTGGACACCATTAAATATCTATGATCGCCATTAACCGAATCAATGCCAAACAAAAAATGTAGATTTGGACCAAACATGGTGCACAATCAAATAAGTATTATAATGTAAATTTCACTTCAGTAAATTTCCATTCACAGAGCTATAAAATTGCAGAAGATGCAGCAAAATAAAATAAACAACATTATGACACTAGCATGGCGATATGTCATCCTTATGTTCAAATTGGAAAGCCTATTTGGCAATATTTTAGGGGTGTTCATTTGAAACCCGTTCCAATGGATTTATTACAAAAGCATGAAAGAAACATTAACAGGTGTGGCAGAATTAAAGCATTCATTTTGAATGAATTATGCACCATGGGTTGGTCAGAAGAAGTCACCGTAGGCATTCAGGCAAGCATCCCATTGCTTAGTTAAGCGGCGAATGCCGTCCGCAAAATAGGATTGTGGTTGCTCACTGAACCAAGTGTTTACCTTGTTCATTACGTCTGCATCTGTGTGAAATCGTTGCCACTTGAGAGCTTTTTTTTAGAGGTCTGAACAAATGAAAATCACATGGTGACAAGTCAGGACTATAGGCTGGATGTTGCAGAATTTCCCACTTCTTCCTTGCTTATGCTTCCTGCACAATCTTTGCGACATGCGGACGAGCATTATCATGCAAGAAAATCACACCACGAGAAAGCATGCCAGGTCGTTTATTCTCGATGGCTTTTTTGCAGCTTGTCTAGTATTTGCAAGTAGTGGGTAGAGTTGATGTTGACATCAGGTTCTTTAAAGTCGTTAACAAACGTTAGCTGTATTTGCTATCAAACATTCAGACAATGTTAACTCTATTTGCTATCAAACATTTAGACAATGTTAACTGTACTTGCTATCAAACATTCAGACAATGTTAACTGTATTTGGTATCAAACATTTAGACCCCCTCTGCCGTGCGTCCACCTTGACGAGGTAGAGGGGCTTGAGCGTTCCAATGACCCCAAGAGCTATGCCGACGGTAGCACAGCTACTGGTAGGGTCACCCATGTCGGACAGGTCAAGGGAGAGGGACCAGACAAAGCGACGTACAAACCTGCTGCCTTGTAGGTAGACTGGGGACAGTCAAAGGCTAGGGAAAGCATCCCGAACAAATGCTTGTCGAAATCGGATGTACTGAGCCACAGGCTTGACAAAGAAGTGCAACGTAACTTTATCATTTCATGATGCCACAGATGAAAATTAATCGTTATGGTGCTAATCCCGTGAAGTCCCATCAGGCGGTGATAGTGCCGGGCCCCCTGCCTCGAGGGGGTCCACCCATGACTACTGGTGGTCACCTTCCCCTGTGCTGTGGAGTCAAGGCACAGAGGAGTAGGTTAAGAGCTATTGACCAAACACCCCGGACACTCAACATACTACAATGGAATGCAGAAGGAGTTTATAACAAGAAAGCCTCCCTAACACAGCGTCTTCATAAAGATAGAATAGATGTGGCATGCATTCAAGAGACACACCTCAACGCCAATCGCACATTTTCAGTCGAGGGATATCAGGCCACACGTTTTGACCGCGAAGGACACAAAGGAGGAGTTGTAATACTTACACGAAATACAATACCTTGCAGCGAAGTATCTGTGATCTCTGACAACCAAACGGAAATTATAGGTGTTGATATAATGATAAAGGACGTGAAAATAAGAATTTACAATCTGTATAGCCCGGAAGATAAGGATCTTACACTCTCAAACATGGAAATAACTGACACAAATTGCATTGTTGTCGGAGACTTTAATAGCCGTTCAGAAAGATGGGGATACCCAGATACTGACAAAAGAGGAGATGAAGTGGAGGACTGGGAAATAGACTCAAATCTCCATCTACTCAACAAAGCGGATGACACACCGAGCTTCTACTCCAGAAGATGGATTACCACTTCTACTCCAGACTTAGCTTTCTGCACAGGAGACATCCTCCACAAAATCGATCGCCATGTGCTTGACCAATTAGCAGGTAGTGACCACAGACCAATCAAGCTTGTAATAAATATGGAGTATGTTCCACAGGAGCAAAAGCCTTTGCCCCGTTGGAATTACAAACGAGCAGATTGGGACAGATTTGCCATACTAACAGACAAATATTGTGAAAACATAAATACACGATATGGCAACATGAAGCAAATGGTGGAAAGTCTAAACAGAGCAATAATACAGGCGGCCACTGAGTCTATTCCAAGAGGAGCGAGGAAAAATTACAAACCATACTGGACTGAAGAACTACACATTTTGGAGGACAAAGTTGAAGATGCTAGGAAGACCGCAGAGAGAGAACAAACAACTGAAGCGAACATCTCTCTCAAAGCCATCTCAGCAAAATATAAAAGAACAGTAAATCAAACAACAAGAGATTGTTGGAGGAAAAAAACAGAAAACCTGAATTTTGACAGGGATGGAAATAAACTATGGAAACTAGTGAAAGCCATGAACAATGAAGGACCTAGAAACAAACAAATAACAATTAAACAAGGAAATGCCTTGCTTACAGGAAAAAAGGCTGCAAATGCACTAATGGAACACTATGCCAGTGCAAACCACATTGATATTACAGCTGAACAGAAGAAAGCAATCAAAGATAAACAGATACATCATAGATATACAGAGACAGCAGCAGAATATATGATGGCAAATCTAACAATGGAAGAAATGGAACAGGCAATGAATACCCTAAAAAAGAAGACATCACCAGGAAAGGATGGAATCACAAATGAAATGCTAATAGGACTAGGCACTAAGGCAAAAAAGAAACTACTAGCAGTCCTAAATTACAGCTGGAAAAGGGGAATAGTCCCACAGGCATGGAAGGAAGCTATACTAATACCAGTCCCAAAGAAAGGAAAAGACCTGGAAGAACCAAATGGCTATCGACCTATCAGTCTTCTTAGCTGTGTAGGAAAATTAATGGAACGCATTATCAATGGCAGGCTAACATGGCATCTGGAAGAAAACCAACTCTTAACACCTCACCAAGCAGGATTCAGAAAGTACAGATCCACTGAAGATCAAATAACCTATATAGCTCAGGAAATAGAGGATGCCTTCCAAGAGAAAAAGCACACACTAGCGGTCTGGATAGATTTAGAAAAAGCATTTGATAAAGTATGGAAGGAAGGACTGAAAGTAAAACTGCAAAAAATGCATGTTTGTGGGAAAATGTACAAATGGATCAGCCACTACCTTGAGAACAGAACTGCCAGGACAAAAGTACAAGGACAAACCAGCAAAATGATGCTATTGGAGCAAGGTGTCCCCCAAGGAGGAGTTCTTTCACCAACATTATTCCTAGCATATATAAACGACATCACGGAAAATTTTCCAGCCAGAGTACACACATCATCCTTTGCAGATGACCTAGCCATATGGACATCTGAAGAATATATTAGTACAGCTAACAGCAGAATACAGCAAGCCCTATTAGCGCTAGAGAACTGGTCAAAATCATGGCTAGTGAAGATAAGTGAGGAGAAAACAACATGCACAGTGTTCTCCCTCTCAACTAAAACTCAGCAACCTAAGCTGGTATTGAATGGAAAAATAATGTGCCATGAAGAAAATCCAAACTATCTAGGAGTCACCTTTGATCGTCGCCTGACATGGAAGACACAGGTTGAGAAAAATCGAACAAGAGCAAGGCAACGAATGGCAATCATGAAAAAGCTTGCTGGTACAACGTGGGGAGCAGATGAGAAAGTTCTCAAGAAGTTATATACTGGACGGGTGAGGCCAGTACTGGAATATGGCATTGCAGCTTGGGCAACAGCAGCTAAGTCAAACTTTAACAAAATAAGTAGAGTCCAAAATCAAGGAATGCGAATCATAACTGGAAGCCTGAAGACAACGCCTATTAATGAATTAGAAAAGATCACTTGTTTACAACCAATGCAGGATAGAAGAGATAGCAGAGCCCAGCAACAAGCTGAAAAATTTAGAAGATTGACAGACCACCCTATGTATAAAAGGTTTAGTGGTTTTGGAAAGGGAAGACTGAAGCGTAGCAACTTTGTAGAAACTGCAAAACGAAAGATTAGGGCAGATCCCATACTTAACATATCAACAGTCAAACCCATTTACAATGCAGACAAGTTCCCAGCTTGGAGACAGCAGCAACTGCCTGAGATGATAGAAAACATTCCTGGTATTGAGAAAAAGAACACTCAGCATGAAACCGAAAGAAGAGAAATAACCCTAAACTACATAAAAGAACATTACCCAAGCAGCAATTGGACCCATGCATATACAGATGGATCAGCCAAAAATTCAGTAGAGAATGGAGGAGGAGGAATTCTCCTAAATTTAAAAAATGGAGTGAAAAAAACACATTCAGTGGCAACTGGAAAGTTCTCAAGTAACTTCAAAGCGGAGGTAGAGGCTCTGAAAACTGCAGCAGAAATGCTCTTGATGGAGGAAAATAAAGAGACGCAAATAGCTATCTTCACAGATGCAAAGTCAGCTGTCTCAATACTGAAGAGCAAAAACAGCACAGAACTAGCTGACCTAAGAGCAGCACTCCATGGTCTATGCCAGAAATCCAAAAAAGTTATAATACAGTGGATCCCATCACATTGCAGTATACCTGGAAATGAAGAGGCTGACAGACTGGCAAAAGAGGGCGGACGACTACCACAGCCTGACATAGACATAACCTATAACGAGGCAAAGAGGTTGATAAAAAGCACTTATAGAACCAAATGGGAATCAGAGCATCCAGGTCACCAGAAGGATGATGCATATTACAAACTCGACCGAAGAGAACAAGTAGCAATCTTCAGACTCCGCACAGGACATAACAGGCTGAAATACCACTTGTTCAATAAACTAAAGATAGGAGATACAGATGAATGTAATTGTGGAACTGGTAAAATGACAGCTAAACATTTGTTGCAAGAGTGCCCAATATATGCAGAACAGAGAAAGATATTTTGGCCCACACCTGCTTCATTCGAGGACAAGCTCTATGGAGATATCAACAAGCTCAAGTTGACTGCAGCTTACTTTAACTGTATTCAGGTTAACATTTAAATGTACATGAAGAAGTATTTAGACTGCCACACTTCATACCACAGGCATGTCGGTTACACAAGCCTCCCAGAGGCATGAAATGGAATATTGCTTGGATAGCAAATCCATTATGTGGAAAGTCCGAATCGAAAGCTCACTGTGTGGGCTTCATAAAAGGTGGAAAAAGTGTCCTAGTGGCACAAAATGGTATATTGCTTGGATAGCAAATCCATTACGTGGAAAGTCCGAATCAAAAGCTCACTGTGTGGATGTCATCTGCACACTGCATTCTTCTGGCTTCTGGAAGAACAGCCTATGGTGAACGGAAGGCCCAATGTACGGAAGTGAGGCTAAGCAGCCATGTGCAGGACGTGACGATTCCTTGGGTGAGCCCAGTACCAGAGCGCTGTGTGTTGGCTCTGCAATTATGGAAGCCTCCTTGGATGGCGGGGAATGCCCATGGTCTGCCCCTGCCTTCCCTTGAGGGCCGACCAGGATGCCTTTGGCTGTTCTATATGGGCCAGCTGGGATGGGAGATAACACAACAGTGAGAGTCTAACGTCCTAAGAAACCCCCCGGGAAGGTTAACCCGGTCAACAAATGCCCGCAGAAGTCGGATGTGTCGGCCTAACGGCGCAAGAACGCAGCTCTGCTGTAAACAGGCACAACGCAATCACGTCCGAAAAAAAAACTCCGGATGAACGAAGAAGAAGAAACATTTAGACAATGTTAACTGTATTTGCTATCAAACATTTAGACAATGTTAACTGTACTTGCTATCAAACATTTAGACAATGTTAACTGTATTTGCTATCAAACATTCAGACAATGTTAACTGTATTTGCTATCAAACATTTAGACAATGTTAACTGTATTTGCTACATTTAGACAATGTTAACTGTTTGTGCTATCAAACATTTAGACAATGTTAACTGTATTTGCTACATTTAGACAATGTTAACTGTATTTGCTATCAAACATTTAGACAATGTTAACTGTATTTGCTACATTTAGACAATGTTAACTGTATTTGCTATCAAACATTTAAACAATGTTAACTGTATTTGCTACATTTAGACAATGTTAACTATTTGCTATCAAACATTTAGAAAATGTTAACTGTATTTGCTACATTTAGACAATGTTAACTGTATTTGCTATCAAACATTTAGACAATGTTAACTGTATTTGCTATCAAACATTTAGACAATGTTAACTGTGTTCGCTATCAAACATTTAGACAATGTTAACGGTATGTGCTATCAAACATTTAGACAATGTTAACTGTACTTGCTATCAAACATTCAGACAATGTTAACTATATTTACTATAAAACATTTAGACAATGTTAACTGTATTTGCTATCAAACATTCAGACACTGTTAACTGTTTGTGCTATCAAACATTTAGACAATGTTAACTGTACTTGCTATCAAACATTCAGACAATGTTAACTGTACTTGCTATCAAACATTTAGACAATGTTAACTGTACTTGCTATCAAACATTTAGACAATGTTAACTATATTTACTATAAAAACATTTAGACAATGTTAACTGTATTTGCTATCAAACATTCAGACACTATTAACTATATTTACTATAAAACATTTAGACAATGTTAACTGTATTTGCTACATTTAGACAATGTTAACTGTATTTGCTATCAAACATTCAGACACTGTTAACTGTTTGTGCTATCAAACATTCAGACAATGTTAACTGTATTTGCTATCAAACATTCAGACACTGTTAACTGTTTGTGCTATCAAACATTTAGACAATGTTAACTGTACTTGCTATCAAACATTCAGGCAATGTTAACTGTACTTGCTATCAAACATTTAGACAATGTTAACTATATTTACTATAAAACATTAAGACAATGTTAACTGTATTTGCTATCAAACATTCAGACACTGTTAACTATATTTACTATAAAACATTTAGACAATGTTAATTGTATTTGCTACATTTAGGCAATGTTAACTGTATTTGCTATCAAACATTCACACAATGTTAACTGTTTGTGCTATCAAACATTCAGACAATGTTAACTGTATTTGCTATCAAACATTAAGTCAATGTTAACTGTTTGTGCTATCAAACATTCAGACAATGTTAACTGTATTTGCTATCAAACATTTAGACAATGTTAACTGTATCTGCTATCAAACATTAAGTCAATGTTAACTGTTTGTGCTATCAAACATTCAGACAATGTTAACTGTATTTGCTATCAAACATTCAGACAATGTTAACTATATTTACTATAAAACATTTAGACAATGTTAACTGTACTTGTTATCAAACATTTAGACAATGTTAACTGTATTTGCTATCAAACATTCAGACACTGTTAACTATATTTACTATAAAACATTTAGACAATGTTAACTATATTTACTATAAAACATTTAGACAATGTTAACTGTACTTGCTATCAAACATTCAGACAATGTTAACTGTATTTACTATAAAACATTTAGACAATGTTAACTGTATTTGCTATCAAACATTCAGACACTGTTAACTATATTTACTATAAAACATTTAGACAATGTTAACTGTACTTGCTATCAAACATTCAGACAATGTTAACTGTATTTACTATAAAACATTTAGACAATGTTAACTGTATTTGCTATCAAACATTCAGACAATGTTAACTATATTTACTATAAAACATTTAGACAATGTTAACTGTATTTGCTACATTTAGACAATGTTAACTGTATTTGCTATCAAACATTCAGACAATGTTAACTGTTTGTGCTATCAAACATTCAGACAATATTAACTGTATTTGCTATCAAACATTAAGTCAATGTTAACTGTTTGTGCTATCAAACATTTAGACAATGTTAACTGTATTTGCTATCAAACATTTAGACAATGTTAACTGTATCTGCTATCAAACATTAAGTCAATGTTAACTGTTTGTGCTATCAAACATTCAGACAATGTTAACTGTATTTGCTATCAAACATTTAGACAATGTTAACTGTATCTGCTATCAAACATTAAGTCAATGTTAACTGTTTGTGCTATAAAACATTTAGACAATGGTAACTGTATTTGCTATCAAACATTCAGACAATGTTAACTGTTTGTGCTATCAAACATTCAGACAATGTTAACTATATTTACTATAAAACATTTAGACAATGTTAACTGTACTTGCTATCAAACATTTAGACAATGTTAACTGTACTTGCTATCAAACATTCAGACAATGTTAACTATATTTGCTATCAAACATTAAGTCAATGTTAACTGTTTGTGCTATCAAACATTCAGACAATGTTAACTATATTTACTATAAAACATTTAGACAATGTTAACTGTATTTGCTATCAAACATTCAGACACTGTTAACTGTATTTACTATAAAACATTTAGACAATGTTAACTGTATTTGCTACATTTAGACAATGTTAACTGTATTTGCTATCAAACATTCAGACAATGTTAACTGTTTGTGCTATCAAACATTCAGACAATGTTAACTGTACTTGCTATCAAACATTTAGACAATGTTAACTGTTTGTGCTATCAAACATTCAGACAATGTTAACTGTATTTGCTATCAAACATTAAGTCAATGTTAACTGTATCTGCTATCAAACATTTAGACAATGTTAACTGTATTCGCTATCAAACATTCAGACAATGTTAACTGTATTTGCTATAAAATATTCTGACATTGTTGCATTGAAACTCAAACCCACTACCTTTCAAATTAAAATCAAAATTTAAGAGAAAGAGATAAGAGTTTGGGAACAATTAACAGGCAAGTGTTGCTAATTGTGTCAATTATATTTCCCATCAAACATTCTGACAATGGTTGCTTTGGAGCTCAAACTCGTGACCTTTCATTACAAAATCAAAAGAGACCTTTGAGGAAAGAGATGAGTAGATGTATGCTCATTTCAGAAGTCACCTTCATAGTCTGTGCTGACTGACTGTTTTCCCAATTCCAGTAATTGGCAACTTTATTCAGGACACTAGCAGATCATTCTAGAAATGTAGTCTGCTCAATATCAACTCTGCAGCATTTTTTCATCAGCACACTGGTCCAAGTTCAATTCTCATTTGAAGAATGATGTTTTTTAAATTCTATTCGAATATTATTTGGTACTCTGCCATTGGTCTAAATTTGTTCTAAGCCACAGCCTACAAATTGTACTCTGCCATTCACTAAAACTGGACTATATTTTATACTCTACTATTAGCCAACAATTGTGATACACACCAAGGGACAAAGAAATAAGCTTCGACAGCTCACAGTCCGCATGTGATAGTAACTTAATGAGAATGCTCAGGAAGATTGAGATGGGCTGGGTTCAAGGTGGGCAGAGTCTCTGAGGAGGTCGAGGCTGACAAAAAAGCTGCATCTTTATTTTTGTGCAAGGACACACAGGTGTAAGAGGGAATGAACAAGATGACAGGCTTGTGGGCAGGACAGAGCTACTGTTGAAAATAGATGAGCAATGGACCGGGTTGTTATACTGAATGTTTTCAAGGAGGCAGGGCAAATAAACAAACCAAGTGACGACTGTGAAATCTGCAACCTTTCCCAGACAGCTAGAGCATCCAGCCAGAAGGGGTGAAGCCAGACAGGAGTCCTATGCAGGGAGCCAAAGAAGAATAGTCAACCAAAAAAATATTAGTATCACCACCAACAGTTATATGCTGAGGGAGAGATACTGAGGAGGGGATCTGGGCATTTCGACTAACTAATGTTATATTTTATAATAGAATTCCTTAAATGAAACCATTACAGAATACAGAATAGTGGTTGATGCACAAGTCTGAAACGTCTGTTGTCTGAATGTAATTTGCAGATAACAAAAAGAAATTTCCTCTCTGTATGGATATGGCTATGGTCCAGCCACAAAATAATATATATATATATATATATATGAATAATGAAATTACCTTCAACCATGTAACATCTGTAAAACAGAATCCTAGTATACTTTATTGCTGGTTTATACATAAAGGGATTGCTGGTCAGCCCGATGGTCATGTGTTCGAATCCTTCTCAAGGTGGGGATGTTTAATATTGACCAGGGCTTCCTGCTGGATCCAGCCTAAAGTGAGCATCAATTAATGTTCTGGGAAGTAACAGCGGCCGGCACGATACCGATCCCATCATCCATCAAGTGCCCATTGGTGTATAAAATATACGCGGCTAGCCCTAAATACTCCTCAAGGCGCGTAAAAATGGGCCTTTACTTTTCTATGCATAATAGACAGATTAAAAATCATTTAACCAGAGAGATGCTAGAGTTTATGAAACAAGGACATTTGATGGCAACAACTATTGCCCTCAAATCTCCACCTAACATGGGGCTCAAGTGTACATCACAGAATTAATTTCCACATAGGTTTAGTTTTCTGTTGCAGATTACAAACTGGGATGTGAAACACCTTCAAATAAATCCACCATGCAGAATCTACTACAATGCAGACACATTTTTACAAAAGCAATTAACATGATAGCTGACAAATTGATAAACTGTACAAAAGAATTCTAAATGTCTGAGTTTAAGGTTAAAAAACTTAAGTGCACAAGGGAATAAATTCTACTATCACTTAATGAATAACTGCTGTTCGATGTAGTCCGTGTGAAGGTTTCGGCACGAAAATTTAAAATTCACCATCAATCACTTTCCACAAACTGATGAATATTGTTGTTGCTCTGGCAGCTTCTTCAGCAGTCATCACTTTGTTTTAATTTTTAGTTAAAAATGAAAGTCTACTAATCTGAATCCTTCATATAGCCAGTTTATATTTGAAATATTTCAATTACCTGAAACAGTAGTTCTCAAATCTTTCCAGAGATCTACAGACACACTTTGAGAACACCTTACCTAAAACAATAACGACTGATGTAACATCAATGTCCGTAATGATATGATGCTGTTAATTTCAACCCTAGTGTCACATTTCACAGTTTTCAACTAGTTTTTACAAAACTATGCCTGAAGACAGACAAGTCAATCTTAACAACAAATGCGGGTCAATTTAATAGTTACAGAGAAGCCTGTCTCTTATTTCATCTTTCAGATGTCCTTTTGAAATATACACAAGGATCACTTTATGAATAACAAAAGCACACACAGCCGGAGAGTCTGCTGTGATGTCTGCTATTAATAGTTGTAGTTTCTATTCAAACTATCTTTACAATAAATGTTTACTTCATTATCTATGTCACATTTGATAAATCCCATCCATTTCTGTTCAAGTGGGGATAGAAGCTCAACTTCCCAGTTTAGTATTTCATAAGTTGCTCTTTGCAAAAATTTGTGAATTAAAATATAGCACTTTTATCAACGGAACAAACGATCTGCATGTAGTCCAGCAGCAAATGACACTATAAAAAACACTTGGACTGACACTACTGTCAACTACACATCATTATATGTCTCTTTGTAGGAGAATAAAATGTACAATTACAGAATATGAGAAAAGTAAATGGCTTATAAATTTCTCTGGGATATAAGCCGTAAGCACAGTCTCAAACGTGAGTGTAGTGTCTTCTATATCGCCCACTTTCTATTTGTCCAGATCCTGCAGGTTAATTCTGGCGCCCACCACGACCACCATTGCCACCTTCATGTCCACCTCGTCGGTTATCCTGCAGACAAACAAGGACAAGTTTAATACTGCAATAGAGAAAGTGTCTACAATATATTAATAAAAATGTAACACTTAAAACTTCTTCTTTCGTTCACTTGGAAGTTGTCTATAACTGCAATGTTGTCTCCTGTAAGAACTTCACTGTCTATGTTAGTTCAGTCAGTGGCCCATATAACTTAAAACTGCTAATTTTATATCCATGTAGCAAAGAAACCACGAGAGAAAAAAACATGTCCAAAGAGATTTAACACTGAGTGATGACATCACTTTGAATTCAAATATAGTGCATACACACTACTTCTAGTATGAGCTGGACTGAATTTTGCGTGTGGATTAGCTTTCCCTATTAACAATGTCCTTCGCCATCAGGTGAACCCATTCCGGCTACAGAGCTACTTGAAATTTAGATCCCCACATCAAGGACAAGAGATCAACATTTTAGTCCAACTGTCCAGTGTAGGGGTTGAACCCTTACCTCGGCATCAGCACACCGGATGTTTAAGAAAACACGTTCTTATCCATTCGGCCATGCTGACCTCCGCTTCTTTCCTCTGCTTCTGTGGGTCCCAAATAATACATGTGAGTTTATTTATGAACTGTCGTAATGAGGCTCAGTCAGCCTCGGAGCCATTGTGTTTATTTATGAACTGTCGTAATGAGGCTCAGTCAGCCTCGGAGCCATTGTGTTTATTTATGAACTGTCGTAATGAGGCTCAGTCAGCCTCGGAGCCATTGTGTTTATTTATGAACTGTCTTAATGAGGCTCAGTCAGCCTCGGAGCCATTGTGTTTATTTATGAACTGTCTTGTTGTTTGTCCATCAAGAATGATGATGACCATTCATTTCATCCAGTAGGGTTGAAGGTATGGAGCCGTGGGTTCTAAGATGGCTGATTAAGGCCTATTTTGACTAGAAATGTTCTTTGACAATGTGGGCAAGGAATGCTTGACGTTTCTGGAGGAGGATTTCCTGCAGTGGTTTTTCTGTCCTGCCTTTTCTTCACAGCTCTTGCAGTCCTGGTTGCCTCACATATGACTGCACCTTTGCGTAATGATGCACGCCACGAATTTCGGTCTCTGGCTGCAGCCTCCCAGGTGTAATGATGAATTCCAAAAGCCTTCAGTGAAATTTTCAGAGTGTCTTTAAAGTGTTTCCTCTGGCCACCTTGGGAGCGTTTACCACAACGCAGTTCGCTGTAAAAAAATTCGTTTAGGGAGCCTGTGATCTGGCATGCGAGTCAAGTGACCAGCCCAGCGAATCTGATTCTTCATCAGTAGAGTGTGGATACTGGGCATGGATGCTCTTTCTAGGACTTCAGTGTCTGGAATCTTGTCTTGCCATTTAATCTTCAGTAGCTTCCTTAGGCAGACTGTGTGGAAGTGGTTTAATTTCCTAGCGTGTCGCTGATAAACAGTCCAGGTTTCACAAGCATATAGCAGTGTTGATAATACAACTGCTTTGTAGACTTTTAGCTTTGTTTGCAGGCTTATTCCAGTTCTGTCCCATACATTCTTGTACAGTCTGCCAAAGGTCGCACTGGCCTTGGAGATTCTTGCATTCACTTCGTCATCAATTGTGGCAGCTTGTGACACAGTGCTGCCAAGATAGGTGAATTTGTCCACAACACTTAGTCTATGATCATTCACTTTGATATTCAGCACAGTGTGATTATTCCCTGGAGCTGGCTGGTACATAACTACAGTCTTCTCCAAGTTGATATTGAACCCAAAGTTGGCACAGGCATGTGAGAAAGCTGAAACATTATGTTGCATGTCCGCCTCTGAGTTGGCGTACAGAGCGCAATCATCAACAAATAGGAGCTCACTGATGGTGTCGCTGTTAATTTTGGTTTTAGCTTTCAGCCTTCTGAGATTGAATAACTTTCCATCCATACGGTAATTGATGTCTATTCCAATGTCGTCGTTCTCGAAGGCATTCATCAGCATGGCTGAAAACATGAGGCTGAACAGTGTTGGTGCCAGGACACATCCTTGCTTCACTCCATTGGTGATAGGAAAGGGTTCAGATAGTTCGCCATTTTCCTGTACTCTTGCCTGCATGCCATCATGAAATAGCCGCACTATTTGGACAAACTTTCGTGGACAGCCATATTTTGCCATAATCTTCCACAGTCCTTCTCTGCTGACTGTATCAAAAGCCTTGGTAAGGTCAATGAAAGTGGAGAACATTTCGCAGTTCTGTTCCTGACATTTCTCTTGCAGCTGCCTTGCAGCGAAAATCATGTCAACAGTTCCACGTTCTTTTCTGAAGCCACATTGACTCTCAGGAAGAAGACCTTGATCGAGATGGGCTGTGAGGCGATTGAGAAGAATTCTGGTGAGTATCTTCCCTGCAATTGAAATCAAGGAGATGCCTCAGTGGTTGTCACAGGATTGGCGGTTTCCTTTACGTTTGTAAAGGTGGACTATTGACGCATCCTTGAAATCTTGTGGCATGGTCTTGTTCACCCATATGTTTGTAAAGACTTGGTGAAGCTGCTCTGTTAGGACCGGCCCACCTGCCTTGTATATCTCTGCTGGGATGGAGTCAGGACCAGGTGCCTTGCCGCTGGAGAGTTGCTGGATGGCTTTGTTTACTCCACTATGGTTGGCAGGTCATCAAGTGTCTCATTGGTAGGAACTTGAGGAAGGCAGTTGATGGTTTCATCATCGAAGAAGGAAGTTGCATTTAAGATGTTGCTGAAATGCTCTACCCAGCGTTGAAGGATTTCTTTCTTATCAGTGATCAATGTTCCCCCATCTGCACTGAGGAGGGGAACTATGCCTGGTGATGTAGGACCATAGACCGCTTTCAGTGAGTCGTAGAAGCTTTCATATCATGTCTGTCAGCAAAGCCCTGAATTTCATCCGCTTTGCTGCTCAGCCAGGAGTCCCGCATGTGCCGAAGTTTCTGCTGCACTACTCTCTGAATGTTCTTGAAGGCAACTTTTTTTAATGTTGACTTTGGGTCATTCAAATGTGCCTTGAGGAGAAGATGTTTCTCGGCCAGCAATTGGTTGTCTTCGGAATTTTCATCAAACCAGTCTTTATGCTTTCGGGGGGCTGGGCCCAGGATTTCCATAGCAGTGTTGTAAATTATGTCCTTAAGGGCTCTCCATTCTATTTCTATATCCTGTTTAGCTGCAGCATTTGGCTTGAGGCGGTCTTCCAGCATATTTTCAAACGACTGCTGCATTTTCTTGCTGTTTAGGCGGGTGACATTTAGCTTTTTTTGCATTTTCATCCCTTGAGGACGCCGTGGTGGCCTGATGTGAATGTTTATTTTCGAGACAATGAGACAATGGTCTGTCCAACATTCGGCACCACACATGGATTTTGTCACTCGAACGTCTTGTCTGTCACTCCTCCTGACAATGACATAGTCAATGAGGTGCCAGTGTTTCGAACGAGGGTGCATCCACGATGTCCTATTTCTCATGGGGAGACGGAAAATTGTGTTCGTAATCAGGAGATCATGTTCGGCACATGTCTGAAGGATGTGGAGTCCATTGCTGTTACAATTTCCGACTCCATGCTTTCCCAATAATGCCACTCCAAGAGGTGGTGTCCGTGCCTACTCTGGCATTGAAATCCCCAAGGAGTTTAAGTTTGTCTCCTTTGGGAACAGATGTTAATACATTTTGCAGGTCCTCATAGAAATTGTTCTTGACATCATCTTCGTTGGTCATAGTTGGTGCGAGGACACTCACAATGGTTGCATGCTTCCTTCCATTCAGCAGGGGCAACTTCATGGTCATGACCCTGTCGTTTATAGCCTTTGGAAATCCAGCTAATTTGCTGACCAGGGCCGACTTAATGGCAAATCCCACACCGGATTGGCGTCTTTCCTCACTTTTCCTTCCACTCCAGAAAAATGTGTAGCCGGCACCTATTTCACAGATTTGGCCTTCTTCTGCAAGTCGTGTCTCGCTCAAGGCTGCAATGTTGATGTTGTACCTGCCCAGCTCTCTCCCAATCAGTGCTGTTCGTCTCTCTGGACCCGACGCGCCCTCTCTGTCAAGTAGGGTGCGTACATTCCAAGTTCCAATTATTAAGGGAATATGGTTTACTCTTTTAGCTTTGCTTGTTTTATCTTTGTTTGTATGTCGATCGCAGTTAAGGATACCCACCAACCGCGGCTAGCTGGTTAGGTAGTGATGGAGCAGACAATGTTTAGGGCACCTTTTCTAGCCCCTTCCTCATGCTATGGAGGTGAGCAGTGTGTTCCTATAAAGGGCTTCTTAGTCGCTCAGGGGGCTGCCGAATCCCACTGCTGCTCCGGTCAGTAGAAGACGACCATATGGCCTGAGCCGCCTGTGTGCAGGTCTGCGACTACGGCTGCCAGCGTACCCACGCCTGCCGCTTCGCCGCTCACCCATCGCCACAGGGCTTGAAGGTGATATATGACGTTTGATGAAGAATGTCTTGCACGATGACTTGGATTAAAGTGAGGAAGAGTTGCGCAATTCGTCGACCTCACTCTCTCGCCTGAGTCCATCTGAGTCCAGTGGCAAGACAAGTCGAGATGACTGGAGACGAATACAGGTGCAGTGGATGACCAGGGCGCTCTACGTGCCTTGCCGTGCTCATTACGTTCCACAACGCTTTGCAGGTAAACGCCGTCTTCCCCGTTGAATCAGGAATGATTTCTTCCGCGCAGTCTGCTGAATCCTGTCTTCATATGCTGGGTAGGCATACCCTAGTTTACCTCTTGGTTTGACACTAAATTGGATACCCATGCCTGGTTTAGCCAGCCTCTCACAGCTGTTGTCCAGGGGGTGGCCGCTGTCGCATGCTGACAGCTACTAGGAGCCACAGGCACGAGCTGGGTGTCAGGCTTGGACCAGTGGGGGATGGGTCCTGAAAAGGACATGAGAGTCATCCTTACCAAAGGTGCTACCAATGCCTGACACCCCGTACCCCCCAACTGTTTTAATGAGACTCAGTCAGCCTCGGAGCCATACTCATTGGAAAATATCATCTCTACTGAGTATTGAACCTGGACTACTGTCATGGCAGGCCAGCATACTAACCACTGTGCTACCATAGCACCCAGACAGGCAACAAATAATATGGTTTATATATTTTATGTGAAGGCAGCTCCTGCCACATGTCTACAAGGAAACACATTCTAGTGACAGAGCTAAAGTATATCCTAGAAGCAGATAGATACTGTCACAGAAATTATGTGCAAACATAATCAATACACTAAAATATGAGTACGGTTTTAAAAAATTTTTTTCTGGGAATCCTCAACCAATATGATTATTGATGAAGTTCCGGCTGACCTCTGTGAGGCAGCAGTCAACACGAGAGTTTACTCAGGAGCACATATGTCAATGTTGCATGACAAGAATGTCCCAATTCCAGCTGGGTCTTTTTACATCTGATAGAATCGTGAAGAAAAGAAACAAGCCGTGTAGCAGGTCCCGGCCGTGGGTGTGTGAAGTGCTAGGACCACCACATTTTTCAGCCTGAGTGCATGAGGGAACAGGTGGTCAAAATTTCACTCCAATAGTCAGTGTGAGTCCATGTATCAGGCCCTCATCCAAACTCCTTTATGCCATTTTCAGTGCAACTCCCTAAACGTTTTGCCAATGCATTCACCCAGAATGGTGAATTCAGACATGATTTATTTCCTCTATATTCAAATAACAGGACACCATGGAGGCAGTGTGGAACTACGCCCATCAACTGCTATCTGTTGGGGTGTCATCCTTGCACTTCAGGAAAGTCCACACAGGTGCTTAGATCCTCATCCCCCAACATATCCATCAGTCCGGCAGCTAATAGTGTCAGTCCTGTGTTGGATGAAAAGGCCCCTCGTTCTCCTCATGTGCCTCTCATGTCTGGACATGCCAATTCTTACTCCCGAATCTGTTATTGTGGATGATGTGGATTCACTGGCATCAAACTGCTCCACTCTCGACATACCTCTAAGGGCATCAACTGTAAAATATGACAAGGTTTCATTTATGCATAAAGACCTCCACGCTGACTTTGACCATACATATAAAGACCCTGTTAGTATACAAGTATAGCAAATACACAAGGCCACATGTTTTAAAATCCTGCACACTCTACATCAGATATCTCAGTAGCAGTGGCTAGCACCTCGCCTACCAGTGGTCTTATGGTCAAATCTCTCTCTCTCTCTCTCTCTCTCTCTCTCTCTCTCTCTCTCTCTCTCTCTCTCTCTCTCTCTCTCTCTCTCTCTCTCTCTCTCGCTCGAGTGCCCGCACACAAAATGTATGAATTAGGAAAGACAGCACAGGTGGTAGAAGAAATGAGATATTATAAGATCAGCATTTTGGGATTATGCAAAACAAAGTGGAACAGAGCAGGCAAAATGCTTTCAAGCACAGGTGAAAAAGTGCTGTTCTCAGGCCATACAGAGGAAAATGACCCCTACAGTGAAAGGAGTGGCCCTCAATTTATCCAAAGAGGCAGAGAAGACATTAATAGAGTGGGAAGCAGTGAATTCTAGAATGATAACAGCAACATTTAAAACCACACAAAAAAAGAACATAAACATGAATGTTATCCAGTGTTGCACACCAACAAATGATACAGAGGAATCCGTAAAGGAGGGATTTTACATGATACTTCAAAATATAATGGGCAATCTAAGAAATGGCAACATAAAATGAAAATGGGTGACCTGCCAAGATAGGATCAAATATCACTGGTTATGAAGAAATCACCTGGATCATAGACTAGGGATATTTATTTTTTGCTTTGTTGTATGGCCTGTTCAGGACATTGCAATCAACCCCAGGTTGATTTTCAAGGCAATATTTACGTTTAGTAGAAGTAATGAATGAACATGGAGAATTATTCCTCAATTGTTGTGCAGTGAATCAATGTCACAGCTGGCTGAATTTTTCTTCACAAAAAAAAATACATAAAGCAAACTAGGCATCACCAGGCTTGAAAACGTTAAACCAAATTGACCATATCTGTATTAATTAGGAAATGTGATCACCTCTGTAAGATGTATACATTTTTAGAGGTAATAATTTTTAGTAGAAGTAATGAATGAAAATGGAGAATTATTCCTCAGTTTTTGTGTAGTGAATCAATATGTCATAGGTGGCTGAATTCTTCTTAACAAAAGAATACATAAAGCAACATGGGCATCACCATGCTCAAAAACGTTAAACCGAAATCACCATATCTGTAATAATTAGGAAATGTAGTCATCTCTGCAGGACGTATACACTTTTAGAGGTTAGATGTAAATTCGGACTAGTGATTAGTAAAATTATATGGAAACTCAAGAGATATATAACTAAAATCTTATAAATATGGAACTCAATATAATGAAGAATATCTCAGAAACCAAGAAGATGAGGAATTTATTATCATAGTCTCTAAAAGGTACCAGATTTTACACGTCATTAGACGAGGTAAGCATGGAAGACTTGGCAACAGATTAAAAGCATTTGGAGCGACTCATGTATGGAAGTCCTTGGGAAAAGGGAACAAACACATAAGGCATGGATAATGCTGGAAAGCCTCAAGAAAAAAAAAGAAGAAAAGAAAATTTAAAAAAACAATATTTAATTAATAGCAAAACCTGACCTGTTAAAAGTCACAGCTCAAGGAAACACACTGAAGCTAATAAAGAATTTAAGAAGTGCAAAGGATGGATACAAGACAATATTTAGATGCCCTAGAAAAAGAGGCAGAAGATGCAGCAGTAAAAGATTACCTCAGAGACCTTTAGAGCACCACAAGGAAATTGGTAGGAAAATATAATCAACCAAGTGGACTTATCAAAAATAGTAATGGGAAAATTCTCACCAACATTAAAGATCAAATGAAGAGATGGGTTGAATACTTTTAAGAAACTTCTAAATAGACCAGTCCCAAATGACCCTCCAGATATCAGGCCAGCAGATGTAGAACTGGATATCAACTGTGAAAAATCAACTAAAGAGGAAATCAAAAAAGCTATCAGACTACTGGCAGATGGGAAGACTGCTAGTCCAGACTGTATCCCAGTAGTCTACTTATGACCAAATTTCCCTCTAGTCTATTCTGGCACGCACATGTTTAGCCCATAGTGCACATACTTTTGTTTCAGTGTATAAGCAAATACATAGATGAATTTACAGAACTGTCAAATGTAGGCTTGCTCACAATCAATAACAGTAATTCATCAATTAAAATTTTTGCTCATAGTTCATGAAAGCTTTGAATGAGCATTGCTTATGACAAGTTGAACAGGGTAGATATGTCAATCGTGTTTAAATAAAAGAAACATAAACCTACATGTATTTAGTATTTATCAGCATCACTTAATACAATGACATTTTCAATTGCTTACCCGATTTCGCCCACCAGGTCCATCAGTGCGATCCCTTTCCCCACCTCTGTGTTCTCTCTCGCCACCACAGTGATCCCCTCTGGAGTCACTGCGATTGTCACGCTGTTGAACACCTGAATGAGCATCCTCTTCTTGCCGTTTTTCATAATGTATAAAATCGTCAAAAATAGAAGTGGTGTGCTTGTAACTGTGAACAATGCGCAAGACCTGCTTGCCTTTCTCTGGGGGAACTTCTTGTGTGTCTCTAGAGTTGGTCACTGGCTTGTTTTCATTGTTTTCCAGCCGAATGTGTCGCAGCTGGCTGTTTGGAACATCCTTTACATACACCCACTTCACAACAAACTGGCCCTTCCATTTGTCCTGTGCCCAAACACCTGCACTTTTGTTGTAGTCAACCATAGTCATCATCTGAGCAATGCCACAAAAATGCCCACTGCCATTTACCGAAAAAATGAGGTAGACGGGTCCTTTCCCCTCACGCTCACGGAAAGCTGAATCTAGCCTTTTGTTGCCATGTTCTGTACTACACCAAATATTATACTTTATAGACCGATGAATGTCGTCCTCGGAGTAAGACTTAATGATGAAGAAACGAGCGGACTTTGGGTTCAGGTTGAATTCTTTTGGATTGTACAGGTTGGAAGATTTCAGCTGGTCCAAAACAGGATGCGAGGGAACTGGAGCACTCGGTTGGTGATTGTCACCGTTCGTTGTTGCACTGTTGTCATTATTTCGTGTGCCAGAGGTTGCTTCGGCAATATCACTGTAGTTTGAATAAGCAGGGGAGTGCCTGTCAGTATTTCCAGAATTGATACTGACAACGCTGTTGCTATTATTGGAGTTGAGATTTGCATTATTTACTGCACAGTCATTCCCTGGTCCACTGGATGAGAGTGGCTGAATTTGCCGACTACTACTACGGACAGAGTTGTTGTTGGTTGCCCAGCTTTGACGGGGTTGGGGTGGTTGTGCGGAAGGCTGTTGTGGTGGCAGCATCACTGCTTTGGTGGGATTGCCTCTGATATCCCATGTCCCAATATCCATGTAGTGAGGTCTATTTGGGTTCACAGGAGCCCGTGGGATAGTCCTAGGCCTCATTTGCTGCTGAGGTCTGGCTGGCTGGCTGGCTATGGCAGCCCAGGAAGTCTTCTTGGACTGGCCCTGACTGCCTCCACCACCACCACCCCCACTCATTAAGGATGAAGTCTGCACAACAGATTGGGAATGGGGAGACGACATCATGTGAGAAGTGTCAACACTAACCATACCGTCTGACAAGATCGGGGGCTGGCTGACATCCACAACTTTCTTTCTGCTAGATGAATCTATATTTGAGTTAGCTGAAGCAATGGTCATGCCTCTAATTCCATGCTCCACAGTCCCAATAGGCTCTTGCGACTCCGACAACACCGCTGCCCCGTTCATCATGCCATAGCTATCAGAAGGAATCATTTCTGCAGTGTAGTATTCTTCTGCAGGATAACCCCTTTGGTCTTTACGCACTGGTGGCTGTGATTGACCCCAGTAGTCACCAGCGTAGTCCCAGTTGTTAAAAGAAAATCCAAAGCCACCATACATATTACTGTAGTCATAGCCCATTCCAAACATTGTGTCCGCGCCATTTGACCATGGGCCTTCTGAGCCAGTCAGTCCTTGGCTCATGAACGGGTATGTGATGTTTGAGGGGTAATAGCTTTGGAAGAATGAATCTGACACACTCATAGTTGACACTGGAGGGGCACTGTAACTGGCCTGCAGATGGTTTGAAACAGAACATATATTTAATTTAAACAAGAATGAGATCAAGTGTATATGTATGTATGACAGAAAAGGGTGTCTTAAGGACCACAAGGAATAATACTAGTTGAGACATACTTTAAGGTCAGGACTTGAAACAAACAAAAGTAAAGGACCCGCTTTACATGCCTTGAGGCATATGGTGCTAGTTGCCTTGATGTAACTTCGTAATTATAGAACAAGAAGTTATCAACAACGCTTCATAGCTCAAACAATGAGAAAATATGAACTCTCACCTTAACTGCTGGAAGTCATTGCGAAAAACCAACTGAAGCAATCCAGGCGAAATACTCACACATGTTTATTAATGTGCTAGATTACAATAATAGGCTTGCCCAGACTATAAACTGCCCTTTTGACGCAGGGTCAATGTTTACATATTATCTACGACTAAATCCCTATGCTATCCGATTTCACCTTGAAGCGTAGTTTCCTATTTCGCCAATCCAATTTAAGGATTGGTCTAGGTTTCTGTGCCTTCAGTTCTTCTATTGATCGTTTCTTCGTCAGACTATTCTTCCTCCTGTTATTTCCCAGTCGAGCCTCGCAATCCTCACATCCAGATCTTCAACGAACACGGGCTCCACGAAAATACATCCGCGCCTTAGTAGAATCACACGTTTGTTTATGTTGTCCTCTGACGTCTCACGTTTCCATTGGTTTTCGTGTTGATTGTCTATTTTGGTGTCCTTCTTGGAAAATCCCTTTTTCTCCTTTTACGTATCTTCTTCTGGCGCGTATTCGTCATATGGCACTAGTCCCATATTTGTATAGATCAATCGGTGATGTGGTCAACATCACGCTGACTGCCTTTATTTCCCCAGACACTTCCTGGTAACCCATTATATGCTGAGTCAACTTGGGAGCCCAGGGTCCATTTTAAAAACTCTGCCTCGATATGTATTCAAACCGGGCCGGTAGGCAAGCATGCTAGCCATTATGTTCTCTCTCTCTCTCACGCGCGCGCGCGCGCGAGCGTGGGTGGGTGGGGGGGTGTGCGTGTTTCATTCAGCCCAAAATTTTTTGGTAAAATGGAAATTCGTGTAAAATAACACTATAATTTTTCTAGATTTAATTTGATTAACCATTTGTTTAAAAATCTTAAAGTATAAAAACAAGCAGAAATAGGTTTGCAACACCTAATTTTGGGGTACTTTAAACTCCTCATGTATCACTCTCTCAAATGTTTCAGAGTTAATGCTTTGAATGTTACCACCATTATAAACATTACCATCATCTTTATCCAGTGACACACTGTTTTTTCTCCCACAGAATGTCATTCTAGCGACCCTATATATCAAACATAACATATGAGGAAGTCCTGCTGAATTATAACCTTATCTAATTCTTTCCCAGTTGCAAGCACCCACTCTGCGACATCAATGAGAGTTGTTGGATGCAAACAGTCGCTAGCAGTATGTTTGTGGTTATCTTTGCTTAACGATGTATTCCATTTATGACGTTCAGCATCTTTCATTGGCTTATTAACAGCGATGACTAAAGGGCTGCAGGCAACAGGCGAGTCATGCCACTTGGGATTATAACCAGATCAGATTTCATGTTCTTCATTTCCTTCTGGTCAGGAGGTATTTTGGTGCTGCCCAAACACATTTTAATAAGTTCATGGTTATTTCTTCATTCATCTATCCTTCAGCATGGACACAGTTTTGTACATCTTTCAGCAATTGTACTCCTTTGGTAAAGCCCTCGCAAAAATTAGGAAAGGTGGAAACTTTTCTCCATTTGCCGTAACATAATGATGAAGTGTGACTTCTCATGTCGTTATACGTACAGACACAGATTTATGTCTTTCGTGTCTATTGTCCTGTCATTGAGCATATCTAAAGTCAGTGGCATTTGGTCAGAATTTCCAATATGTGCAATGTTATAGATATAATTTTTCTCAAATTCATTACAAACTTCTAGCACAACAAAAGCTGTTTTTCTTCATGGCCACCTAGAAGATGCTATGGAATAATTGTTCAATAAACTGAAAGACCATGTCGATTCATAATAAAATCCATATGATGCTTTAAATATGGTTGTGCATGTACATGAGTTGTTGAGTTGAGTTGAGTTAAGAACTGACATCACGGCACATGTACATGATTAAGTACCAGAGCTTCCAGTCAGACTTCAATGCATGAAACACCAATGCCTTGTTGTTGCCTTCTACCAACATATTGCCAACGTTGATGTTTTTTCTAGGTCTGGAGGATTTTATGGTGACCCACAATTCACATTTTTCTTACTAGGCAACATATTCAGCGTGTCTTACTTTTTTTTTTCACCATAATAAATGTTGTACTTATCAATGGAAAAACATGGACTTGCTATCCAATTGCGTTTAGATTCTGCATATTTTAACATAAAAGCTTTTTTTTGCTGTAGTATAACATTTTCTGAAATTCATATTTAAGGCTCAAAGTAATAAAATGACAAACTTCCCAGTCACGCTTAAAATAAAAAATGTTGAAGACCAAAATTGTGAAATGTGTTTTGCACCAAGACACACATAAGAAAACACACAGCACATTTAGTTCTGTGTCAGTTTCACTGTCAAAGTGTGACAAAAACTTGAAAGACTTTCCAATGTATGTTACTTTCTGTCATCTGTAAAATTGTCATTTACTGCCAACATAGTACCTTGCGGTGTATGGCAGAGGGGTCTTTGAGCCTGTCATTTACTGCCAATATAGTACCTTGCAGTGTATGGCAGAGGGGTCTTTGAGCCTGAGGAATTAAGGCTGTCTGGCTAGTGCAGTCGCCACGAACTGTGCAGGTTAGAATTTTTTCTTTTTGCCCCCGACAGAAAAAAATCCCACACCTTACCGAGGGATTGAACCCAGGATCGAATGAGAGTCCGGTGTTCTAGTTACTCGGCCAGATTTGTTTAGCACTCGCATATACTCACTATACACCTGAGTTTTTGCGGGCAAAAATTAGCAAACATTATGCGCATTTTACATGAGATGTCACTATATGTACACATGGGGACCACCTTGATGGTAAATCAACACATTGCCAATATATCCCCATTGCTAGTATCACATGGGGATATTTATAAATGCTCCTCTAAAGTAATAAAGAGTAGAAAAATGTCATGGTTTGAGCTCAATCAAAGGAAACTCCCAAACAAACCTCCTGGTCATAGAGAATGGCCAATACAAAAGAGAGTGGCAAATGCAGATCAGGGGATCAAGTTTTCTTGATTTATGTCCCATGGGAGTAAAGTTCATCAACCAGCTCATGCCAAACAGTTCTATCTTTTGCTAATTTCTGCAGCTCACTCCATGTTCTCCCTATGTTAATCATCTCTGACTCTACCATATGTGGACAATTCTGCACCTGAGCAAAGAAGGTTGCTTGCTTATTCTGATAGCAGGAAGTTGCTGTCAAAGATGGAGATCACAAACCACCCATGTGGATGTGAAAGTCAAGGAAGAAACCACCACACTACTTTCCCACAAATGAGTTTATGAGCATGCCAAAAATCTGAAGCGGATATGTGACATGTTCATACACAGACCTGATACCAGTCTTCAGATTAGTTAACCTGGCATGGCATTTATAAATGGGACCTACGAACATACATTAACAAACATCTGGTGGAAATTGTTTCCTAACAAATAGTGGATTTTAAGACCATGACATAAGATCTGCTTTATTCCACCTGGGGCAATGAACAGTATTTATCTGGTTATTTCATCGACAGTTAAGGCCTTTATCAGTTACTCCTGTGCTACTGCATTTTCAAAGGTATAAATTCTGAGAATTTTGCTTTCATTATATGCCATAAATCGTATAAAACCAGACGTCATCACAATCGACACATAATGTCAGATGACTAAGTCCAAAGATGGAGATAGGGTGTTTTAGTTTTTAAATATCATACCACTACAAATTTAGCTTCATAACTATCCATAAACATGTTCTTTAGAAATTAATGCACTAAGTATCCATATCAGGGATTTCATGTCATAATTATGTTCATAATTATAGATCCAAAGCTTCCCATATGTCTGGTAACAAATTAACAGTCATTTATGCCTATTCATAATCTCACGTACCACATTCGAAACACAGCTGCCGACGATTTGGAAGCAGACCGCCTTGTGTTGGTTTCCGTATTATGATAAGAGCGCCTTTCATTCATAAAGCAATGGCAAACTACTGAACATAAACTTGCCCAGGGATCACAAACAGCCAAACAATGCTGGAGTTGACTGCTATGTTCTGCAAAGGATATGCAACTAACTGTTTAACCTTTGGAAAAACCACAGGATGTCAAAACGTTAGGAAGGGCAACAACTATAGTCAGCAGATACTACCCTTGCCTTAATAATAATATTGTTGATGAAACATCACAAACTGAGTTATAAGCATCTCAGGCTACATGGTAGAATGGAAGCACACTTGCTTAGTACCTGGATGTCTGATGTTTGATCCCCATGAGTCATTGCCAGACTTAGTGTACTTATTCAAGTTACGCCATAAAATGAAATTTTTAAAAAGCCTTTACTTGGCTTAAACAACAAGAGAGAGAGAGAGAGAGAGAGAGAGAGAGAGAGAGAGAGAGAGAGAGAGAGAGAGAGAGAGAGAGAGAGAGAGAGAGAGAGAGAGTGTGTGGAGGGAGGGGGAGGAGTATTAGAGTATGGGACGAATGCAACTGGAGCTAGAGTGAAGAGACACTAATGGAGCAAGGATGGAACAAACCGAAAAGAAAAACAAAAGCTAACTTGGGAGGAAGGCAGGGAGAGTGAGAGAGAGGAACCTAAGATGAATCATCTATTTCATTTCAAGTCAAAAAAAAAGAAAGAAAAGACTACCAGAAAGGAAGAGAAGACAATACGTGGTATACTTACATCTGAAGTCTGGTCACTCCATGATCTCACAGAATGCTGTGGAGCCTGCAGGTAGGGATCATTCTCTTTCATCACATCTTTCGGAGCACCATTAGACACTTGAAGATGAAGCAACAGAATACATTCTTAACAACAGAACAGACGCTTTGATCAAATAAAGGAACCCCTGGTAACAATATGAGGCTTACTGGGTATATTATAAGTGAAGGACCCTTTTACACACTTTCAGGAACATTGGGCACATGGTGCAAGCCACATATTTTTATCAGTTGGGAAACTCTTTAAGGCCACTTAGACAATTCATAAATAAATATACATGTATTGCTTGGTGCTCATAGGAAAAGAAGAAAGAAGTATGGATTAGATCACTCACTACACAACATAATAATTTTAAGCTATAGTTACCGACCGTGATTCAAACCTTTCTAGTTGGTCATGCTTCGAAGTACACTTGTTCCTACAGCGAGGCGCTGTGTCATTTGGAGGTGACAGGTTCAAATCCCGGTCGGTAACCAAAGCTTTGTATATTTATGTTGTCTAGTGCGTCCTCTAACCCTACTTCTTTCTTCTACCTCTATGCGCTAAACAATACATGTGTATTTATTTATGAATCCATATTTTTAGATTGACCGGCACTCGAACGAACGAACGAACGAACGAACAAACTTTATTTTCAAAGGGTTAAGAATTGGGCACGCAGGCCCGTCTAACATTCTGCCCTTCTATCACTCTCTTCCATACATTATTTCATTCACACGTCATTCAAGGCTAACAGAGAACAGCAACAATATAAAACTTATGCATAATAAGTCGATGGACAATGAGGTCAATATCACACCTCCACCTTTATTTCCCAAGTAATTTTATGATACCCAATTTAGGGAGAGTTGACCTGAAAGTCCTGGTTAATGGGGGGGGGGGGGGAGATTGGCAGGCAGGCATCTAGCTACTATGCTAACACGTTTCCCTGGGTAAATTATACTGGCTCCATATTTTTATGAGGGGAAGTCAATAAGTAAGTCACAAATGGCTGTAGAAAAATAACTAAATATGATAATAACTTGAAACCGGTTTATTTTTATACATACATTGTCCCTTTATTTCTCAACTTAATTTCCACCAACATTGATGCACTTATCCCATCGTTTTATCAGTCCTCCAAAACCGGCTGCATAGAACTGCATGCTCTGTTTTCTAAAAAATTTTCACTTCACATTTAATTTCGGCATCATTCGCGAAATGTCTCCCATCAAGGTGGGTTTTCAGTGGACCAAAAAGGTGGAAATTGCTAGGGGCTAAGTCGGGACTGTAAGGTGGATGTTCCAGAACTTTCCACCTTACAAGTTGGTTAATTTTCTCCTGAGTTAATCATTGCTCTTTGGTTGTACACCCCGTAAGTACAGTCCCCATTTTGTTTATGCGCTGTGCATGCGCATGAGACACCTAACGCCACCTGATGAACAGAAATATAAAGTTCAATATTTCTGCCACCTAATAACACCTGTAGAAAACACCAACTGCCTCAATATGGATTTAAACCCATGACAACCAGATTGGCAGGCAGGCATCTAGCCACTATGCTAACACGTTTCCCTGGGTAAATTATACTGGCTCCATATTTTTATGAAGGGAAGTCAATAAGTAAGTCACAAATGGCTGTAGAAAAATAACTAAATATGATAATAACTTGAAACCGGTTTATTTTTATACATACATTGTCCCTTTATTTTTCAACTTAATTACCACCAACATTGATGCACTTATCCCATCGTTTTATCAGTCCTCCCAAACCGGCTGCATAGAACTGCATGCTCCGTTTTCTAAAAATGTTCACTTCACATTTAATTTTGGCATCATTCGCGAAATGTCTCCCATCAAGGTGGGTTTTCAGTGGACCAAAAAGGTGGAAATTGCTAGGGGCTAAGTCGGGACTGTAAGGTGGATGTTCCAGAACTTTCCACCTTACAAGTTGGTTAATTTTCTCCTGAGTTAATCATTGCACTTTGGTTGTACACCCTGTAAGTACAGTCCCCATTTTGTTTATGTGCTGTGCATGCGCATGAGACACCTAACGCCACCTGATGAACGGGAATATAAAGTTCAATGTTTCTGCCACCTAATGACACCTGTAGAAAACACCAACTACATTTACCTGCCATCCCACAGAACTGTGTGACTTACTTATTGACTCGCTCTCGTAAACTATCGCCAATAAATGAGTGATACGGTTAATATCACAACCGCACCTTTATTTCCCAAGACATTTTCTGATACCCATTTTAGGGTGAGTCGACCTGGCAGCCCAAGTTATTTCTTTAAATCCCTGCCTCGAAGAGAATTCTGTTTTAATTTTTAAAGGGTTTTCAGCATTATCCATGCTTGATGTTTTCATTCCCTTTTACAAAGGACTTCTATACATGATTTGTTCCAAATATTTTCAACCTGTGACCATCAATCATTCCTTAGTTGCTTAATTTCTGAGATATCCTACACTGAATAGATTGCCATGTTTAGCAGTGTTATGAATCTCTTGAGTTTCAACTTGTTTTAATTATCAGCAGATGGTGAATGCATGTACATCTGCACTTCTAAAAACATTTATGTCATATAGAGACATCTGCACTTCTAAAAACATGTATGTCATATAGAAATATCTGCACTTCTAAAAACATGTATGTGTTATAGAGATAATCTAAATTTCTTGTTAATGCAGATATTGTTAGTTTGGTTTTCTGTATTGTGGTCTGACAATACCCATGTCGCTTTATGTATTGTTTTATCTGGATATATTGATTCTATGCACACACAAAAGTGGTAAATAATTTCCCATTTTTGATCAGTGCCCCAAGTCTGTGTTTCCCCATGATCTCTTTCTTCATAACCCATATTATCCAATCCTGTCTTGGCATTCAGGTAACATGAACATTTTGATACTGCTATTTCTCAGATTATCAATAGTGCTCTGAGGTTTCATGTTAAATTCCTCCTGATAATTTGTTGGTGTGTAACATTCATGTTTACTTTCGGTTTTGTGGTTCTACGTATTGCTGTTGTTATTCCAGAACTCACTACTTCCCACTCAATTAGTGCTGTAACTGCCTCTGTAGATAGTATTAGGGCCACTTCTTTACTGTGAGAGGCATTTCCTCTGTATGACCTGAGAGCTGCAGCACTGTTTACCGGTGTTCACAATCTTCATGGCAGATTTAGAAGAAAAGAGATCCACAGACATTAAAAACTTGGTCTTCTACCGTCATTATGTGAATGACATAATAATAATCACCACAGAAAAGCTACAAGCAACATCGTTCCAGGCCATAAGGAACCAGATGCATAATAACATCTCGTTGTCTATGGAACACGAATATAACGAAGCATTGCCTTTCCTAGATATTCTAATGAGACGTAGAGCAGACGGCACAATTCAAAGATCGGTGTACTGCAAAGAAACAAGGACTAGCCAATACTTATATTTCCACAGTTTCGCACCCCTCCTGTACAAACTTAGCTTAGTACAGACCCTGTTTGACTGAGCCAGGAGGATATGCACCCACGACAAACTGACAGAGGAATCTGAAACTCAGAAGAATCTCTTACACCTGAATGGGTACTCCACTGGATTTATAAAGCGCCACTGCCAACAGTCGAAACCAAAACCCGACAAAGTCCCTAAACACAAGGTATTTATCCAACTAACCTTTTGAGAGGATGACATAATGCTACATCTACACGACCACTCATTACAGCAGTCGGCCGAACATTCTATGCTGCAACTTCAGTTACTAGGTACAGAACCACACTTATTCCCACCCCAGTAGTAAAAGAACCTGTCCCTCTGTATGTCAAATCCAATTGCATTTATAAATTTACATGCAGGTGCCAGTCTACCCACATCGGCAGAACAGAGACGTAGTTAAACAACAGGGCGGTGAATACATACACAATAATACACAAAGATGCTGGGAACCTGGCCCAGCCAACACATCACATACCTCCTATGTCATCGATTGGACGGCATATTTTGGTAATCGGTCACATGATTGATAGGGACAATGCATTTTGCATGTTGTTTAACACACAAAATGTTCGATAGGGACAATGCATTTAGCGTGTTGTTTAACACACAAAATGGAAGTGTGTTAAAGGTTGCTGAAGCAATCGCCATTAATTGGCAGAAGCCAGTCTTGTGCAAACAGAAAGACATGATAATCAGTTTAAAATTGCAGTGGTAGATAATTGAATTTACTGTGTGAATATGTGTACATTTCAGCTTGAAGGATTTTATCTAATTACTTTAGTTTGTGTGTTATGATTTCTGTAGTATGTGCCTGACGAGATGCAGCGAAATATTCTAGGAAATAAATCATGCAATCTATTGTTTGTGTCTTCGTTATTCAAATTTGCTACAGGAATACAGTGTTTTCAATAAACTATAAGATTGCTGTTGTCCTGAAGCTACCTGGATTCTTTGCATGAAATACAACAGAGCCATGGTTTCTGCTCACTCTATGGATCCATTTAGCAAAGCGAATAGCAGACGAAAGCCAGCTTTCTACCTCATCAGTCGGCATCAAAATCAGAAAACTTCTGTCTTCTGGTTTGCAGCATGGAGTACTGAACCCTTTAATATTATTTTTTAACGCCTCAACTTTTTTATATGATACAATTTATAAATATACACAAACAACCACAATATTACAGACAGTAATGTAACAGAAAGTAAACAGTAACACCAACTACAAATGTTACTGACCTTGACTGGGTTGACCCTTTGACCTCTGCAATTGGCGTCAAATGAAAAAAAAATTCAAAGGGAACTGATTAGTCACAGACATATGTAGTACAAATACTTGTAAGGCAACTTAATGTCTAAGTGATGCAAGAAATGAATCCTAGTGATTATTTGTTTAAAACATCTCCTTAATAATTCAATGAATAAAAAGATCTGGCTGAAGAACTAATCTCAGGATGTATTATTTATATATAGAAGAGAGGCACTGGAGAACATAGTGACAACTGGAAAGATCGAGGGGAAGAGAGGCAAAGGCATGACAAGAGAAATTATGCTTGATGGATTGAGACTGTGGCATGGAGGAATATCATCAGCAGAGTTGATCCAGAAAACCACAGACCAAGTTCTGTGAAGAGTCATGAACGCCTATGCCAGCAGGCATAGCACTTGATGATGATGATATATGAGAGAGACAGACAGACAGAGACACAGAGAGAGGGAGGGAGGGAGGACACACAGAAACAGACAGAGGAAGGCTTGGTGGATGGAGGGAGAGAGTGTGAAAGCAAGAAGAAAAAGAGGGAGAGGGGAAAGAGAGAAAAGAGAAACAGAGAGAGGGAGAGATTTATAACACTTTGTTTACAAATGCCTATTTGCAAACTTGCTTTCTCAGTGATGTTTCACTCAAATATGTATAACCACATGTAAAAACTTCAAAATTTGTGAATTAACAAGAAACTTCACATTTAAAAAAAACATTGCAGGAAACTCTTGAGGGTATGTGAAGTGTTAGGACCATCACATTTGGCAGGACTCTAAGTGTAATGTCCTGACCATTACATCAAAGCACCAGCTAATAGTATATTTCTATACAGAAAAACTAACAGTGCAAGATATATGAACAACAAAGGATTCCACTGAAAGAATATATAAACAAATGCAACAGACCAAAGAAAGTAACAATATGTTAAGGATAAGATAGCTATTGATAACTACAAAGTAGGATTAAAAAATACATCATAAAAACAAACATCCCTACAAAAAGGATGGCACATATGGTTTGTTGGTGAATCCTCAGAAAGACTGAGCCTTAACTGTAAGGGCTCGAGCATTGGCATTCAGGTCATTGAAGAAGGAAGAGGAGAAGAGAAAGAGGAGAAAATGAGGAGTAGAGTTGTATTTTGAAGCCACTATTCTCCTGATGAGGGTGGTTAGCACAATATGAATGTCATATTGCTCAAGACTCAAAATATCCATTATCTGAAATAATTACAGACATTATATTCTCCCAGTTATAACCCAACAGAGTAGAAGAGTTTGATGTATGTTATTTGTGTTTTAAATAGGTGATTTATCGTCTTGACTATTATCTTGGGTTTGAATCAAATGCCTTTCCTAACTCCCTGCTAGACTCATCTAGTACAACACAGCCTAGCCAAATCAGTTGAAGCGCCCGCTAGTAGTAGTCGGTGCCTATATATATATATATATATATATATATATATATATATATATATATATATATATATATATATATATATATATATATATATATATATTAGCCTATTTCTGTCAATATGGGTAAGAATGACTATCGGTCAGTCTAGAGATACATATATTTATATAAATCTTGGGAGATGTAAATATATATCAATATATGAGATGTGAATTTATGTCAGTCTTTTGGGGAGAAGTGAATTTATGTCAGTCTTCTTGGATGATGTGAATTTATGTTAGTCTTCTGGGGAGATGTGAATTTATGTCAGTCTTCTTGGGAGATGTGAATTTATGTCAGTCTTCATGAGAGATGTGAATTTATGTCAGTCTTCATGAGAGATGTGAATTTATGTCAGTCTTCTTGGGAGATGTGAATTTATGTCAGTCTTCATGAGAGATGTGAATTTATGTCAGTCTTCATGACAGATGTGAATTTATGTAAATCTTTCTTAATCAGTTGAGATGTGAAATCCTGTCAACATGTGCATTAAATGTGCACTAGTTGGAATTCATTTAGAGTGTAAGTTATACAGACAGTTGCCTTGGCAATATGTCAGAATTTTAAGAAAGCAATGGCAAACTACTGAAAGTAAACTTTTCCAGGAATCACAGACAAAAAATGCTGGAGTTGACTGTTATGTCAAGTAAAAGATATGCAACTAACACAACCTGCACAGTTCGCAGCAACGGCATTAGCCAGGCGGCCGTAATTCCTCAGGATCAAGACACCCCCCCCCCCCTTACACTGCAAGGTACTCTAGGCAATAACATGACAGTTTGATGACTGTTGGAATGAAGCAGTGGCAGCACAGTGGCTAGACACACACTCCCCTGCTGACCCGGTGTACTGGGTCTCATCTTCAGCTGGATAGATTCAAATTTTTTAAATTGACCAGAGCTACCACGTCAACCCAGCTTAATATGTGCACCAAGAAATGTCTCGGGAAGTGAAGACGGCCGGCGCGATACTGGGTACATCAGCCACCGAATGCTGATTGGTTTATACAAAATATGGGTCCAGGACCATGTGCCAAATGAGTCTTAAGGCATGTAAACGGATCCTTTCCTTGGTCTTGAATGTTAACCTGAAGATATTTAACTGATTCAGTGCTAAATAAAAAGTAAGTATGGACCACATATGGTAAACAATCAACTGAACAAATATTGTAATTTAAATTTCCTTTCACTTTAACAAATAACATGATGACCATAGTATGGCAATATATCGTCCTTCTGTCCAAACTGGAGGTTACAGACGGCGATATATTATCCTTCTGCACTAAATCAGTTAATGATAGCAAAAGGGATCTGACATAGTTCATAAAAGTAAATTGACACTGAGGCATGCAGAGGGTCTGGTGTTACTGGATGCTCCGTCAGTATCCAAATATACCGACCAATAAAAAGATGTCATTTGCAATGAGAAAAAGAGTGTTGAGGTGCTACATAGAACCTGTACTTTTGTATGAATATGACGCGTGGACAATGAGTAAACAGACTGAAAAGTGTCTGATAGCCGTGGAAATGTGGTTTCTGAAGAAAATGCAAAGAATACCATGGATAGACAGAAAAGCCAATGACTAAGTCCTACAAGAAACAAATTAAAACTGTAAACTGATTAGAGAAATTTAACATAGACAGTCAAAATTTTTTGGCCAAGTTATGAGAAGAAATAAATAGGAGAACTTGGTGACAACTGGAAAGATCTAGGGGAGGAGAAGGGGAAGGCAGAGAAGTAAATACCTGGATGGCTTGGCCACATGGTATGGTCGAGACATGAACACTGAGCTGATCTACGACTCTGATGATCAAGTGAGATGGTGAAAATTGACCATCCACGCTTATCGGCATGGCACATGATGATGGTGAATGTCAGTACCATGCCAACCTCATTATTTTCCTATATAAATCCCTAGTACCAAATTTATGTAGCTAGGTTGAACTCAGAGCCATACTGCACACGATGCAATCCTGCCATTACTGAAGATTGGAACCACAATCATTGTAATGGTATGCCAGTCCCCTAACCACTATATTATCACAATTCCTGAAGGAGATTAACATCATCAAGAGAATTTGTTCAGGAATTAGAAAGGTATAGATAAAGAATGCATTGTCTAATCACTAGTTGGCCACAACAGATCAGCTGCCATTACATCAGCTGTACACTTCTTGTTTTTGTGTGGATCTCATCATTTAGGTTATTCCTTCTTATATGACACAATGAATTTGGCCAAGTTTTCCATCTTGGTAAGCAGACAGCACACATTTTGATAATGCATGTGAGGTCTCCAAGCGTGGTTGTTAAATATCTACCATCAACACTGGCATTTGCAGTGACTATATTTTAGTAACAAAGTGTGCAAGGTGTGTGGTCCTCTGCACACTTCATCATGGTAGAGATAGTGTACCTCATCCAAAAGCCATTTTTCACTCTGCTCTCTTTCATTGACTGGGTAGCCGTTTTCAAGAAATACCACAAGATGCATTGCCAATGCCTTTCAAGACAGCAATCACCTGCAGTGGCCAAACCTCATTAGTCACTCATAATTAGAAAATGTTCTTGGTTGGTTAAAAAGATACACCCTATGTTATTCTCTGTGTGAGCTCTGGAGAAGTGCTACTTGCTCACTTCTGTTGAGATGGTGATATGCATCATCTTAATGATAACTTGATTGCTCTGTTTCTTACTTAATATAATAAGTGACACCATTTGTTTGGGAATCCAACACAAGCAACTTGACATCAACCAGTGAATACATTTAAGAACTGTTGATGTACGAGGCAAGATTACGCTCAGTAGTTCCAGAGCCAGATTATCTGTCATGATTTGACATACTCAACACTCTGAGACAAGTATAATTTTTTGTCTTCAAAATAGCTCAACGTTATATGCATATGTAACATGATTAATTTAAACATATTGATTGGCATTCATAGGAAACAAAAGAAAAGTATTTTAAAAAGGCAAGAGGGTCAAATACATTGACCCAGGAAGGTAACCCAACAAATGCCTGAAGAAGTCGGATGTGTCAGCCGAAAGGTTCAAATATCGCAGGTATAAAACAACATTCTGGGATGAACGCAGAAGAACAAGAATAATTCATTGCACCAGGTTGTATCCCATATGGCTCAGTCTCTTTCTGCAGGGAGGCCTGCCAAAAGCATTACATAATGAAAAAACTCTAGCTCCAACGACGAACCCCCTGAAGATCGTGAGAAAATTGCACTAATGAACTGAACGAAGTAACCCAGAATTGAACCCACAACCACTTCATCACACAGACTTCCTCATAGGAAACTAGAAGAAAGAAGCCGTAAGAGTAAGAATAATGGTCACATATCGCAGAGTTCTAATCCCCGGTTGTGTTAGATTTATATCTTACGATGGTGAAACTAAAGACCCTAGCCTCTACACTGCAGGGACTGCTTGGACAAGTGGCCTTACTCCTCAGATCAGAGAAATCCTGCCAGCTGACACCAACAATACGCTGAAATGCTAATATTAAAATTAGCTGCATATCCTTTACAAGACATCACGTTGCAACCAGCCCCAGCATTTATTGACTGGTTGCGATTTTCTAGGCAATTTTATATTCAGTAGTTTGCTATTGATTTGCCGTATGGCCAATGCTAAAACCATTGTGAAAATAAATGGCAAGGCGGTGGGCTCAACTCTACATCGGTCAGGTGGACTAAATTGCTGACTGCTCATCCTTGACTTTGGGGCGTAAATTACGAGTACCTCAGAAGTTGGAGTAGTTTGGTTCGCCTGACAACGAAGGACATTGGTAATAGGGAAAGCTAGCCCACAAGCACACATCAGTTCAGTGTGGATTACACTCAAATTCAAAGTGAGCAAATGAAAAAATACACACACACAAAGCGATCAAACTGCCTGCAGCTGACTTCAGACCCAGTACATTAGAATCGGTATTGAAACACCCATAATATAGTTATTACATGTGACTAGTCCAGCTATTATATTAAAAATTCTTGTCAAGTTCAATAAGTATAAAACTGTAAAGGCATTCTGTATTAGACCCTCATATATACTAGGGAGCCGGCTTCATGGCTTAGAGGTTATGACTTTTCTCCGTAATCTCGTATACTCTCGTCAGGTAACGTGATGACGGTTCAAATCAGCAGTGGTTCGAATCGCATCGGTAACTTACGGGGTATGTGAGCCGGCCGCTCAGAAAGCAATGGCAAACTACTGAGCGTAATCTTGCCAAGAGATCAACATACAGCTGAAAGATGCTGGTGTTGACAGCTAAGTCCTGTAAAAAGGATATCTTCTTCTTCTTCAGCTTTCCGAGCCATTGAGGTTCTTTGCTGCAAATACAATCCGTCTCCATTCGTCTCTCTGGTGGACCTTCTCTTGCCAGTCGTTGATTCCAAGTGCTTGTAGGTCTGTACATGTATTATCTCTCCACCGTCTTCTTGGTCTACCTCGGGGTCTACGGTCATTTATTTCCTGAGTAAGCGAGTTTTGTTTCCCTATTATCTTCCATTCTTTCTATATGCCCCAGCCATTGTAGTCTATTAGCCTTCATGATACCAGTGATTAGCGGGGACTTAAACAGATCATAAATGTCTTTGTTACTTCTTCTTTTCCACTCTCCACTTTGTGTATCCCTAATGGGTCCAAAGATGCGTCTTAAAATTTTGTTCTCAAAGGTTTGTAACAAGGCTTCGTCTCAAGGATATGCTAAAAAAAAAAATATATATATATACTAGGGCATGGTACAGTGAGGCAAATCATCTGTTTTCTTTCCTGGTTGCCATTCTTCTCTGGCAATTTCCATATATTAAATCACCTGGTATCCATTCTATGTATGAAATATTAATTGGATGGAAAGGAGACCAAACAATCTATCCAACCAGAAATCAATATTGAAGAACACGTTATTATGAAAACAAACACAATTATTTTGCATATCCTTTTTTACAGGACATCACAGTCAACACCAGCATTTCTGCCACTGTGATCTCTTGGCAAGTTTACGTTCAGTAGTTTGTCATTGCTTTCTGAACAACTGGCACCGATACCAATGTGAAACTAACGCAACGCAGTCTGCTGCCAAATCATGCGCAGCTGTTTCGAACGCAGGTATACAGGATAACGAACCGCATCCATAACCACTTTGCCATGGAGACCGTCAAACACAAATTAGGAAAATAAAATATCTTGAATATACAAGAGATTGGAATGTAAATGAACAAATTAGGAAGAACTTAGAAGCAACAGAGATGTGGTTTTTAAGACAAATGTTGCGAATTCCTTGGACTGCCAGAGTAACTAACAACGATTGCCTGAAAGAGGCTAATGAAACTAGAACACTATATACAACAATAAGTAAGAGACAAACAGCTTTCTTTGGTCATGTGATGAGAAGAGAGGTATTGGAGAACATCGTGACAACTGGAAAGATCAAGGGGAAGAGAGGCAGAGGCAGACAAAGAGAAATTATGCTGGGCGGATTGAGACGGTGGCATGGAGGAATATCATCAGCAGAGTTGATCCAGAACACCAAAGACCGAGATCTGTGGAGAGCCATGAACGCCTATGCCAGCCGGCACGGCACTTGATGATGATACAAGAGATCAATAGAAAAGATTATTAAGGAAAGTGTAATGGGGAGGAAGAGAGCAGGAAGGTGACAAAATTGATGGACTCAAGATGTGATAGATAATTGACACATGACAGCAACAGAGACAGGGCATCTGGCTAACTAATAATAAAGAGACATTTTGAAACACAGATTGTGGTGAAGTTTTGCCCAGAGCAGGCCACTGAATGAATGCATCTATTTTATGGGGCTGTCTATCCCATTGTCTTGGTGATGGGTCAATATCCTGCCACTAAGGTAGATTGTATAAGATCACTGTATTATGTTGGGAATGTGTTATGTTGGGAATGTGTTATGTTGAGAATGTGTTATGTTGGGAATGTTTACACTAACCAGTGTGCCACTACAACTTTTAGTAAAAGGCTTTCTGGGTGGTATCTTCTATCCAAAATGTTAAATATTTACCTAGTCACCCCCCCCCCCCCCTTGCTGAATGCATCGGTTGTTATCTTGTTTTGTGTTAGATTTAACTGTGGCCTTAACGGTTCCATTCAGTATTCAGGTTAGGGGTGGGTGGAACCCATAGATTGACAGTTGTATACTCCCGTTTTTGTTTCTTTGGTTAGGGTGGGGGTAGGTAAGATGTAACACTACTATAATGCTGTCGGTGTAACCGAAGATACTATGAACTGTAGTTCACTAGTCCACATCAGTTATGGGTTTATTAACAATAACACTGAAACTAGAACTCAGGAGTGATGTGGGTTTAGTAACTTGTAAAATACAGAAAGAAACCCAATGACGAACTCTTCGCATACACGCTTATTTTACAGAACCCTTCTCCAAGCATTCGAACAATGTAAATAGTGTGCCTCTTAAGTTTCTACTTATAAAGCTTGCGATAGGGTGTAAAACAGAAGTAGGGCGTGAAATATATTCATTGTCAACAGTGTCAAGTAAGTAACACTCAGCAAGAATTGAGATATTTTAATTTTGTATTTATTTCTTCTACCTGATCGACATTTGCAGACATCCCACTGAATATTCAACCCCCAGAAATATAGTAAGTGTTCGTTCACAGTCTTTGCACACAGAAAGTTGGGAAACCAAAACAAGTTTTGTAAATTTTTGTCTTCTCGAAAGCTCCCACACAAGTTACAAATTATGAGGGGGGAAACAATTTTTAGCGTAACAATCGACAGGAAATTCCCTTTCTCGACATGTAACAATGGCGGCGACTACGCATGTGCCTCGGTCCCGCTGACGATCACGTGATCCAGTTACAATCACTGGTAAAGTGGTAAAGTTGTTCAATTTCCGCTGACCGTACTAGTGTCTCACTTATGTGCGCGCCCTCGTGGTCCGGGCTCGTACGAGGCCCTCACCTATGGGACTTGGCTGAACGCCTCTAAGTCGGGCCCCTTGGGTGTCAGGGTCTGGCCATAACTCGCCACCGGCTCGTGGTGACGAGGTCTCGGAGGATTTGACGCTGAGCCGCCAGCGTCTGCAGCCTACCTTGTGCCAGACGTATAGGTTACCCATTCCTCTGGAATACAAAGACTAGGCCGAGAGAGGTCGTTTGGGCGCCACATGATTCTCTGAAGCTCTGCCCAGGCATTGTGATGGAATATTGGCCACATTCCAACTCACACACTTTGGTCTGTCAAGACTGCAAGGTGCCACTCACTAGTTTCCACATCAAGTCGAGTGGATTCTTACTAATTGATTGTCACACATAGAAAATACAAGATAAGAATTAATGGTACTTTTGCTTTCTTTCACCCCAAACAAACTTTGCCAGCTATATTTAGAGTCACCAGCTATATTTAGCGCCGACGGTGATCTCCTCTGTGTTCGGGTGGAGTGCGTGTCAGTGCGTTTCAATTGCCCCACACCACAGAGTTGTTTCTTTGGGCTGTGGCAACCGTTTCTGTCTCCCTTCGATCCTCATTTGCATCGGTCCTGCAATCACTTTCCGGTTAGGGTTAGGATTCGGGTTAGGGGTAGGGTACACACACTAACCCTAACCCTAACCCTAATCCTAATCCTAACCCTACCCCCTAACCGGAAAGTGAAAGAATAGCGCACCACCGCCGCCGCATAGAATTGCGCACCGAGCTACGGCGCAACACACGGAAACCCCCTGAATGTTCGGCGCAACACAGGGAACCCCTGGATGTGACGTCATACGCTGGGGTTCCCTTTTGTTTGGGGTGAAAGAAAGCAAAAGTACCGAATTAGTTGGCAGAGGACACCGCAAGAGGCAGGTCCTGTGCAGAATGTGGCTCTCATCGCGGTGCGCCGAAAACCCTCTCTATCTAAATCTTTTACCATTTATCCCGCCCCATGCCCAAGTACCTGTACCTCAGTTATCATTTATCAGTTGGGGTATCTTCATTGCACTCTGGACATGTCCATAGGTGCTCAGATCCTCTCCCCCCCCCCCCCCCCAGCATATGCATCAGTGTCCGGTGGCTAATAGTGCCAGTTCTGTGTTGGTTGACGAGGCGCCTTGTTTTCCCGATGTACCTCTCGCGTCTGTATGAAATCTATGTGAATCTTGTGCCGATTCTTACTCCCAAGTCTTTCATCCTGGACGGCGATGTGGATTCACTGACGTCAAAGTCCTCTGTTCTCGCCATATTTTTAAGGACGTTAATAACATCGGCACGATCCATGGACTGGCCATCTACAGAGGGTGCAGAGCCAGCCAGTTTATCAGCTCGTTCATTTCTCTCGACTCCCGCATGTCCCGGGACGAAGATGAAGGTGACTTTACGAACAACAGACTTCCGCAGCGACTCAGTCCACTGTCTACGTACAGATCCAGCTTCGATCTTCTGAATCATGCTCATTGAGTCACTTTGTACATACACGTTGGTATAGTGCTGTGATTCCAGCCATATGAAAGCCTGTGTAACTGCCATCACCTCCATCGTCATGCTGCTCGTGGTCATAGAGTGGGCACCACTGGATTCTTGAACGGTTCGACCCGCTGAACGGGCTGTAAATGCCCACGCACTACTCTGCTGCTTTACAACAGATCCATCTGTATAGATGAGCACTTCGGGGCTATCTGAGTGTTCATAGATGAGCGCGTTGATTTCTGCATTGACAGCGACAGGGTTCTGCTCTCTGCACCGTCTGTCGAGTGTGATAATGCAGGAGAAAGTGCAATTAAAAGCTGAAGGCACCGGCATCTATTCCTTGCCGGGGTTGATACTGGTAAGACTGCAGACCTATCTGACGACATCTTCCGCCCAACCCATCCATGATTTGCCTCTCTTTAGCCTGTCACCCTTTTCTCTGAATAAAGCGTCATGCAGAGGGTGCTGCTCATCTGCACTTATTAAGTATGCACGAGCTCTCCAGATCTTGATCCTGTGTTCCATTGTCGGGAAGTCAAGGAGGTATCTCATTGCTACACAGCTGGTGTCTCTCGTGCAGCCCAAAATGATGCGCATGGCTTCGTTTTGTACCTTTTCAAGTCTTCCAATCTGTGTAGGGCTGACAGTGAGGATGGCCAGGGCATACTCGATGCGTGAAAGCACCAGTCCTTGGAACAGAAGTATTAGCAGTTTGGAAACCAAAACAAGTTTTGTAAATTTTTGTCTTCTCGAAAGCTCCCACACAAGTTACAAATTAGTTAGTTAGTTAGTTAGTTAGTCTTCTTCTTCTTTTCGTTCATCCGGAGTGTTTTTTTTTTCAGATGTGATTGCGGTGTGTCTGTTATGCGCCCTTGGGCCGAAACCCGTAGGCCAACACATCGACTTTAGCGTGCATTTTTGACCAGGTAGCATTCCTGGGAGTTAGTTAGTCATAGTTCCAACCTCACAGCAACGGGTCGTCCCCATTATGCTCCGTTCCTGTGCCAGTGAATATCGCACAAAATGCTCCCCACTGCCCAATGTGAAAAGTGGAAAAGACAGGAGTCTCGACAAAAAACAGCCCGCACAGATACATTGTGCATAATGCCGCTGCCAGAATGTCAACACAATAGTCCCCCACGAAACACCCAGTTCATCGCTGATGGAATCGGCAGTCATTTTCCCATCTGGATGTTTCCTAGATGTTCACCCACACAGTCCACGAAAATACAGTTCATTGTCGATGGCAGTGGCAGTCAACCAGAAGCCCAGCAGCCATGCATTTCTGCATAAGGCAAAAACCAGTCAATCTGGGACATAGCCATCTACCATCGCTCCGAACATGTAGTCACGTTCCAAAAAACCTCGGGCAGATTCAAAAGCATTTCACACGAAACTCACAGCTCACAGTGTCGCGCCACGCACTCACTCAGTAGCAGGGCGACGAATTATTACAAATTATGAGGGGGAAACAATTTTTAGCGTAATACCTGTACTTTTGTATGGATGTGAAGGGACAATGAGCAGTCAAGCTGAAAAACATTTGATGGCTGTGGAAATGTGATTTCTGAGGAGAATGCAAAGAATACCATGTACAGACAGAAAAACCAATGAACAAGTCCTTCAAGAAACAAATGAAGATCGTACACTGATTAGAGACATTAGACGTAGACAGTCAACATTTTTTGGGCATTATTAAAATAGTCGCTTAAAAGTCGACAGGGTGGACTTCATTGCACCGGGTTTTATCCCATATGGCTCGGTCTCTTTCCGCAGCACGGAAAGCGTCGCACAAAGCACGAACTCCGTAGCTTTAAGCGACGATCCACAGGAGTCTCCGAAACATTTAACTCGTAAACCGAAGGACGCGGCCCGGAATCGAACCCCAACCTTCGGAGCACGAGTCAAACGGCTTGACCACTTCGCCACAGAGACTCCTTTGGGCATGTTATGAGAAGAAATGACTTGGTGACCACTGGCAAGATCGAAAGGAAGAGACCAATGGAAAGACAGAGAAGTAAATACCAGGATGGCTTGGCCACGTGGCATGGTCAAGACAGGAACATGGAGCTCATCCACGACTCGAGTGAGATGGCAAAACATGACCGCCCACGCTTATCGGCATGGCACATGATGGATGGATAAAACAAAGACAAACAGTTTTCGTTGGTTATATAAAGAGAACAGAGGACTGGAAAACATCGCGACAACAGGAAAGATCAGTGGGAAAAGAAGCCGAGGCAGATATAGAGTAAAGAAACTGAATGGATACTGACAGTGGTGCGTAGAAATATCAGAAGAGTTGATCCAGAAAACTAAGAACCAACATCTGCGGAGATACATTAACGCCTACGCCTGTTGGTAGGGTACATGATGATGATGATGCGGAATTAGTAACAGCCTAGGAGGATGTAGTTGTTTGTGATTGTGTAGTAAGGTGTGACTATGAAGTAGCATACATTGTCATGTGACATGTGATTATGCAGTAGACTGTGATCGTGTAATCAATCAATCAATCATGTGCCATGCCGGAAAGCGTGGGCGGTCATGTAATACAATTTCCATCATGTAATATTTACCATCATGTAATAATGTATGATTATATGGCAGTGTGCCAGCGTGCGATTATATAACATGTACTTGCTTGCTTGTGTTCACAGGCTGTGAAACTCCAGCGCGAAGTCCTGTTTGTCAAATGAAGACATCCTGTTGTCCAATATCAGTGTGATGTCATACCGGACTGAGGTGTGCATGAGTATCCGTTGTCCCATGTCTGGCTTATTGGTGTGCAGACTGGTGGTTTCTCGTTGTGCAGGCAGATACTCTCCGACTTCAGAAGAATCAGCGATCCTACTACGTTAGCCAGGACCCCGAAGGGACCTGTTGCCCAGGACGCACGACTAGGACGTGTTATTACTTGGCCAGTATAAAACCCGGCCCTGGTGCCTTGAAAACACCTCTGCGTCCCATAACAACATGTACATGTGATTGCATGGGAGCCATTGTAGCGCAAATGCCGGCTTGCCTGTCTGCCAGCCCAATGGTTACGAGTTCGAATCCTCATTAACAGGGACTCGACCTGGGCTCCCAGGTAGCCCCAACCTAAAATTAGTACCAGGAAATGTTCAGGGAAGTAGAGGCGGTCGATGGGATACTGACCACGTCACTCCTCGAGTGCCGGTTGATCTATTCTATACAACTACGAGACTGGCACCATCTTCCCAATACGCACCATGCGTTTAAAAGGGTTTCTTTAGTTGATAATGTGTTTATGTGGTGCTACCATACCACTGGTAGCGTGCGGTAGTACATGGTGTTTGTAAAGTCTCACTACACTTTGTATGTACAACAAATTTGAAAAATGAAGTACATGATGTCATTAAAAATGTGCCTCACAGTACATCGTGAAGCAATATGCAGCGAATGGCTGTCGTCTGCTGGAGTAATTCTTTGCACTTCAAACAGAACGGTGTTAAGAAATATCAGATACGTCGCAGAAGGTATTTGACAATATGAAGAGACCTGTACAGTCAAGTCTTGAAGCCCGCGGTGGACATTTCCAACACCTGCTATAATGAATACTTCACTGGTAATTTCCAGCTCCCCCAAAACAGCGTTAGACCATAGCAGTAACTAATGTAACTAATTTAATGAATTTTTAGCACATTTTTTGTTGACATCGTGTACTTCATTTTTCAAATTGATTCTACATACAAAGTGTAGTGATACTTTACAAAAACCCTATATAAGACTTTGATAGTGGCCGCGTTTGTATAGTTGCTATGGGGCTACACTGATTGTGAAGTAAGGGAAAGACTGACCACTAAACCCCGTGCACTCAGGCCTATAATATGTGATGGTTCTTGCACATCAAAGACACACTAGCACGTTCATGCTTTGACATTTAAAAACAAAGGTGATGTAGTTAGTCAACAGATCATCCCCATGCCTTGCACATAGAACTTTTGGTCCACAAGTGCTCTGGCGCTTTTCTCGGTATCCCCCTCAAAGAACAGCTACTGACAACACCGGTTTTGTGTTGTTTGATGGAACTTTGGCCTCACGCACAACTTGCTATTCTTGCAGTCGGGTCAGTTTCAGAATTACATCCATCCTTTTGAGTCATCTACTCGTCTGGCCTCCCCCGCGAGCACCCAAGATGTCAGCCTGATCCATTGCCCAGCCTCTCTCTAGAGAACAGCCATACTCGCAAGCCTATCTGCTCGTTCGTGTTCTCTTATATTTGTGTGCCCTGGCACAAAAATGAAACCTATTAGTCAGTTTTGAACTCCTAGGAGATTCAAACCATTGTCTTATGGCCCAGCCTATCTAGATCTTTGTTGTAATGTGCTGTGATGCAATAAAGTAAGTTTATGGTTTTTGGTTAGTTAGTTGCATATCCATTACAGGACGTAGCAGTCAACTCCAGCATTATTTTGTAGCTGTTTTTTATTCCTGGGCAAGTGTTATGTTCAGTAGTTTACCACTGCTTTCTAAACGACCGGCACTCATACCATTGTATTGAAACCAACGCAAGGCAGTCTGCGTCCACATCACCCGCAGATGTATTTCGTATGTGGTATACTTGATTACGAATTGCTTTTGTAACTCCATCGCCGCAGAGACGGTAGATTATGGGGTAGTGTGGGATTACTAACTCATCATCATCATGTACCATCTCGATAAGCCATCTCACTCGATCACCAGAGTCGTGGATCAGCTCAGCGTTCTTGTCTCGACCATGCCACGTGGCCAAGCCACCCAGGTATTTACTTCTTTACTTTCCCCTTGTTCTATTCCCCTCAATCTTGCCAGGTGTCACCAAGTTCTTCAACGTGACCAAAAAAGTGTGACTGTCCACGTCTAATTTCTCTAATCAATGTACGATTTTCATTTGTTTCTTGTAGGACTTGGTCATTGGTTTTTCTGTCTGTCAATGGTATTCTTTGCATGTTCCTCAGAAACCACATTTCTACAGCCATCAGATGTTTTTCAGCTTGTTTGCTCACTGGCCACGCTTCACACCCATACAAAAGCACAGGTTCTTCTTCTTCTGCGTTCATCCGGAGAGTTTTATGTTCTTGATCAAATGGCATTCTACAGATTAAACTGGTCAGTGGGTCCATTTTATGAAGCTGGGTTGACACTGGAGCTATGTGGTCATAAACAAATCTCATTTTAAGAGGGATTTGAACTTAAGACCACTGGGCCAGCTGGCATGTGCAATAGACACTAAGAAAATGTGGTTCTTATGAGAAATAAAACCTCATGAAATTATGTTAAAAGGGATAAATGTTAGCTTCTCATCCTTGACTTTGGGACGTAAATTACAAGTACCTCTGAAGTCAGAGTGGGTTTGCCTGATGGTGAGGGACACTGGTAATAGGGAAAGCTAATCCATAAGCAAATTTCAGTCCAGTGCTACTAGAAGTAGCATGTAGGGATTGTGCTGAGTTCAAAGTGAGTGAGCGCAAAAAAAAAAAAGGATAAAAGCGAAAGGATCGACTTGATTGCTCAGAGTTCTAACTCATCCGCTTAGTCTCTCTCTGCAGAACAGCAAGCTGACTGCCAAGAGCACGCACAAAGCACAAAATCTGTAGTTCAAGCAATGACCCCCAGGGGTCTCTGGAAAATTTGCATTCCTGGTCTAAACGGCACAGTCCAAACACGAGCTCATAACCTTCAGAGCATGAGGCAGACAGCTGGACCACTTCACCACAAAACCCCCTTATGAATATCATAAACACGGGAGGTCAGCATGGCCAAATGGATAAGAGGACGTGCTCTTAAACTTCTGGGGTGCTGAGTGCGAGTTCAACCCCTACCCTGGTCAGTTGGTCTAGAACGTTTACATCTCGTTCTTGACTTGGGGATGTTCATTACAAATACTTCAGAAGTCGAAGTGGGTTGTTGACCTGCTGGTGAGGGATACTGGTAATAAGGAAAACTGATTCACACATAAGATAAGATCAGTCCAGTGCCCCCCTCCCCAGTAGTGGCAACTACTGGAAGTAGTAGCACATGTGTGGACTACGCTTGAGTCCAAAACAAGTGAGAGCAAAAAACAACAACAACAATAAACAACAACAACAGCAGCAAGCAACAACAACAATAAACAACAACAAGAAGCAACAACAACAACAAGAAGCAACAACAACAAGAAGCAACAACAACAAGCAACAACAACAACAACAAGCAACAACAACAACAACAAGCAACAACAATAAGCAAAACAACAACAAGCAACAACAACAATAAGCAACAACAACAACAATAAGCAACAACAACAAGCAACAACAACAAGCAACAACAATAAACAACAACAACAAACAACAACAACAAGCAACAACAACAAGAAGAAGCAACAACAATAAACAACAACAAGCAACAACAACAACAACAAGAAGCTACAAGCAACAACAATAAACAGCAACAACAACAATAAGCAACAACAATAAGCAACAACAACAACAACAACAAGCGACAACAACAACAACAACAAGAAGCAACAACAACAAGTAACAACAACAACCAACAACAACAAGCAACAACAACAAGAAGCAACAACAACAAGCAACAACAACAATATGCAACAATAACAATAAGCAACAACAATAAACACCAACAACAACAATAAGCAACAACAACAACAAGAAGCAACAACAATAAACAACAACAACAACAACAACAACAAGCAACAAGAAGAAGAAGCAACAACAATAAACAACAACAATAAACAACAACAACAAGCAACAACAACAACACAAAGCAACAACAACAACAAGCAACAAACAAAAACACGACTTTCAGCCTCAACAAGTCTTGGTGAGACAGAGTAACAAATGCTGAAGTGCTCTCACACAGCTGACGTGCTCTCACATATTGTGCTCTCACACACTTGTTCAGTGACCATAATAGTTTCTTGGGCTGCAGATTGTGAGGGCTAGGTTATGTATACCACAGGTCAGATGAACATTAATCTTTCAGTCATATCTACTACGGGTTAATCTCTCAGTCGTGGGCTGATTTCTCAATCATGTCTGACTATGGGTCGATTCCTCAGTCATAGGTTGATTCCCCCAGGCATGGTTTGATATCTCAGTCATATGTGACTACAGGTTGATACCCCTATCTTGGGTTGATTCCTGTCATATCCGACTATAGATTGATCCTCCAGTCATAGTCATGGGTTGATTCCTTAGTCATGGGGTGATTCCCCAATTATGAGATGATTCATCAGTCATGAGTTGATCCCTCAGTCATATCTGCCTATGGGTTGGCACACCCAGTGAGCAGGCAGTGTCCAGCTGCATAGCCCCGTGTTCCTTCCAGCAGGTTGTTTTCTCCTCTGCTCATTGAAGAGGTCTCCTATCACCGAATTCAAGGTGATGATTACAGTGCTTCTCCAGATGCTACATTCAGAAGCTTTTCACCTCTCAGGTTGTTGTGTCTTAGTTAGTTAGTCGCAGTTCCCATTATGCTCCGTTCCTGTGCCAGTGAATATCACACAAAATGCTCCTCACAGCCCTATGTGAAAAGTGGAATAGACAGGAGTCTCGACAAGCCAACAGCCCACACATGTACACTGTGCAATGCTGTATCTTTGCCCAACATCTTCATGCCTTGCTTGCATGTATCTTTGAACCTTAGCGGCAGACATCCAATGTCTTTAATTACCAATTGTCTGTTGCCCACAGTATAACTGATATTGCAGTGAGTTTTTTCATTGTTATAAGAACCAGTATTGAGTTAACCAACTCAACTACAATGAAATAAAATGGAAAAACAAAGAGGGACAAAAGGTAAGAAGATTGACTTCATTGCACCAAGTTTGATCCCATACAGCTTTATCTCTCTCTCTCTCTGCAGAACAGCAATCAGTGTGAAAACATCACACAGGACAGCTAATTTCCTGCTGAAAACATCACACAGAGCAACTATCTGCCTGCCAAAAACATCATACTCCACAACTCCGTGGGACAATTCCTAGTGGTCCCCGAAAAAAAACAACACTGCACCCAAGAACCAATTGACTGAGTAAAAAACAAACCCACAATCATCAGTACAAGGCAGACGGCATAAACACTTTCGCCACAGATAACCCCAAGTGTAAGTAAAGCTCATATATAGACATTTATTAGGTACCCCAATAACATGAATGCATGGCAGTAGACAATGAAGCAACAAATTAAATGAAAATACTCATGTTTCCAGAAGTTTATTTCTTCTTCTTCTTCGTTCATCCGGAGCTTTTTTTCCCGGATGTTATTGCGTTGTGCCTGTTTACAGCAGAGCTGCGTTCCTGTGCCGTTAGGCCGACACATCTGACTTCTGCTGGCATTTGTTGACCGGGTTAACCTTCCCGGGGAGAAGTTTATTTAATATCTATATACACAACAAATGTTAAACACAGCTATACATTTTATTTTGTTGAAAAATATTCAGACATTCTCATAAAAATGGTTAAGCTAATTATAAGACCTTTGAGGGAGCTGAGGTAGGGCAATGGCTAGCACGCTGCCTGCAAGCCCTGTGGTCATGGGGTCGTATCTGCACCGAGGTGAACCTGTAAAGTTGACTGGGATCCCAGGTTGACCCAGCACAGAATGGCTACCAGGAAATGCCCTGGGAAGCAGAGAAGATTGGGGGAGCAGAGGAGATTGGGGGAGCAGAGGAGATTGAGGGAGCAGAGGAGATTGGGGAAGCAGAGGAGATTGGGGAGATTAACCTGAACTTTCATTCCATTAGCTACCTGTTTTTCCCATAGAAATCTCGAGTTCTCAATTTTTTTCTCAAGCTGATTGAAAAAAAAAAAAAAAAACAAACCATTCAACCCTGTTATTCAGGATCAAATTCACGATAATGAGTTGGCAGGCAGGTGCACCAACCACTAGACCATCACAGTTCACTGTGGTTTTATAAAATAAGCTTAATATAACAGATTCAAAGTCCTCTATTGCAATCATAATAAGAAAAAATAAAACAAAATCTTTGTCAAATATGACTTTTCTCACAAGACTGAATATTTTAAACAATGCAAATGAACAAACCCACCTCTGTACCCTAACTAGTGTCCCACTAATTAATGCACACACAAGCACAAATGAAACCAAAATCCTCCATCTTACATTGTATCAAATGGTCACGTTCTCTTACATGTGTTGGACAGACATCTCAAACACTTGTGTCAAAAAGACATCATACAGACGCATGTTATAGTTATACAACTCACAAATTAATGTTACACAAGACATCACACAAATACATGTCAATTTGTTACACAGTTGACAAACGAGAGTTAAACAGACTTCTCAAAGACTTGTGTCACAATTTTTTACACAGGCAACTCATAAATTTAGTGTTACACAAATCACAACACAGAAATATGTCACAGTTTGTCACACAACTCACAAAGTATTATTATATAGACATTTTAAACAGTGTTAAACAAAACATATCAGACTTGTGGTATATAGATATAACACAGACATGTGACACAGTTACACAACTCACAAATTATTATTATACAGAAATCGTAAACAACAGTGTTACATTAAACATATCACAGACTTGTGGTACACAGATATAACACAGACATGTGACAGTTAGTTACACAAGTCACAAATTATTATTATACAGACATCGTAAACAACAGTGTTAAACTAAACACAGACATCTTATGATTTTAAATCTCCCTCCAGTTCAACAGCCAGATATTCATCTGCTGGTCGCTGACTGAGCTTCAGTCTCACATCATCCAAAACACCATATCATCCAAAACACCTTATCTTCTGCCTAAAAATCGATGCAGGAAATAGTATCTTAGATATGTCTAATGTCATCATTTCTCATTCTGCCTCCTCTCGCATGTTACACATTCCCTCTATTCTGATTTCACTGTTTTCCTTCTGTGTTGTCAGATCCACATGCACGCATTAAACATGCCATTGCAAACTGCAAAGTCTTCAATTAAGGCAACTGTGGGCAGTTCTGGATGTTAGTCCATCTTGATGTTGACGTAGATGTACCGGACAAATTTCAGGGAGGCAAAGAACGACACAGTCGCTAGCATTAGGAAAAATACGTAGCAGGTCAAGGCCGTGTATCCCAGGAACTCCAGTGTTTGAAGAAGTCCGGACATGTTTGATCTTTTGTAGTAGTAAAACAGAGCGTACAGAAACACAAACACACCCGTGGACCTGTAGATGTATAACAAGGTTAACAAGTAATATAAAATAATTTTATTATGCACAGTATGCAATTATACATGTGGGCTTCAAATGAAAACCTTTAATGTTTTTGTTTTGTTTTGGGTAAATATATTCTGAGAAAGTAAAGAACAAATGTATAATTGTTCCATACAGTCACCACTGCGTTCTATGCAAGTCCTCTAGCACTGATAAATTGCTTGGATTCCTGTAGGAAAATAGACTCTGGAGACCTACTCGGTGCACCTGACCCAGTCGTGAACAACCTGTCACAGATGTCAAGCTATTTTGAAGTTTCCTACTCCCCTCATACACCTGCTGGACTGATAGGCATGCATCACCATACTGGCCCTTCATGAATTTGTATAGGTTTCACCTCTTCACTGATTAAAAAAAAAATGGATAACAGAATGCTGCTCCTCTCTAGTGCATGTCAAAAGTGGGGTGGCCATCTTTAAATTGTTCATATGACGTTACCGTGTTTATCTGCACCGTGATATCATGTGCTAAACACTATTGACATCCTTAACAATACTGACAGGTTACAAGACAATGGCATGGTTACTGTAATTTCTGTCACACTTTTAATGTTTTCATTTGAAGCTCCCCCGTAAAATCAATATGGTTGTACCATGGAAAGTGTGCAATTACTATAAACATAATGCACGTAGTATAGAAAGTATGCAATTATTATAGGCAGAATGCATGTATTAGGGACGTTCATTTGAAACCTGTTCCAACGGCTTTATTACAAAAGCATGAAAGAAACATTACCAGGTGTGGTAGAATAAAACAAAGCATTCATTTTGAATGAATTATGCACCATGGTTTGATCAGAAGAAGTCGCCTTAGGCATTCAGACAAGAATCCCATTGCTTAAGTAGGCGGCGAATGCCGCCTGAAAAAAAAAGCATTATTTTTGCTCACTGAACCAAGTGTTTACCACATTCATTACGGCTGCATCTATATGAAATCATTGCCCCTTGAGAGCTTTTTTTAGAGGTCCGAACAAATGAAAATCACATGGTGACAAATCAGGACTATAGGCTGGATGTTACAGAATTTCCCACTTCTTCCTTGCTAATGCTTCCTGCACAATCTTTGTGACATGCGTATGAGCATTATCGTGCAACAAAATCACACCGCAAGAAAGTATGCCGGGTCATTTATTCTTGATGGCTTTTTTCAGCTTGTCTAGTGTTTGCAAGTAGTGGGTAGAGTTGATGTTGACACCAGGTTCTTTAAAGTCGGCCAACAATAGCCCTTCATAGTCAAAAAATGCGCTCAGCATACATAACCTTACCAGCGGAAACCTGTAACTTGAATTTTTTGGCTTTTGGTGATCCAGCATACTTCCATTGCATGCTCTCTCTTTTGCCGCTTGGCTCAAAGTGGTGACATAATAATTCATTGCCTGCCATTATGCGGAAGAGAAATGCATCACCCTCCACTCTGTAATGCAGCAAGTGGTTCAAACATCATCCCATGTGTTCCTCTTTTTGGTGGTCGGTCAACATCCATGGTACCCACTGTGAACACAACTTCCGATATTGCAGTTTCTTACGAACGACCTTTTGAATTGTCCCAATTGACACATCAAATTCTTTTGCTAGCGAATGTATGCTTCGATAACAGTTCATCTGTACTGCTGCATCAATTTTGGCGATGGTTTTTTCTGTTGCAACTGACGTCCTTTCCAAAATTTTCGTGCCCAGCCTGTCACTGTTGTCTTTGACACACATTTCTTACCGTACGCTACCTGCATTCTTTGATGAATGTCCACTGGTCGACTTCCTTCAAATGAAAGAAACTGAATCACCGCTCTTTGAGTTTCTTTGGACGGATTTGGGATCAACCCTGCCATTTTCTCAACGGTCAGAAACAGAACCTATGCATCATGGGACGATAAGCACGTGCTCTTTTATTCATTGGTCAGTACTTATCACATGACTATGACATGATCATGTTCAACGTACGCAATTACGCGCGGTGTGGCACGAACGGATTTAAAATGAACGCCCCTTATATTATTTAAAGTATGCAATTACTAAAGTCAGAATGCATGTATTATTTAAAGCATGCAATTACTATAGGCATAATACATGTATTATAGACAGTATGAAATTATTATAGACAATATGTATATACGAGAGGTGTTCAGAAAGTAATGCACCACATAATTGTTCTCAGCTAATAATGGAGATAGAAGCATGCAATTTTGCACACTTCAAACATGACATGTGCAGATTGTGTGCACCAAATTGCAACCCAACTGGCCAACTGGCTAAATAATATGGCTGTCCTAAACAGTTGAAATGGAGCATGTTAGCAACTTGCGATATAAGCAGCAAATTGTGATAGAATTCCTCGTTGCAGAGAAGGAAACTGTTGCGAACATTCACAAGCGTCTATGTGATATGCATGGAAGTTTGCAGTTGACAGGAGGTCAATCAGTCACTGGGTTCAGAGAATCAAAGAATCAGGCAGTGGAGAGATGGAACTGCTTGATTGGCCGCAATGTGGACATCCTGCCACAGCCACCAACACAGAAATGTTGAAATGCACCGAGGGCATTATTCTTACTGATAGGTGAATCACTACTTAAATAAATGGCCTTACAGCCGTCAGTCAGCAATGGTAATGCATATGCAGTTATAAAAACTCTCAGATTTTCTAAGGTTTGTGCAAGATGGTTTCCTCAAAGTCTCACAAATGACCACCGATTGTAAAGGAAAGCAATTTCTTCTGAATTTTTTGTGTTGGACCGTTTCAATGCTGATTGAGAGAACTTTTTGGCTAAGGTAGTTACAGGTTACAAAACCTGGGAACATCATTTTGAACCTGAGACAAAAAGACAGTCAATGGAGTGGCATCACCCGCAATCACCACAAGGAAATAAATTCAAGACAACTCCTTCAGCTAGAAAGGTCATGATCACTGTCTTTTGGGACACTGAAGGTGTGATTTATGTGGATGTTATGCCAAGAGGAGAGATAATCAATTCACAAACTTACATTAAGATATTGAAAAAACCGAATCAAAGTTTTTGCAGAATCCAGCAGACCTGCTTCTCCTTCATGACAATGTGTGTCCTCACACAAGTCTGGCAACACTAGAAGCAATCAACAAATTGGGTTGGACTGTACTACCCCATCCACCCTATAGTTCCAATTTGACACCCTCTGATTCTCATCTGTTTGGTCCACTTAAAGATGCTATCCATATGACAAGGTTTGAAGATGATGAAGGAGTGATTCATGTAATGAAGAAATGGCTACATGGATCAAGACAGAATCTGGTACTGCAAGATATACATGCACTTGTGTCACCCTGGTGAAAACCGCAAAAGTTGATGGAGATTATGTTGAATAATACTGATGATTACACGACATAGCCATGTACATTGTGTATACATTTCATGCTTTTTTAATAAAGAGCTCCTGAGAAAATCAATGTGGTGCATTACTTTCTGAACGACCCTCGTATCATGGAAAGTATGCAACTACTATACACAGAATGCATGTATTATTTAACTAATGACATTACTATGCACAGAATGCATGTATTATTTAACCAATGACATTACTATGCACAGAATGCATGTATTATTTAACCAATGACATTACTATGCACAGAATGCATGTATTATTTAACCAATGACATTACTATGCACAGAATGCATGTATTATTTAACCAATGACATTACTATGCAAAGAATGCATGTATTATTTAACCAATGACATTACTATGCACAGAATGCATGTATTATTTAACCAATGACATTACTATGCACAGAATGCATGTATTATTTAACCAATGACATTACTATGCACAGAATGCATGTATTATTTAACCAATGACATTACTATGCACAGAATGCATGTATTATTTAACCAATGACATTACTATACACAGAATGCATGTATTATTTAACCAATGACATTACTATACACAGAATGCATGTATTATTTAACCAATGACATTACTATGCACAGAATGCATGTATTATTTAACCAATGCAATTACTATGCACAGAATGCATGTATTATTTAACCAATGCAATTACTATGCACAGAATGCATGTATTATTTAACCAATGACATTACTATGCACAGAATGCATGTATTATTTAACCAATGCAATTACTATGCACAGAATGCATGTATTATTTAACTAATGACATTACTATGCACAGAATGCATGTATTATTTAACCAATGACATTACTATACACAGAATGCATGTATTATTTAACCAATGACATTACTATGCACAGAATGCATGTATTATTTAACCAATGACATTACTATGCACAGAATGCATGTATTATTTAACCAATGCAATTACTATGCACAGAATGCATGTATTATTTAACCAATGACATTACTATGCACAGAATGCATGTATTATTTAACCAATGCCATTACTATGCACAGAATGCATGTATTATTTAACCAATGCAATTACTATGCACAGAATGCATGTATTATTTAACCAATGACATTACTATGCACAGAATGCATGTATTATTTAACCAATGCAATTACTATGCACAGAATGCATGTATTATTTAACCAATGCAATTACTATGCACAGAATGCATGTATTATTTAACCAATGCAATTACTATGCACAGAATGCATGTATTATTTAACCAATGCAATTACTATGCACAGAATGCATGTATTATTTAACCAATGCAATTACTATGCACAGAATGCATGTATTATTTAACCAATGCAATTACTATGCACAGAATGCATGTATTATTTAACCAATGCAATTACTATGCACAGAATGCATGTATTATTTAACCAATGCAATTACTATGCACAGAATGCATGTATTATTTAACCAATGCAATTACTATGTACAGAATGCATGTATTATTTAACCAATGCAATTACTATGCACAGAATGCATGTATTATTTAACCAATGCAATTACAACAGATAGAATGCATTATTATGTGAAAAGTATGACTTACAATAGACAGAATGCACATATAATGGAAAATATGCATGTATGATGGAAAATATGCATGTATGATAGTAAATATGCGTGCATGATGGAAAATTGAGAAATAAATTCACAGGTACTGATCTACACTCATAGAAGAAGGGGAAAGAAATAGAGATTAAAGAAAGTACAGATGTATTACAGAAAGTATTGAGTTTATAGAGAGTATGCATGTGTTATAGAAAGTATGTATATAAATATGCAAGCAACATAGACAGAACACACATACTGTGGAAGGCATAAATGTATTATAGAAAGTATGTATATAAATATGCAAGTAACATAGAACACACGTACTGTGGAAGGCATAAATGTATTATAGAAAGTATGTATATAAACATGCAAGTAACACAGACATAACACACGTACTGTGGAAGGCATAAATGTATTATAGAAAGTATGTATATAAATATGCAAGCAACATAGACAGAACACACGTACTGTGGAAGGCATAAATGTATATAAACATGCAAGTAACACAGACATAACACACGTACTGTGGAAGGCATAAATGTATTATAGAAAGTATGTATATAAATATGCAAGTAACATAGACATAACACACGTACTGTGGAAGGCATAAATGTATTATAGAAAGTATGTATATAAACATGCAAGTAACATAGAACACACGTACTGTGGAAGGCATAAATGTATCATAGAAAGTATGTATATAAACATGCAAGTAACATAGAACACACGTACTGTGGAAGGCATAAATGTATTATAGAAAGTATGTATATAAACATGCAAGTAACATAGAACACACGTACTGTGGAAGGCATAAATGTATTATAGAAAGTATGTATATAAACATGCAAGTAACATAGAACACACGTACTGTGGAAGGCATAAATGTATTATAGAAAGTATGTATATAAACATGCAAGTAACATAGAACACACGTACTGTGGAAGGCATAAATGTATTATAGAAAGTATGTATATAAATATGCAAGTAACACAGACATAACACACGTACTGTGGAAGGCATAAATGTATCATAGAAAGTATGCTCATGCACAAGGAAATGTTTTCAGTATCAAAAGTGCTTCCTCTATTGTGAAATCCACAATGAGAAACAAAAAATAGTAATTGTGTAGTAATCTATATAATCTATAATTTTGACATCATTCATGTTTTCATCATTACGATCCAACTTTCATATGTACATCCCTGTGGCGTTCCACTGGCTGGAAGACAAACAGCACACATATATCATGATTCTAACGAGCTCATAGAGTATGCTGAAAGGGGTGCAAACAGGCATGCTTCGAGCAGAGTGGCATGTCAGTTCAAAAATCAAAGATAGGGGAGTATCTGATAGATCTTTATACCCTGGACAATCTGCTGTGGTGGGAAACGAGCCGGCAGACAGATTGGCTGGGTCTGCAATGCTGGGTGGGCTATTGTACACAATACAGCAGATGTGATCGGGGCCTGTTTGGATCATGTGTTTAGTATGAAAGAACAAATAAACCATAAGAGAATGATGCAGCAGGGAGTGACCAACTGGCAGAAACTCGTAACTCAAAGGAAAGACCAGACGACCACATAATCAGACAACAATTGCTATTAGTATTGGGACTTTTCGCTGGGACGGAGCACGTAAAGGAATGCCCTGAGTTCTGTGATGTAGGTTCTCAACTAAACTCTCATATGTACACGTACATGGAGTAGAGCAACTGGTACAATTAGTATTGTGACTCCTGGCTGGGACAGAGCACGTACAGGAATGCCCTGAGTACTGTGATGTCAGCTCTTGGCTCAACTCTCATATTTATATTTACTTGAAGCAGGGCAACTGGTGAAAGACAATCAATCTTCCACATTTCTGGTGCCTGGTCTCGCAATTTCACATTTTCAGATACTGGTATTTTCACATTTTCAGATGCTGGCAATTTCATATTTTCAAATACCAGCAATGACACATGTTTAGATACTGATCATTTAATATGTTCAGATACTGGTTACCTCAAACTGTCATATACTGATTAAATGCAAGGCTTTAATCTCCTCAGAAAAATTAGAAGAATGTTAAATGTATATGCAAATACAGCAAACAGAAAGAATGACTCACCCAGCACTAAATATGGACCGCCACCACCAGCGATAGTCTTCTGCCGACAACTGGAAGTAGGTCAGGGCGATGGAGATGCAGGCGGTGACACTAAGCAAGATGCCGTATACAACAAACAGAATACCAAACAGCGTGTACTGCTCTCTTCCCCACAACGTGGCAAAGATGTAGTACAGTTCTACAGAGATGGCACTGCACACACAGGCAATGAATTCAGCAATGAAACACATATTTAACAAAATTATGTGATTAAATTAACTACAAAACATAAGTTAGTTAAAAGTAACAAGCCAGGTTTTAAAGTTGAGCAGGAGGAGGAAGAAGAAAAAGAGGAAGAAGAAGAAAAAAAGAAGTATACGAAGAATAAGAAAAACAATGTGTATACAGCGTGGTCAACACCATGTTGGCTGCCTTTACTTCCCATGGCATTTCTTGGTACCAATTTTAGGCTGGGTTGACCTTTATTTGGTTTATACAAAGTTATATTTGGCAATCGTGGAAGTAATACTCCTGTGACTTTGTTGTTGTTAGTACTCTCCCATTGGGCTTCGGCTGCAATCTACTGAGACTGAAAGCCTAGCTGAAAGAGCTAGGGAATAAAAACTTTGAGACTACTTAAGCAACGACAGCAATTATATCATTAGGATGTCCCATGCTATCATCATTATCCTGTGCCATACAGATAAGCATGGGTAGTCCCAGTCTGCCATCTCACAAAGTCACCAAGAATTTTGATCGGTGTTCTTCTCTATCATCACAAGCCACTGAAGAGATTTTCGATTCTTTGCCAGTTCTCCTGCCTCAAACATCTTCATGCACAAAGTGTCTGCACTGCCATGTGACCATCTATGTGCTGGATGACCTCTGCCTCATCTTCCATAAACCTTACCCCCTTTCCCCCTCCCCAATCACTGTTCTTTCCAAGCTACTGTGACATTTAATACGGCCAAAGTTTGTCAGTTTCCAAGATATGAATCTGTTTATAAGCCAGTGTTCTTTGACATTCAGATCTTGTAGAATGTCAGAATTTTTCTTCCTGGTCCACAACATTCTAAGAACTTTCCAGTAGCATTTAAGTTCAAACGTCTCAATTTTCTGCTTCAGTGATTGTGAACATTTCAGAGTATAAAGAAAAGCATCAGACAAGGTTGAGTATTGTCTCCTGATTTGTGCTCATTGTATAGTAAATATATAATGAGATCTACAGAAAATATGTCAGGGATCCTGATTGGTGGACACAATATAAATAGCTTACGTTATGCTGATGACACTATCTTTATTGCAAATAGTGAGAACGATCTATAGTAAATGATAGATACAGTGGTTGTGAAGAGTGAAAATATGGGCCTTAGTTTAATTAATAAAAAGACAAAAGTCATAGTGATATCCCAAAACAAAATTGTTCCAAAATGTGCAATTAATTAAAGTATAGGACGTTATTTTGGAGCAAGTGCAGAAATTCAGATGTCTAGGCACATGGATAACATCAGATGGAAGATGCATCACTGAGATAAAGAGCAGTATAGAACAAGCAAAAACTGCATTCTATCACATGAAGAATGTTGTGTGCAATAAGTCACTGTCTTTGAAAGTTAGAAAGAGAATTCTTGCATGTTACATAGAACCAGTTTTAACATATGGCTGTGAATCAAGGACAATTAGTAAATAGGCAAAAAATCCCTGGAAGCCTTGGAGATGGGGTTTTATAGAAGAATGCTGAAAATTCATTGGATAGCCAAAAAGAGCAATCAGGACATTTTAAAGGAAGCTGTGTCGCAAAGACAACTTATCTTGAATATCAGAAAGAGGCAGTCATCGTTTTTAGGCCACGTTATGAGAAGACAAAAACTGAAACATATTGTGACAACCGGAAAGATTTGTGGAATGAGAGATAGAGGAAGACAGCATGAGAAGATTCTTGACAGTCTTGAGTCATGGTATGGAAGGGAGCCAACACACTAATTAGTCCCTGACACCGAAGATCGTAATTTGTGGAGGGGCATGATCGCCCACACCAGCCAGAAAGGCACTGATGATAATGATTGTGAAATAATCCATAACTCAAATCAGTGTGTAGCCCCAGGAAAGATACATGATCTCAAACTTTTGGCTTGAATGTGTTTGCTGGTAATTTCATAATCTATTAACGGCCAAACTATGTTCGATCTGTTATTTCCTATTGTTGTTAATCAAGGAACTAAGATATTTACAGTCTGTGACATTTTCAGTCTCTTCATTGTTGATTGTGAATTTTGGGTAGCATGCAGCTTGGTCAGTGGGTATTATTTTTTCTTGTGAACTGCATGTTCTGAAAAATTGGCTGACGGCCGGTAGCTGAAATAGCTGGTTTTTCCTTATATGTGTGTAAAACTGCTGATTTTCTAGTGACTGCCACTTCCATTGATGATGAACTGTAATTTTAGTGGCGAACTGTTGTGTTGGCATTCTGACAGTGGCCTTAAGCATTTATGCTTGTGCGTGCTTTTGATTTGTTGAGACTGCTGTCTGTCCCACTTTTCACATGGGGCAGTGAGGAGCATTTTATGTGATATTCACTGTCACAGGAATGGAGTATTATGGGTTGACCCTTTGCTATGAAGTTGGAACCATGACTAATGACTAACTAATTATTTTTATTAAAGTTAAAAAAAAAGGGATTGATAAATAAGGTAATACTAACCTAAAAGGCAAGAATCCTCCTATGGCACAGTGGGCGAATGCTGAACGATACCACGGCACACTTGGAATTTCTCGGGAAATATTTTTCGTCCTGCATGGTGCATCAAAGCTGCCTGCATAATTCTTGCCAAATATACCTCCCAACACAGTCAGTGGATAGCCAACTGCAAGACAAGAAATATAAATCATTAACAACGGTCTGCTTCCTACAGCAGTGACTGAGACTGACTGATTGATTTCATTGACTGATTAACTAAAATTGATGCCATTGCACTAGGGACACATCCATGTGTGCTCTGTCTCTCTCAACATAGGTCAGAGCATTATCATCATCCAGTTCCTTGCCGGCTGGCATGGGCAATCATGCCTCTCCACAAATTATGATCTTCGAAGTCATGGATCAATTCGTGTGTTGACTCCCTTCTGTGCCATGACACAAGACTGTCAAGAATCTTCTCACGCTGTCTTCCTCTATCTCTCTTTCCACAAATTTTTCCAGTTGTCACATGTTCCAGTTTTTGTCTTCTCATAACGTGGTTAAAATATGATGACTGCCTCTTTCTGATGTTTGTGATAAGTTGTCCTTGTGACACAACTTCCCTTAAAATGTCTTTGATTTGCTATTTTGGCTGTCCAATTAATTTTCATCATTCTTCTATAAAACCATGTATCCAAGGCTTCCAGGGATTTTTTCGTCAGAGCATAGGAATGTTTATTGTTCCTATCATCATCATCATCATGTGCCAGGCAGGTAGGCATGGGCAATCACGGCTCAGCATCTCACACAATCACCAGAGTCTTATATCAGGTCTGTTTTCCCGTTTCAATTATGTAATATGGCCAAGCCATCCATGTATTTATCTCTTTGTCTTCCCCTTGCTCTTTTCCCTTCGAGTGTCCCAGTTTTCACTTATTTTCAAGCCTACTTCTACTCATAATGTTGCCCAAAAAATCTCAACTGTTTGCACATAATTTCTCAAATCAATTTATGACTTTCATTTGTTTCTTGAAGAACTGCCTTATTTGTTTTTCGGTCTGTCTATGGCGTTTATAGAATTTTCCTCAGAAACAACATTTCCAATGGCATTATATGTTTCTCAGCTTGTCCGCTTGTTGTCCATATTTTATTGGCATACAATAAGGTTCCTATTATGCACATATAATCCCAACCTCTTGTTACGTCTGCTACAGTTACAAGTAGTGGCAAATGTTAAAATTCTTAGCAAAGTTGGTTGGTCAACCTCTGTATTCACCTGTAGCAACTTTTTGTATATGATGGATATTAAATCTCCTTTGTCCATCATCTGTGTCCCTCTCACCACTGGTGCTCTAGCGGCCAGCTAACCTGCTGCTCTTTAGCACAGGTCCATGCATGACTTGGGCAGAAGATAATTATCTAAGGTCTTAACCATTCATACCACAGCCACCATGATAGATCTTAGAAGCAATGATTGAGAATCAGACACAACGTCATATATCATTATGTATACATTTCTCCCACACATCCGTTACCACTGCATCTTCATCCTCCATGAAAGTAATCAATCCATCAAATGACTGCAAAAGAGTCAAGCAGGCAGAAAGGACAGGCAACACTTACTAAACAGCCATAAAGGTAGGGTTGCCAGATATGTGGAAACCAATTGGAGGACATAATAAGACAAAAAGGAGGACAAAGGAGGACATAATAAAACAAAAAGGAGGACAAAAGAGGACATACTGAATGTTTCATTTAAATTCTTCCAGATTAAACCCACAATCAGTACAATTGTATTACAATAGCTGCCAATAAATTTTTTATCATAGCAGGTGGTTGGTTTACAGAAAGAAAATATTCTTTCAAAGCAGTAAACAGCTTCAACAGTCTCTCAGCAGCTGGAAACAAACTGAGCCATCTAGGTTTAGAGTGATCGAGTTGTTACTGATAGCTAATGTTGACATAGTTACAAAAATCCTTTAATGTTTCTGTTCTGACAGAGTATATAGAAAAGTAATTGAATATCTTCAAGACAATAGATTCAACGTCAATCTGCATTAAATCTGTGTCGTGTTGGATGCAGTTGTGCAGAACATGAGCAGAACATCTAACGCCTACTAATGGCTTGCTCAAGGCTTCCCTTCACATGCGAGAACACATTTCTACCTTCTCTTCTGTTAATGCCTCCAAAATTCACATTGGCATCGTCACCAGCAAAAGCAACACATTTGGAGTACAAATCATGTTTTTGGAATGTTCTCAAAATATACTGTGATATAGTTTCTGAGGTTTCATTTGGTGTGTTGTCTAACTCGAGAATCTTAGTTTGGATCCCACCTGCTTTCCAATCAAAGTACTGATCAACGATCTGAAATATTTTCTGCGAACCGTGATTGCTAGCATCTGTCGAAAGACGGGATCATGATATACCACTGAAAGATTTATCCAATTCATCAACTGTGTAGGGGACATTCACCTGGTTTATTATTGCTTTAGTCTTTGTTTTTGCACAAGCAATACTTTTAGCAATTTCTGATCTTCAAATAATGTGTGCATCAAACCAGCTGTGCAGGTCATCGAGTTGTAAGACTGATGATGGCAAACTGTATGAAATGCCAAAGTTGGCTTCAGCCGCATGCGCTTTCAGCAACACATTTGAGTACTTAGGCTGAAAAAAGATGCCAATGTGCTAGATGACGCGGACACTTTGAAGAGGTTTCTATGTCTCTCACTGTCAACATGGCGCTCCAAGTCAGCAGTTCTTTGTTGGCAATGGACAAGTAACTATCGCAAATCGTGCACTTTGCCTCATTCTCATTGCGTCCTTCAATGAAGCATGAAAACTTATTTTTCATAGTGTTCGAGTGCAGTTTCTCTTTGTAGAAGCCATTTTCATAAACATAGACGGCAACAATTACAAATTTTAAAAAAACAAAACAATTTTAAGAGGCGTCTCTGCTACCGGAACCCGGAAATAACATTAACATTTTGACCATAGAGACTACAGCTTTGTTAGTGTTGCCGAACAGAACAACGGTTAGATTCAAATTATACAAATAATTGGTGTTTCACATATGGTATAAATAGGAAAAAAACAAATATAATTAAGCAGTGGGTTTTAGTAAAGAATGTAATCACATGGAGTGTAGATACATTGTAAGTTGTAACAACAATACACAAAAAATAATAACATAAAATATTTAAAAAGCCGGACATTTTAAAGGTTTTTAGCTTTGCCTGCCGGACGGAGGACATTAGGCTAAAAAGGAAGACATGTCCTCTCTTTGCCAGATGTCTGGCAACCCTACACAAAGGGCAGACAACACTTACTAACAAGCCATAAAGGGCAGACAACACTAACTAAACAGCCACAAAGGCAAGCGACACTTACTAAACAGCCACAAAGGGCAGGCAACACTTACTAAACAGCCACAAAGGGCAGGCAAGACTTACTAAACAGCCACAAAGGCAGGCAACACTAAACAGCCACAAAGGGCAGACAACACTTACTAACAAGCCACAAAGGGCAGGCAAAACTTACTGAACAGCCACAATGCCATCAACAGTATGACTGTAGTAGCAGGTAATGCTCGGGTTGTTCCGTACGCCCAAGCCACTGAGTTAATCACCGCCCACACTAAGAAGAAAGGAACTGAAACACAAATGACATTACCACTTCATTATTAAGTTATGCTGATCCCATGGTTGATAACATTAAGTATTGATATGTATATAATATGTTGTAACTTCATGAACACAGTGTTGTTAACTTCATATATGAAGTGTGTAACTTCATGTACACAGTATGTTGTAACATAATGCAGACTGTTTTCTGTTTTATTAATGATACTTGTGGGGGGGGGGGGGGGGGAATCATAATTATTCATGGCACGCAAAGGGAGTCAGCACACAAATAGACACACGCCATTGGGGATCACAAGATGTGGGGAAACATGATCGCCAAAGCCAGACGGCAAGGCACATGATGATGATGATGGAATAATGAATCAGAACTTGCGTGGAAACATAGGTGGTCACTCTTTCCTCCTATAGCGAGAGCTGAGATGCAGCAAAATATGCCAGGCAATAAATTGTGCAACTTATTGTTTATGACTTCTGTGTTTGTATTCTTTGGTATCTCCTGAACGAACGAACGAACAAACTTTATTTTCAAAGGGTCATAAATTAAGCACACAGGCCCATCTTACATTTGGCCCTTCCAACCACTCATCATTCCTACATTAATTATCTATTGCGCATGTTACATTCACAAAGGGGGAAAACATTGTCAAATTAAAGTTATGAACATAAACAATGCATATTAACATGTTATGAGACAGCCAGGCAGCCAGACACACATGCATGCATAAAACACATACATACATAAATAAATGTTTTTGCATATCCTTTACAGGACATCGCTGTCAACATCAGCATCTTTCAGCTGTATGTTGATTTCTTGGCAAGATTACGCTCAGTAGTTTGCCATTGCTTTCTTAGCGGCCGGCTCAGTTATCCCGCAAGTCACCAGCGAGGGTCGAACCGCTCCCAGCTCTCGCCCTGCTACAAGACTTTGCGTGATAAATGGATTACGGAGAAAGTGTTGTAACCCCTCGGCCAGAGAGACCGGCACATACATACATACCTACATTAATACTTACATAATTTACACAAACTCTCAGTTATGCACCCACTCAGTGACACACAAATACACGCTCCCTTACATATACATATACTAACTTACAATCACAAACTCACTAACAAAAGTATACTTACACATACATACTCTCTTTCTCTCCGTCTACATCTCTCTTTCTCTGAGGAATACTAAGCTTTGCTAATTTTCCAAGAGGTGAATAAACACCAATTCGAAGTAAAAATAACAATAATAGCACCTTATGGTTTTCTCCCAATGAGACCTGCAACAACCCAGGACAAGAGAGATGGTACAAGCTACTTACAGGCAAACAATGCTGAGGTCAGATTGATGTTCCACACCCAGTTGTCCCCTCCCATCTTCCTGTACATGTTAGCTGCCACGTAGCCACTGATGCCTGTTGTATGAGGAGAGACAGCACAGGAAACTCTGCTTCATACAAGATCAACTCTTACAGGTTGAAAGGTCAATATTTCAAGCTGATAATTCCATGTGTTTACAATGAGATAACTTCTATTCAACTTTTCATTTCATTTCGTCCTGATTGTAAATTTTAAATAACTGATTTATAACCACTTATAAAATCAATATGCCGGTCTTCTTGGCGAAGAAGTAAAGGAAGCTGTTCGTAATCCCATATGCTCACGTAGGAAACACAGCTGCACAAGATTCGGCAGTAGATCACGTAGTGTTGGTTTCTTATGGAAAGGTATGTGAGCCAATCGTTCAGAAAGCAATGGAAAACTACTGAATGTAAAACTTCCAAGACATCAACAGCAGCTGAAAAATGCTGGTGTTGACTGCAGTGTCCTGTAAATAGGAAATGCAACAGAAAAACAAAAATCAACATGGGAACCATGGTGGCAGTGTGGTTAGAGAACTTGCCTTCCAAGACGGTGGTTTGGGTTAAAAATCCCCAAAATAGGCCGGATGATGTTTGACCCAGCCTTATAAAAATTGGTACCAACTTTATGGGAACTGTCTGGAAAAGAAAGGTGACGAGTTAGGGCCCTGGTCACCCCACCTCATATGTCGTGGGATAGAAAATGTGAAGGCTTAACACTTCACACTCCAACAGCTCAATCTGCTTTGTGACACCCTTAAAATCTATAGTTTTGAAAACCATGGAAATAATTCACCCTAAATCTCTGCAACAGTACATTAAAGCTCAGAGAGAACATCTTCCACCAAACCCTCGTGTCCTGTAAGAGTTAAAACAATCCTAAAACAGATACAACTAAAGGGATGTGCCATGACAGGGTTTTGCCCATATACTAGAATAAGCAGCCATGAAGCAAACAAAGATGGTGGTCATTGATAGTTGTAGGAGGTAGCAAACTGTTTAGCATACCATAAAACTCAGTGATGTCTTTTCCCTCTTATGCTTCACTGCACTTTCTAGGAACACTTTATCCAGTGTGTCTGACTTTGGCATGAATTTGTGTAAAGTCTGCTCCTCTAGACAGAGTTTAGCCAAAGCAACAGGTCCTATCTACCCCAGGGTATGTGCATTATTTCAAATCTGTAGTTAATTCCTAACAAAAACCTATCCCCTGAAAAATCAAAAGCTAGAAAATTAAATATAGTACTAAAAGAATGCACTATTTCAAATCTATTGTTATTTCCTTACAAAACCTATCCCCTGATGAAATAAAAGCTAGAAAATAATACTGTACTAAAAGAATGTGCATTATTTCAAATCTGTAGTTATTTCCTTACAAAACCTATCCCCTAAAGAAACAAAAGCTAGATGGTGTAAAAGACACTGCAATAAAAGAATGTGCAACATACTTGAAGTAAAAGCATACAGCACCACAGCTGCGGCATTAATGGATCCGTGGCGATGTACATTGAACATGCCGGCCAGTGCCATCAGCAAGATCCCAGTAGCCAGTGCCAGGAATTGGCTGCCAACACCTGCAAGAGGAATCACAACAGCAGCTGCTCAATCACAATGGAACATGACTTCTAGATATCTGCACCCAGCAAACTCTCAACACAAGACCCGTTAACTTGTTGTGGAGGGGATGTAGAGGCATGATGTCCCAGTCTGGCTTCATTAAAAAGTAAAAGAGTCTTTTACACGCTTTAAGGCTCATTGGGTGTATGGTGCTAGACCCATATTTTTATAGACCAATCAGCACTCAGTGGGTCATGTGATCAGTATCACGCCGGATGCCTGTACTTCCCAGACATTCCTTGGTACCTATTTTTGGCTGGGTCAACCTAAAGGGAGATCCTGGGTTAATTTTGAATTCCACTCCAATGTGGATTCAAACACATGACCAATGGGCTGGCACTACACTACAATGACACCACAATATTTTTGTAAAGAAGTCTTGTAGCAGGGACGTAATGTGGGTAGGTGAAGTGTTAGGACCATCACATTTCTGTATCCCTGAGTGTATGGAGGAATTAGTGGCCAGTCTTTTCCCCCTGCAGTCAACAATGAGAGCTGACGTCAAACCTTGTGTGACTGTACTCATACCATTGTCACATAATGTCCTAATCAGTACACCAATGAATTTGCTGAGTTCACAGTGAGCATAATCTCCCTTTATCTCCACATGGGGCATCCTGGACAGACACTAGTCTGGCTACTGAAGGAAGGACTGACCACTGTCTCCACTGGGCATAATCTCCCTTCATCTCCACATGGGGCATCCTGGGCAGACACTAGTCTGGCTACTTAAGGAAGGACTGACCACTGTCTCCGCTGGGCATGATCTCCCTTCATCTCCACATCCCATGTGATGAAGCTTCTTTGCTTGTTACAAGGCTGCAAGAGAGTCACAGCAACTCCCTAAGATGATGGTAAACAATCAGCACCCACATCTTGCACTCACCACTTGGAGAGTTTTGAGTTTGCTGAGAAATGTGTGTGCAGCTTACCTACTGGGACACAGCTACGACACTGAGTCCCAATTCTGTTAAGTCATGCAAAGGTGAACAAATTGAATCTGCAAGTCGTACAAGGGTGAGCAATTCCAATCAGCAGGGTTCTGAAAATGCAACAACTTGTAAAGGAAGCTTTGCCATATTTAATCTACACAAGGGCATACAACACCCAAGTAATACCAGTACCCATAAGGGAGCAAAGAACAGTAACACCGTAACCCACCATTCATGCCATAAGAGACAACTAAGGAAGGTTGGTGACAGACTGGCTATCTCATCTCATCTCATCATGTTCCTCTTGTACCTTGCGGGGTCGAGGTGAAGTATAAACAGAGGAACAGTGCCTGTTTTTGGGCTTCATATATTGATATTCTCGTGGACTCTGCTATTCTCTCTGTCCATCGTTTACATGGTCGGCCTCTTCCTCTGCTTCCATCTGATCTGTACATCACTGCTTGTTGTGGAATACTGTTAGTTGGTAACCTAGTTACATGGCCAAACCATTTGACTTTTTGCCTTCCAATCAAATCTAGCACTGCTGTAACCCCCACTTTAGTCCTGATTTCTTCATTTCTGATTTTCTCTTTTCTTGATACATTGAGCATTTTTCTCAGGAATCTAATTTCTGTTGTGATTTTTCTGTTCTCTTTTTCTGTCATTGTCCAGGTTTGGCATCGGTAACATAGAGTTGGTAGGAAGATTGTGTTGTAAAGTGTTTTCTTAGTAGTTATTGATACATGTTTGTTCTTTAGTATTGGTGCCATTTGTCCAATGAATTGGTTTGCCTTATTGCAACTATTCTCGATCTTATCTTCTGATGTGCCATTTGACTGGCTACTTCATCCAGTAGAAAACTCTAGCTGTAAAATCCAACCAATCATGAACAAGTCTACAAAGGACATGGCATGAGTTGCTTGAGGACCTCTGCTCCACCAGGAGACGACAAGAAGAAGAAGGCATCAACACATTTTTGTTCGGGTTTCCGTGGCGAAGTGGTCAAGCCATCTGACTCGGACTCTGAAGGTTGTGGGTTCAATTCCGGCCTGCGTCCTTTGGTTCACGAGTGCATTTTTTCTGAGACTACTGAGGGTTGTCGCTGGAGCTACGGAGTTCGTGCTTTGTGAGATGCAGTCCGGGATAAAACCTGGTGCAATTAAGTTGACCCTGTCGACTTGTAAGCGACTTTTTTTTGTGTGTGTAGAATTTTTGTTTTTTAAAGCCCTCAGCATAACCTTTTTTTTTCATGATTGCTGAAATACATATCAAAATTTTTAAATATCTTTTAATACAGAGTCTCCCCCACACTTAGCTGTATGAAGTGGCTTGCAAGAGTCTCCCCCAGACTTAGCTGTATGAAGTGGCTTGCTGGCAGTGCACTAAGAGTTTTACAATACCATATACTCAGACATACCCAAAATTGCACAGAAAAGGTTCTTGCTTGGTGGGAATCTGAACACATCCGTACGGATGATTTTCCATCCATTGTCATCAGAATCCAAGTCATCAGTGTCGTCATCATCCTCAATGTTGTAACGAGCGAAATCACTTCTGAGAACGCGAGTCTGTGCAAGCAAACACAAACAGATCTTACTCACAAAGGTGTTATGTGAAAGTAACTTGTGCCTCATCAATTTAGGTTGCTGCCATGTTCAATATATTGATGTAAGGCTATAGCTAACATATTATGTTCAATATGTTCAATATAATAGGCAGCTTCAAATGAAAACCTTACATTGTTTTTTGTTTTGGTAAATACATTCTAACAAAGTAAAGAACAAATGTATCATTTGTCAATATAGTCACCACTGTGTTCAATGCAAGTCCTCCAGAGCCTATAAAATGCTTGGATTCCTGTAGAAAAATCAACTCTGGGGTCACATAATTGGCGTCCAGACCCGGTCGTGAACAGTCTGTTACAGTAGTCATGCCGTTTTGAAACTTCCTACACCACTTACACATTTGCTGGAGTAACAGGTATGCATCACCATGATGAATTTCTATAGGTTTTACCCCATCACTGATAAAAACATGGATAACAGAATGCTGCTCCTCTTTCGTGCATGTCAAAAGTGGGGTGGCCATCTTTAAACTGTCATGACATCACCGTGTTCATCTGCACCGTAATGTCACATACTTAAATCTCTTGACATCCTTAAAAACAATATTGACAGGTTACAAGACAATGGCATGGTTACTTTAATCTCTATCACACTATTAAGGTTTTCATTTGACGGCCCCCTTGTATTAATGTCAGACTCTAGCCGGTTCTATGGCCAGGAAATATCTCAGGGAAGTGGAGGCGGCCGGTATGGTATTGACCACAGCAACACTGGAGTGCCGACTGGTCTATAGAAATATAGGTCTAGCAACAGATTGGCTACATCGTGCTAATAAAACAGACGTGATACAAGACTGGTGATCATGTGAGATGGCAAATATAACAGCCCATACTTATCAGCATGACAACTAACGATGATTTCATTTTGATATAATTTGTATGCATATATTGTATATGCTAGTATTTTTTGTGTGTGTGTTGGCCTAGTGCACCTCAGAGGCCAGTCTGTCGAACATCGGCATGCATTTGTGTAAGGTTGTCTTCCTCTGCGCTGTGGCAAAGGGGTTATGGACACAATTTGAAACACAGCTGCGGGCGATTTGGAAACAGATAACATTGCACTGATTTTCAAACAATGGTATGAGTGCCAGTCATTCAGAAAGCAATAGCAAACTACTGATCGTAAACTTGCCAAGAAATCACAAAGAGCCAAAAACTGCTAGGGTTAACTGTGACATCCTGTAAAGGATATGCAAATTTCTTTCTCTAAACAGATTTCATTCAAGGTCACAGGCTCTATCTACAGATGAATAAATGCTCTCTCCTAACAATTGTCGAGGGCAATGGCCTTATAATCCATTATTTCCAATGTTCAACTGCTGTGGGACTCTGTGTACCAAGGACCTGCAGTTTTTCACACTTATCAGAGGAGGCTAAGTATCTGATCTCATTACCCTAGAGATCTGGGGGATGTCAGATATAGTTAGTTAGTTAGTTAGTTATTCGCAGTTCCAACTTCACAGCAACGGGTCATCCCCATTATGCTCCGTTCCTGTGCCAGTGAATATCACACAAAACACTCCCCACTGCCCAATGTGAAAAGTGGAAAAGACACGAGTCTCGACAAACAACAGTCCGCACAGATACACAGTGCATAATGCTGCCGCCAGAATGTCAACACACCAGTCCCCCACGAAACACCCAATTCATCTCTGATGGAATCGGCAGTCATTTTCCTATCTGGATGTTTCCTAGATGTTCACCCACACAGTCCACGAAAATACAGTTCATCACCGATGGCAGTGGCAGTCACCCAGAAGCCCAGCAGCCACGCATTTCTGCATAAGGCAAAAACCGGTCAACTCTGGGACATAGCCACCTGCCATCGCTCCGAACATGCAGTCATGTTCCAAACACAATTTGGGCAGATTCAAAAGCACTTCACACGAAACTCACAGCTCACAGTGTCACACCACGCACTCACTCAGTAGCAGGGCGACGGAACCATCAATGTGAGATATCATTAGATACAAGCGGTTCTCTGGAGTCTTCGCAGCGAAGTGGTCAAGCCATCTCCCCTGTGCTCTGGAGGTTGTGGGTTTGATTCCGGGCTATATCTTTCGGTTCACGGGTGCATTTTTCTCAGATACTTCCGGGGGTCGTCACTGGAGCAACAGAGTTCGTGCTCTGTGCGACACTTTCGGAAGACTGCCCTGCTGAAACAGACCAAGCCGTATGAGATAAAACCCGGTGCAATGAAGTCCAACCTCTCAACTTAAAGACTTTGTTAAGGTTTTTGGTGCAATGAAGTCCAACCTCTCAACTTAAAGACTTTGTTAAGGTTTTTGGGAAAACTCCCAACCCAGCCTTCAGCTGAGACTGAACCCATATCTTCTCACCCTGAAGTGAACATCATAATCTCTCAACCATGACTTCCCTCTTCATGAAATCAACTATAAACGTAGCAGTCAGAATACAAATATAACAGTCACAATACCTTACCATGATAATAACCACAAATCCAATGAGAAGGAAAACCAGGACCAGAGAGTTAATTATAGATAACCAGTGAATCTGAAACATAAAGTTCATCAATGAGATGTCCTATCAAGTAAGGTTATTCAATGAGAAGGAAAACAGGATCAGTGAGTTAATGAAAGACACGCAGTAAATCTGAAACATAAAATTCATCAGTGAGGATGTCCTATCATGTTAGGTTATTCAATCTGAAGGCTGATTAGAAGCTTTTGGAACATTTCTTATAAACCATGTTGTGTGGCATTGGTCATCATGTCTGTCCACAGCCTTCAGTATTGGGACATTTCTTATAAACCATGTTGTGTGGCATTGGTCATCATGTCTGTCCACAGCCTTCGGTATTGGAACATTTCTTATAAACCATGTTGTGTGGCATTGGTCATCATGTCTGTCCACAGCCTTCGGTATTGGAACATTTCTTATAAACCATGTTGTGTGGCATTGGTCATCATGTCTGTCCACAGCCTTCGGTATTGGAACATTTCTTATAAACCATGTTGTGTGGTATTGGTCATCATGTCTGTCCACAGCCTTCGGTATTGGAACATTTCTTATAAACCATGTTGTGTGGCATTGGTTCATCATGTCTGTCCACAGCCTTCGGTATTGGAACATTTCTTATAAACCATGTTGTGTGGCATTGGTCATCATGTCTGTCCACAGCCTTCGGTATTGGAACATTTCTTATAAACCATGCTGTGTGGCATTGGTCATCATGTCTGTCCACAGCCTTCGGTATTGGAACATTTCTTATAAACCATGTTGTGTGGCATTGGTCATCATGTCTGTCCACAGCCTTCGGTATTGGAACATTTCTTATAAACCATGTCGCGTGGCATTGGTCATCATGTCTGTCCACAGCCTTCGGTATTGGAACATTTCTTATAAAACATGTTGCGTGGCATTGGTCATCATGTCTGTCCACAGCCTTCGGTATTGGAACATTTCTTATAAACCATGTTGTGTGGCATTGGTCATCATGTCTGTCCACAGCCTTCGGTATTGGAACATTTCTTATAAACCATGTTGTGTGGCATTGGTCATCATGTCTGTCCACACACATACACATTGGCACCTTGCCGTCTTGACAGACGATAGTTTGTGCTTTAAAAAGGCATAATAACTCTTAACTATGGCGGTAGCGAGTGTGACTGATAAGGCCAATTTGCGCTGTAAATGTCCGTTCACAGTGGGTGCATGTGAACACGTGGTCATTTCCACCATCATGCACCATCTTACGTCTCAAACGCTTGGTGTGTGACTTTTCTGCAATAATTTTCTCCTTTGACTTTATTCCATTTCTGATATTTGCCCTCCATGCAACACGTTCAGCGGCGACTTGCTCCCAATGTGCATTATCAATGCCTGTATCAATCATGTCCCGCTTACACACATCTTTGTATCGTAGTAGAGGCCGACCCTGAGATCTCTTACCCATCTGTAATTCACCAAAAAAGATATCCTTTGGTATTCTACCATCATCCATCCGCCTAAGATGTCCTATCCATCTAAGTCTACGAAGACTGAGCATGGAATAAACTGTCACACAACCTGATCTTTCCAATACTTCAGTATTTGTGATTTTGTCTTGCCACTTAATACCAAGAATTCTTCGCAGACACCGCATATGAAAGCTGTTTAAATTGTTCTCTTGGTGTGAGTAAGTTGTCCAGGTTTCACTGCCATAGAGAAGAGTACTAAGGACACAGGCTTGGTAGACAAGGACTTTTGTTTTGGCAGTAAGCTTCCTGTTCTCCCAGACTCTTTTTCTTAACCTGTTCATTGTTGTTGCTGCCTTACCAATCCGGATGTTGATTTCCTGATCTAGGGATAATTTGCTATTTACCACCGATCCTAGATATGTAAAATGGTCTACTATCTCTAGTTCGGCGTCGTCAATAAAGATTGATGGTACCCCATGTGCACCTTGTGACATAATCTGTGTCTTCTTTTTGCTAATTGTTAAACCAAACCATGTCTGTCCACAGCCTTCGGTATTGCATACTGCTAATAATTTCTTACAACGATATCCCCCATGTCACAATGCCAGACTGAAGCATCTTCTCTCTTGGTCTCCCCCTGCCTCTCCTCCCATCCAACTTTCCCACTGTCACAAAGCACTCAAGCTTTCCCCTCTCCATGGTGTCCCCAAAGAATGTGGACTATCTTCTTCTGATGTGAGTAACCAGTTCTCTTTGTTAATGATCTTCTTTCAAGATATCTTCATTATTCTTTTTTGTATGTCCATGGTGTTCTTGACATCCTTCTATAAAACCAGATCTCTGCAGATTCAACATCTCACTAACCTTAAATCTGGCACTCATTCTGGGTTATATCTAGAATGTCATCACCAAGTATTCAAAGACTGGTGTTGAAGTCGTCTGATCATGTCACACCACCGTCTCCTGTTCCCAGCAGTCTTCCGTTTTGTATAAGTCCTTGACATTTTGTGCTATGTATTGTTCCTTAGATGTCCTCCTCTGCTCTTACCCTGGATCTTTCCATCCAGTATTTCAGTGACCTCGATGTCTCATAATGTGATCAAGCCAACTGGAATACAGGAAGCTGCAGTTGTACAGTGATTAACACACTAGGCTGCCAGCTCAGTGGCACATTTGAGAGTGAATCACCCTCGAGACGGGGATGTTTTTAAAACTTACCAGGGCTCCCAGGTCGGCCCAGCCTAAAACGAGTATCTTGAAATGTTGTGGGAAGTTAAGGCAGCCAAACAACTATGACAATGTGTTTTAATTGTTTCAGCTCAAGTATCATTCATTTATTCACTTCATATGATATGTAACTCTGCAGTATACACCCAATGAGATGCAGCGAAATATGGCAGGCAATAAATTGTGCAAACTTATTTTTTTAGCTTCTGTGTTTAAACATTATAAAATTGTTTATTGTGTAAGCTATATTTTCTTGCTGTTTTTGTCTCGCGTTTATAACGTTTCACTACCTTGTATGTGTGATCTTCTATATAGAAACATTTATTCACTGTATGTTTTGTTTTTTTTTAACACTAAAATTACTGACATTTTATATTTAAGCGACCAAAAATTACCTCAAGATTTTTGGGGAAAAATGAGTCATCTCTAATCCTTGTTGCTCTCTGGTCATAACTTAGTCTGCGGAGACAAAAACACAAAAATGTGTAATTACTACCAGCAATAAGCACAAATACACCCCGGACTGCACCTGTGGTCACGCGTTCAAATCCCCTCCAAGACAGGGAGTTTTCTTTCCATTTTTCACCCGAGCTTAACATTAAAACCAGGAACTGTCCTGAGTAGTAATAGCGGCCAGCATTATACTGACCTCATCACCCATGGAGTGTCGACTGGTCAAGAGTTATGGGGCCAGCACCATGCACCCAAGCAGCCGCAGTGATTGTGTGTGTGTGTGCACTTGTTTGCATGCATGTTTCCGTGCATGAGTGTGAATGTATACATTTATTTATCACACACACATACACAAGCGCACACATACACACACATCCTCAAACACACTTATCCTAATATCTAGATGGATTGCCTGCCAGCCCAGTGGTCACGTGATGAAATCACCTTTCAGGCAGGGATGTTGTCTTTGACCTGGAGATCTCATGGGAAGTAAAGACATCGGACTGGTAACTAACCATATCAGCCTCAATTGGTCTAAACATATGGGGTTAGCACCATAACCATATGTCCCAGGGCGTGAAGTTACCCCCTTTTTTAATGTATTAAAGTACTTGGGGGGAAAAAAAGGAAAAGAAAACATACAGCATGGATAATGTATGAAACCACCCGGGAAGGTAACCCAGCCAACAAATGCCTGAAGAAGTCGGATGTGTTGGCCGAAAGGTGCAAATATTGCAGCTCTGCTGTAAATAGGCACAACACAATTACGTCTAAAACAAAATTCTGGACAAACGTAGAAGAAGAAGTATGAAACCAACAGAGTCCATGGGAATATCGATACATGAAGCTCTTAAACGGGCACTCTCCCGATGTTTATACTTCACCTCGACACCGCAAGGTACAAGAGGAACATGATGAGATGAGATGAGATGAGATGAGAAACAAGTAAAAAAGAAGACACTGTCAAAGTTGGTAGGCAACTGCACTAATAATGTCATCAACATGGTCAGATGTTCAATACCTGGGCTCGCCGCCAGCTAAAATGAGGGAAATATTGGCCACCTATTCCTCCGGACATTCATCCATATCAAATGTGATGGCACTACCACATCAGAGACCCTTGGCAGGAAACTTCATCAGGACAGGGAGTCTCCGTGGCGAAGTGGTCAAGCCGTCTGACTCAGGCTCTGAAGGTTGAGGGTTCAATTCTGGGCCGCGTCCTTCAGTTCACGAGTGCATTTTTCGGAGGCTCTTGGGGATCATCACTGGAGCTATGGAGTTTGTGCTTTGTGCAACACTTTCGGTAGCCTGCACTGCGGACAGAGACTGAGTCATATGGGGTAAAAACCCAGTGCAATGAAGTCGACCCTGTCGAATTTTAAAATTTATCAGGACAAATGTTTTTAAAAAATACACAGAAGAAAGAAGAAATAAAAAAGCACATTTAAACAATAGCACACATAGAGCTGCTAGAGTCAGAACCCTTGAAAAATACACAGAAGCTAATACAGAATAGTAAAAAAACTCATAGAGAAAAGTGAACAAAAGTAGATAAAGACAGATAAAAGACAACATTTAAATGGCCCAACACAGGAGGCAGAAGTAGCAACAGTGAAAGGAAACCTCAGAGATCAATAAAAGAAAAACAGCAGGTAAATATAGAGTGTTTGTAAAGTCTCTCTACACTTTGTATGTATGTCAAATTTGAAAAATGAAGTATATGACGTCAGCAAAAAATGTGCTAAAAAATTCATTAAATTAGTTACAATAGTCACTGCTATGGTCTAACGCTGTTTTGGGGAGGCTGGAAAGTACCAATGAAGTATTTATTATAACAGGTGTTGGAAATGTCCACTACGGGCTTCAAGACATGACTGTACATGTCTCTTTATATTGTCAAATACCTTCTGCAAAGTGTCTGTTGTTATTTCCAGGTGTTTTGACCGCCATTTCAAAACACTTGTTCAACCAAAAAAATTCTTTCTTCCATTGATAACACCATTCTGCTTGGAGTGCAAAGAATTACTCCAGCAGATGACAGTAATTCACGGCATAATGCTTCACGATGGACTGTGGAACACATTTTTATGACGTCATGTACTTCATTTTTCAAATTGTTTTCTACATACAAAGTATAGTGAGACTTTACAAACACCCTGTATAATCAACCAAGTGGACTTATTACTGTAATAATCAGAAACAAGAATTATGACTGGAACAATTACTAATAAACCACAATCATGGAACTGGGACCTGTGCAGAATAGAACTAAAATGGTATGACAGAATCACCAATGTAAAAATCACACAAAGAACTAAACAAATTTCAGTGAATCAAGAGGTCAGGAGAAGACACTGGAGACGAGTAAGACACACATTGAGAACACCTGTTAATAGTTAGAAGTTATGAGCTAAGAACCGACATCACTGCACTCAGGACATTCCCATACGTGCTCCGTACCCTCGTTCAACAGCCAGCGAAGAGTCATACTACTAATCATTCCAACCGCCATCTGATTCAAGTTCTCCTGGTCTTCCCTCTCAGTTTTTGGGAGTCGTTCAGAAACCCTGACAATCCCTTGCCATATCATCCTCTTCACATACGGGTTCTCAGTAACTGTTAATAGTATAGTTAGAACCTTTCTGTGGAACCCAGAAGGCAAAAGAAATAGATGAAGACCTAAAACACATGGAGAAGAGAATTGGATAGAAATAAATAATATAGGGAAGACATGGAAAGATCTGCAGGAGAAAGCAAAGATTAGGAGAGCATGGAGTGAGTTGAATTTGGGGGTTATGCTCTACAGGGGGATGAAATGCAGAGGGAGAAGTGAATCATGATAAAATTCATTTTAGAGAACAGGTTGAATAAGGAGACAGGGATAAAGTGAGAGAACAGGTAGGCAGAGAGAACAGGATGAATAGGGAGATAGGGAGAAAGTGAGAGAACAGGTAGACAGAGAGAACAGGATGAATAGGGAGAAAGTGAGAGAACAGGTAGACAGAGAGAACAGAATGAATATGGAGATAGGGAGATAGTGAGAGAACAGGTAGACAGAGAGAACAGGATGAATAGGGAGATAGGGAGAAAGTGAGAGAACAGGTAGACAGAGAGAACAGGATGAATATGGAGATAGGGAGAAAGTGAGAGAACAAATAGGCAGAGAGAACAGGATGAATAGGGAGATTGACAAGGAGACAGTGAGATAACATGGAGAAAAACATGGAGAAAGAGAACAGGATGAATTGGGAGATAGGGAGAAAGTGAGATAACAGGTAGACAGAGAGAACAGAGTGAATTGGGAGATTGAAAAGGAGACAGTGAGATACCATGGAGAAAGAGAACAGGATGAATAGGGAGATAGACAGGGAGAAAGTGAGATAACATGGAGAAAGAGAACAGGATGAATAGGGAGATAGACAGGGAGAAAGTGAGATAACAGGTAGACAGAGAGAACAGGGTGAATCGGGAGATTGACAGGGAGACAGTGAGATAACATGGAGAAGAACATGGAGAAAGAGAACAGGGTGAATAGGGAGACAAAAGGAAGAAAGTGAGAGAACAGAAAGACAGACAGAACAGAGTGATGAGGGAGAAAGATGAGAAAGTGAGAGAACAAGGAGAGATAGAAAGCACTGGGGGACAAACAAGAAGAAACATACAAAACAGAAAAAACAGGGAGAACGAACAAACGAACAAACACAAAGAGAAGTGGTCAAGCTGTCTGCCTCGTGCTCCAAAAGTTGTGGGTTACATTCCAGGCTACTTCTTCTGGTTCACGAGTGCATTTTTTCAGAGACTCCTGGGGGTCATTGCTGGAGCTACGGAGTTCACGCTTTGTACGATGCTTTCTGCAGGCCGCCCTGCGGAAAGAGACTGAGCCATATGGGTTAAAGCCTGGTCCAATGAAATCAATACTCTCGACTTTGAAGAATTTTTTCTTTTAAGAAAATACAGACTTAATTACAAAAAGGCATCAACACAACAACAAGAAAACCTGGCAAGTGCAGACGAAATAACAAGCACAGCATTTACACTACATACTCAGTGGGAATCCACTTGATGGAATAGGTAAAGGCTACCTCAATTGGTGAGGCGGTGGCATCCAAAGAAATAGGCAGCTGCTCCTTTGTGGTCACATTTGCATAAATTATCTGCAACACAAGAATGTCATGAGCAAATGAAGACCACCGTGTAGAGAATCCAGTTTAAAATACTTATCTAAAGCAGGCATCAGCAATCTATGGTCCACATGCCAAGCATGGCACGTGGAACAATTTTCAATGGCACACTCAGTGCATTGAAATACGGTATTGTTTTTTTCTAAGTTGCATATCCTTTACAGGATATCACAGCCAACCCCAGCATTTTTTAGCTGTTGGTGATTTCTTGGCAAGTTTACATTCAGTAGTTTGATTTCTGAACAATCAGCACTCATACCACTGTACAAAAACAAACACAAGGCAGTCAGTTGCCAAATTTCCGACAGCTGTTTTTTTAAACGCAGTACACAGGATTATGAATTGGTGGGTCTTAGCGGTCATGTGCTAGATGAACATTTATCTCAGACTGTATGTGTATACTGATAAAACATCTGGCTTTTCATTTCTAGTTGATGTGGCCACAGAGCTGGTGAAACACAGTATACGATCTCATAAAAAATTTAAATTTTATTTTCTAACACATGAAAACTGATGAGTCCTGTGATTTCAAGTGACCAAATATAGTGACCTGATACTGAACACTTAACTGAGGATAAGTCAGGACAAGGGTCCTATCAATTTATAAAAGACTCGCCAGTAAGACAATGTTGCATATCTTTTTCACGATACCGATATCAACCCCAGGTTGATTGTATAGGCAATTTTGCGTTCAAAGATTGAGCACAACCCACTACTGACAACACTGACTCTTCCCGGTATGAACCTAAGGTCCTGTCCACATCAAATTGGAAGCACTAGACTAGAGTTTCGCTCTCGTTTGAGCTCGTCAGTAGTGCATATCCCTGACTGGACATGGGATAGAACCCCAGATCACTGGCATGTGAGGCGGGCGTGTAACCACTAGACCACGCGGCACTTGCTAGATGCGACTAAATTATCACACTAGAACAGTGGTTCTCAACCTTTTTTGGCCCATGCCCCCTTTACTATATGTTCAGAACGTCATCCACCCCCTCCCCCACCTTTCGAATTTCCTCCTCATAAATCCCCCCCCCCCCCCCACACTCTTACACAGTATACATAAAAATGGAAGCTAAATTTAAAAACACATACTAGAACAAGCCTAGACATCTACATAAAATGTGATTTGCGGGTCTACTTACGTTATAAAAAAAAATGTCATTAGGGTGAGAAGTACAGAACCGTAAAATTTAGCGGGAAAAACAGTATGAAGTAACTGGTTCTTGTATTAATGCTATTTGAAATAATCTTGATTCCCCCCTGGAAACCCTAAAATTCCCCCCTGGGGGGGGGGGGGGGGGGGGGATTCCCAACCGGTTGAGAACCACTGCACTAGAACATGACCCATTGTAGGATATAGCTCAAAATTTGCCCGATAGCCGCGACTGACATACGTCAATCGATGTGGCCCCGAATGATCAGGTCTTCTCAATCAGGCAAGGCACACCAGGCCGCCTAAGTCCAGTGAGCAATAATCAAATTGATTTATTTGGTTGTTTCGGGATTTGAGGTTTAAAGATTAACACAACCCACTACTGGCAACACTGTCTTTAAACCTCAAATCCCGAAGCAACCAAATAAATCAATGTTGCGTTTACTAGATTGCCATTGCTTCCTGAATGAGAAGTCAATATTTAAATATGGGGAATAACTTACTACCCTGCCGTCTGCACAAATGGGAAGTTTCAGCAAGTCTTAAACCTCTCTGGCAATGCCTTCTGAAATCTCTAAAAGCCACAGAAATGTAATTTTACAGAATTATGCTGAAAATACCATCAGCAGTAAAAAATGAACAATCTAAATATTTAGAAAAAGGCTAAGACACAAATACAACATATCACAAACATCAGAAAGAGCCAGCTAACATGCTATGGCCATATGAGAATAGAAAAACTGAAGAATATTTTAATAACTGAAAGGCTCATGGAAAAGTGATACGGAAACAAATAGCAAGAGAAGATTCTTGACAATCTTTCTTTATGACATGGAAAAACATCAACACATCTGTTGGAGTTGATAATTTTTTTTTTTTTTCACTCGCTCGCTTTGAACTCAAGCGTAGTCCATACACTATTTATAGTAATGATGGACTGAATTTTGCTTGTGGGTTAGCTTTCCCTATAAACAGTGTCCCTCGCCATCAGGCGAACTGACTTCAGAGGTACTTGTAATTAACATCCCCAAGTCAAGGACAACAGATCAACATTTTAGTCCAGCTGTCCAGTGTAGGGGTTGAACCGCTTACCTCGGCATCAGCATACCGGATGCTTAAGAACACACGTTCTTATCCATTCGACCACACGGAACTGATGATGTATGAAGAAGCATCATCGCTTATGCCAGTTGGCAGGTCACTTAATGACGATGCTCCAAACAGTCATGTCTTACCTTTGAGCATGTCTTACCTTTGAAAATAAGAATCTTTGTAAAAAAAACTAAACTTTTGTTAAATAATATGTGTATTTAGAGTTGAAAAGTTTTTAAAATACTTACATGATCTCCATTATATTCTATATTAAAATGTAAATGTGCCCAGAGGAAAATTTTGTGGTTATGTGGCAGGAAACCACCTTCCTCCAGGTGACCAATAAATCCACGGACTGGGATATCATCTATGAGAGATGAACACAATCAGTTATATGTATGAAAGATCAATTAGCTTAGCTCCTTAACACAGCCTAAAAGAAGACTAAAACTACATACTAGAAGAGTGAACAATTAATTAAATATAATTTGCTTTTTAGTTTTGCAAAGGATCATTGCAGGTGATAATACCATAAGTGCTCCAGCCTCCTCCCATAGTTCACTTTCAGAGAACAGTGATACCTCCATAAGTGCTCCAGTATCTTCTCAGAGATCACCTTCATTGAATCTAAGGCTGCACCATCCCTAAGCTGAAAAATTATACCAATCACGAACAAGTTATCAATAAAGAAAATTAAGACAAATGAATCAAGCCAAGATGGAAGGAAGTTTTCTCATAAGAAGAAAACTTAATTCCCAATGAAAAAGAAATGTAAGCTGGCAAAAGAAAATAATCAGAAGACAGCAAAATACAGGCAGAGTGAGATGTGGGGAACAAAGATGATTGATATATAGAAGACATGAAGGGAACCATAAGAGACAGCAACAGGTTGGAGGGCTTGGTGTGAAATGGTCAAGTCCATAAAATGCAGAAAAAGATACAGCATGAATAAAATTAGTGGAACTGCTGTAATGCTGTAGAAATGTAAACAATATAAAATAATGTGAAATAATGCAGCTTTACAGAACACAATTATGGAAAACATAGGACGCTGCGGCGACTAGCCTTCATCAGCAAATAAATACACAAAACACAACATATAAACATAGAGATTGTTAGATAAGTAGCACATTTTTATTGTTTGAATTTTGTTCATCTTTCCATTCCTCTCATTCAGTTATTATGCCTTAATGAAGTCACTGTATTGCCCTCCCCATGTTTATTTGTTTTTATTTTGTGTATTTGCCAGCTCCATGGTGAAGAGGTTATGGACACAGCTTTCGATACGCAGCAACGGGAAATTTGGCAGCAGACTGCCTTGTGTTGGGTTTTTTATACAATGGTAAGGATGCCAGTCGTTCAGAAAGCAAACTACTGAACATAAATTTGCCAAGAGATCACAAAGAGCCAAAACAGGCTGGGGTTGACTGCAATATCCTGTAAAAGATATTATTTTGTGTATTTGCTAGCTGATGAAGACTGGCCACTGCAGCATCCTGTTTTCCGTAATTATGTTCAAAAAAAGATACAGGATACTAACCGATTACAAACTCAAAGTAGTATAGATCCTCTATAGCATTTCGTAGTAGTTCAATATCATTTTCACCGTACTTCACTTTACACAGCTCTTTCTTTGTAGCCACATCAGCTAGAAATGAAAAATCAGATGTTTAAACTTTAAATGAGTGTACACATACTGTTTGAGATAAATGTTCATCTAGCAAATGACCACTAAGACCCACCAATAAATGACCAAAGTAAGATTTTTAAAAAGTGTCTTAAAAAGTCAATTGCATCGACTTCATTTAACTAGGTATTTTACCACATGGCTTGGTCTCTTTCCACAGGGCAGCTTGCTGAAAGCATCACACAAAGCATGAACTCCGTAGTGCCAGCGACAGTCCCCCAGGAGTCTCCAAAGTAAGATGATATCTTGAAGTATTATTGTATTTATTGACATCATCAGGTGATTTGTGTTGCACTGTTTCATCAAGCCTGTGTGGCTCAGTACATCCAACTCCGACAAACAATTGTTTGGCTTTGCTGTCCCTAGCCTTTGACTGTCCCTAGTCTACCTACAAGGCAGCAGGTGTGTGTCTCTCTTCGTCTGGTTCCTATCCCTTGATCTGTCCGACATGGGAGACCCCTACCAGAAGGGAGCTGTGCTAATGTAAGCAGCCCTTACCGTTATTGAAACACTCAAGCTCTTCTACCTCTTCAAGGTGGAGACACAACAGAGGGGACTGCATTTATTCCTTGTCTGTAAATCCCTCCCAGTGTCAGGTGACTTAAAATAAAGGTTTTGGAATGAGCTCCTACACTTCTGTTCATTGCCTCTGCAATGATGACCTTGTGTTCTTGCAAAGTTAGAAAGAGAGAGAGAGAATGAATGAAACTGATTCACAGTGAGACTGAGACAGAGACAGCAAGTCACAGAGGCAAAAAGTGACTGAAATAGAGTCAGATAGAGAATAAGACAGAGACAAACAGTAAGAAAAAAGACTAAGTGAAACAGGTAAAGAGTGAGACAGAAGGTAAGAGACAGACAGAAGAATACAAAAGAAATACTTCATGACTTACATTTGAATGCTATGTCATACAAGGATACAGCCATCCTGTCACCATCTAGAACCTCCCCAAGTGTCAGGCTCTTGTGCTCAATCTGTTCACAAAAGGTGTTCATATTCAGTTAAATTTTTGTATCAAAGTGGGTGTCTGTGTGTACTGGTGTTTGCATATCTTCCTTTGTGTGTTGTATGTATGTGTGCACATGTGTGTACTAACTGTTTCCCATTTCATCTTCATAGTCTGTCAAGTTTTTGTTGATTTTTACAGTTCGCTTTTAATTTACATTTTCATGTAGTTATTTTTTCATGTAGTTGTCTTGGTGTGTGTTTTGTTGTTTCTGCGCTGATGAAGGCTTTGGCAGCAATGTCCATGTGTGATTTTGATTACATCAACCATTGATTGCTGATAGATCTAAACAAAAGGTGTGGGAAAAGTCCATTGCATTTTACTATATATGTATGTTTACTTGCATGCACTTTCATGTGTACCTGTGTGTGTGTCTTTATGTTTGTAAATATATCTCGTGTCTGCCTATGTATGGGTATATGCGTTTTGTGTGTGTGTGCGTGTGCGTGCGTGCATGCGCGTGTTTGTGTGTGTGTGTGTGTATGGCTTGGATGGACTAATGTCTTTCTGTATGATTTGATGTGTCTATATGTATTACTGTGTTTGATCCCTAGGTGTGGTGGGAAACAAGCAGGCGGATAGATTGGTTAGGTCTGTACCTCTTGGTGGGGTATGATGTATTGAACACACACATGCCTACATACACACACATATATCCTTCAAGAGGGTGGTGTAGTGACCAGAGCAGTCACTGGTGGTCCTGGATTCAAATTCCCTGCGAGGTGGGATTTATTTATTCATGACCACATGGCTCCAAGGTCAACTAACCCTCACACACAAAAATAGTCATGGATCTGACATCTAACCTCCTTGGATAAGGGCAAAAAACTAAGAGGACTGCGTGCATGCAACACTTACACATCAAAAAGAACTGCAGCAATAGGCTGCTCTGCCAAGCTAACATTTCAAATTCATAATACCTACCCACAATTTTGGAAAAGAAAGGCAGTTAGGGAGGGAACTGGCTACCAGACTTCATAGATGCGGTGACATAGTTATTAGTGTGCTTGCCTGCCAATACAATGGTCTGTGTTCAGTCCCCAAAGAGGCAGGATTAATTTTTTCCCAACCAGTAAAGTTCTGGGCTCGACCCAGCCTCATACATATGAGTTCCAGACAATGTTCAGAATGTTCTGGAAGTTGTCTGGGAAGGAGAGATGACAAGGAAGAGAAATGGACACACCATCTCATATACTATGGCCTAGAATATAGGAGGACCTAACACTTCACACCCTAATGACAGTACCTGCTGTGGGACTACCTTTACTTATTCGCAATATCAATATTTATGGAATATATTATTCTGGTCAATCAATCAATCAGGTGCCGTCTTCACAATGAAGGTTGGCTGGAATAGATCTCCATCACTATCTGTCTCTAGCCCTGACTGTACATTCTGTCAAACTGCTGTTAATCTATCTCTTGATGTTATCTTCCCACTTGTATCATTGTCTACCTGCTAGCTTGCCTTCAACCTTACCCTCCAGGATGGTTTTTATAAGAGTGTTGTGTCTTTTAACATGGCCAAAATATTTCATTTGCCTCTTTTTTATTTCTTTCATCAACTCTCTTTTCATTCCCAGTTTTTATAAAACCTCTGCATTTGATTGTTTTTCCTTGCATGAAATACGACCTATTCTTCTGTATATTCACATCTCCAGGGCCTCTATTCTGGCACGAGCGCGCGCGCGCACGCACACACACACACACACACACACACTGAGATCACGACTAGTACTCCAGGATCTCATGTTCACAAACAGCATCATGTCTCAGAAACAGACACACTTTGGCCATATTAGACATCATCTGGACTTGGAAAGGACAGGGATGGAAGGAGGAATGGTTCCTAGAAGAAGAGGGTTGGAGCCACCGGCACAAAGCTAGACACATCACACTGCAGACACCCTGGGTATGAGGCAGCAGACATGGCAAGAGATCGAGACATTCTTTGACTGGCTGTGATGAGGGTGACAGTCTGTAAAGGACCTGCTATATTTCTTTTTGGGTGCATTCACTCGCTTTGAACTCAACCATAGTCCAAACACAGATTTTTGCATGTGGATTAGCTTTCCATATTACCAGTGTCCCTCACCATCAGGCGAACCCACTCTGACTTCTGAGGTACTTTTTAATTTACGTCCCGAAGTCAAAGATGAGAAGTCAACAATATAGTGCAATTTTAGTGTAGGGATTGAACCCACTACTCCGGCATCAGCACACCGGAAGTTAAATAGCAAGCATGCTTATACATTCGGCCATGCTGACCCCAGACCTGCTGCATGATGATGATGGATCATAGTGAGATTCTGTTAATGTAATCTATGGGAAGAGACTAAACTTGATTCAGGAGGCAATTGAGTAATGAAAGCGATATTTACAAACTTTCAACAACAACAAATAAAAGCCGTAACTTGATTACAGAAATTAGACGCAGACCATCAAGTTTTTATTTTGATTGATATTTTTATTTTTAGTTATGAAGAGAAACAGACTTGAAAACTTTGTGACAACTGACAAGAACAGAGGTCTGCACAGTGCACTAGTAGCTGTATCACATGTGTAGACTACGCTTGAGTTCAAAGTGAGTCAGTGGGAAATTTTAAAAAATAACAACAAAAGACAATCTTGATGGGGAAAAAAGCAAGGGGAAGACAAAGAGATAAATACCTGGATAGCTAGCCACATGGCATAATCAGAACAAGAACATAGACCTCATCCACAACTGACTACAGTGTGAGATGACAAACCATAGCCACATACGCCCACCGGCAGGGCACATGATGATGATGATGATGATTCACAAACTTGTACCTTTCTCTTATCTTCCTTCTCCTTTAAGTAGTACAGGCAAACAGCAATAGAACACTAACCCATAATACCACCAGCTTAGTCAAGACATCAATCAATATGATAAATCAGTAGGCAACATAAGTTTACTGATTTAGATCAGGTAAACACATGAAGAAATTGATCCAGACTGCACATGGTGTTTGTTCAAGGATTAACAACCCTAAACTAATACAAACATTACAACTGATTACAGGTCAGGAGAAATCTAACTCTGTCAGCATGGTGGTGTATTGGCCAGGATGTCACGTTTACAATGGAAGGAATGTGGTCAGATGAGAGTTTGATGACTGATATCGATGTTTGCTACTGGAGGTCAAGACTGGCCACCTATTTCCCCTGTGCTCCTAGACCTACAAAATGTGACGACCCCAACACGTCACAAAAACTCACAGCTGCTTCCTGCTACAGAGCTTGTTTGTTTATTTTAAGAGAAAATCTATAGCTAATCTCAGGGACACTCAAATACATAGGACTCTAGCTGTTTACAGGCAGTATATATTTCAACTGCTCAAATACATCAGAATCCAGCTGTTTACAGACAGTATATATGTCAACTATATAGTAGAATTATCAATCACTGCAGGTTCTTGAGTTGTTTGTGGGGGTCTGCATGGCTGAAAGGATAAAAGCACTCATCTTAAACATCCAGTGTGCTGATGCCGAGGTAGCGGATTCAACCCCTGCACTAGTCAGTTGGACTGACATGTCGTCCTTGACTTGAGAATGTAAATTACAAGTACCTCAGAAGTCAGAGTGGGTTCACCTGACGGCGAGGGACACTGGTAATAGGGAAAGCTAATCCACATGCAAAAATCAGTCCAGTGCACAAGAGGTATTGCAGATGTATGGACAACGCTTGAGTTCAAAGCGAGTGAATGCAAACAAAATAAAACAAAACACACACAAAAACACCCCCCCCCCCCCCACACACACACACACACACACATCCATGCATGCACACACACACACAAATTAGTTATTTGTTGAATTATGATAACTTCCGCTTAGTGAATTATCTTATCCTTATCATCCGGTAGCTTGTCCTGTGCATAAATTGGACCCCAAGCCAAAACCAGCAATCCAGAAATTTTAAGGAAGGCTAAGTCGCGAAGACCACTTATCACAAACATCAGAAAGATGCTGTCATCATTTTCTGGCCACATTATGAGAAGACAAAAACTGGAACACGTGACAACGGTAAAGATTTGAAGAGAGATGGAGGAAGACAGCAAGAGAACATTCTTGACAATCTTGTGTCATGGCCTGGAAGGGAATCAACACACAGAATGATCTATTTCGTCAGAGATTGCAAGGTGTGGAGAAGTATGATCACCCATGCCAGTCGGCAAGGCACTTGCTGATGATGATGAACAGTCTTTCAAAATATTTCACCATCATAAGCCACCTCTGTTGCTGTGTTGTGTAAATCATTTATCACATCCTGAAACCATTTACTGAGGTGAGCAAATTAATGTAGGATGTTCTTTAATCCATGCTTTGGAAAAATTCTACAAAGACAAATGTTATAAAAGGAGTATAAAGTAATTCCATAACCTAGTTTTTAGCCCAGGGTTTAAAGAGAGTTTGGAGACATAAGATTGACTTCACTGCACTGAGTTTTTACCCCATATGGCGCAATATATTTCCGCAAGGCAGCCTGCCTAAAGCATCGCACAAAGCACAAACTCCACAGCTCCAGCGACAACCCTAAGTGGTAATGTAATGCACTGCAAAAGTTCAGCCTGCATACAGCTAAGCTAATCTGAGACGTACAGAAACCACATGCATCAAAAATATCACCTTGACCTATGAAGTATTTCTCTACAGCAACTGACGGAAGACAAAGGAGCAAGAGAGATAACTCACCTTCTGTGGCCTACACACCGGCAACTGGTAGTAATGATACGTCTCATGAGGATTGAAGTACGGGCCAACTTTGTTTACATAAACAATCACCTAAAACAGTCACATAAAAATAGATTCTACAGCTATACAGACATGATAGAAAAGATAGATCCATAAACAGTTTCTAAATTTATATAAACAACAAGAAAAACAGAGTATAATTTTTAAAAAAAAATAATATGAGAAATGATCCACAAACATAGCTCCTAAAGGACATACTGAAATATGTGCAGAAAAAAGAATTTTAAAATTCACTACAGTGTTAAGATATTACTTTTATAGAATGTATTGTTTGATCTTTATAAATCACTCTCTGGATTATAATGTCTTTTTTCTTTCACTATAACCCTTTCCCCATTTAATATGTACACTTTAAGGCATTTTATATAATATTGTTTATTATGTATATAGGAGGCCAGCATGGCTGAAAGGTTTTATGCGCTTAAACTTCCTATTCTGATGGCGGCATAGTGGGAACTTTCCATACGCCAGTCAGCTGGATTTAAATGTTGACTTCCCATTCAGAAAGCAACGGCAAATAACTGAACGTAATATTCCCTAGTAAATCACATTATATACCTTTTTTGTCTTGGACTCAATTGTGATGTACCTATTTACAGAAATGCTGCATTAGTTGTGCCACATCCAAATGCTCCCTTCCTGGCATTTGCTGACCATATTTGCCTTCCCAGATTTCTTCATCATCTTGTTTATTATAGTTTTCAGTGCTATTATTATCTACAAAAAAGTTTTCTTCTTCGTTTTCATAATCAGTATCACTTTAGCCATAATATTCTTCTGTGTGTTGATGCAACCCTTATGACACCAACAGATTTTGTTTTCCTAAGCTACAAGATGTTAGTTAGTTGCATATCTTTTACAGGACATCGCAGTAAACTGCAGCATTTTTTGGCTGTTTGTGACTTCTTGGCAAGTATATGTACAGTAGTTTGCCATTGCTTTCTGAATGACCAGCGCTCATAACATGTTATGAAAACCAGTACAAGGCAGTCTGCTTCCAAATTTCCAGCACCTTGCGTTTCAAACATGTATGGGATAGCGAATTGCATTCGTAACCCCTTCGCCACAACAAAGAGTTTAAATAAAAAAAAAGCTAATTTTAAAAAAAATTTAAAATGTTCATTCAGTTGTATATAAGGTGAATAAATGTATTTTAAAAAAGCAAGTTAGTATCTTCCTCTGTGTGACTGGTTGGTCTTTACTATCTTCCTGGCAAAATAAGCTCAAATAGCTATCTCAGTCCAATTAACATGTAATGTGTGATCTTTTCCTCCCTGAATATCAGCCACTGTAGAGTGTGTTGTCTTGCTATTAGGGACGTTCATTTGAAACCCGTTCCAATGGCTTTATTACAAAAGCATGAAAGAAACATTAACAGGTATGGTAGAATTAAACAAAGCATTCATTTTGAATGAATTATGCACCATGGGTTGGTCAGAAGTCGCCGCCATAGGCATTAAGGCAAGCATCCCATTGCTTAGTTGCTTAGGTAGGTGGCGAATGCCGTCCGCAAAAAAGGATTGTGGTTGCTCACTGAACTAAGTGTTTACCGCGTTCATTACGTCTGCATCCGTGTGAAATTGTTGCTCCTTGAGAGCTTTTTTTTTAGAGATCCGAACAAATGAAAAGTGACAAATCAGGACTAAAGGCCGGATGTTGCAGAATTTCCAACTTCCTTCCTTGCTAATGCTTCCTGCACAATCTTTGCGAAATGCGGACAAACATTATTGTGCAACAACATCACACAGCGAGAAAGCATGCTGGGTCGTTTATTCTTGATGGCATTTTTTTGTGTGCAGCTTTTCTAGTGTTTGCAAGTATTGGGTAGAGTTGATGTTGACACCAGGTTCTTTAAAGTTGGCCAACAATAGCCCTTCATGGTCAAAATATGCGCTCAGCATAACCTTACCAGCGGAAACCTGTAATTTGAATTGCTTGGCTTTTGGTGACTGAGCATGCCTCCACTGCATGCTCTCTCTTTTGCTGCTCAGCTCAGAGTGGTGACACCATGATTCATCGCCTGCCAAAATGCGGTAGGGAAATGCATCACCCTCCACTCTGTAGTGCAGCAAGTGGTTCAAACACCATCCCCCGGGAAGGTTAACCCGGTCAACAAATGCCCGCAGAAGTCGGATGTGTCGGCCTAACGGCACAAGAACACAGCTCTGCTGTAAACAGGCACAGCGCAATCACGTCCGGAAAAAAAAAAACTCCGGATGAACGCAGAAGAAGAAGAAACACCATCCCATGCGTTCCTCTTTGTGGTGGTCGGTCAACATCCGTGGTACCCACTGTGAACACACCTTCCGGTATTGCAGTTTCTTACGAAAGGCTTTTTTAATTGTCCCAATTGACACATCTAATTCTTTTGCTAGTGAACGTATGCTTCGACAACGGTTCATCTGTACTGCTGCATCAATTTTGGCGATGGTTTTTTCTGTTGCAACAATTTGCGCTTGACCCGGCCGTTGAAGATCTGTCATGAACTGACGTCCTTCCCGAAACATTCATACCCAGTCTGTCACTGTTGTCTTCAACACACACATTTGTTACCATACGCTGTCAGCATTCTTCAATGAATGTCCACTGGTCGACATCCTCCAAATGAAAGAAACTGAATCACCGCTCTTTGAGCTTCTTTGGACGGATTTTGAATCAACCCGGCCATTTTCTCAATGGTAAGAAACAGAACCTATGCATCATGGGATGATAAGCACTTGCTCTTTTATTCATTGGTCAGTACTTATCACATGACTATGACATAATCATATTCTATGTACACAATTACGTGCGGTGCGACACTAACGGATTTCAAATGAACGCCCCTTATATTTACAATTGGCCTGACACTAAAAAGAAATCTGGCTTTCCCAGTTACTGCTTTAACTGTTTGTTAAGTCTCTTTGAAGTGGTTATTTTCTCCATGGTCACTCGAAGTTAAACTTTTCTGGAACTTAACGAATTTGGTATTTTAACGTGGCCACAAGGATAACAGCCCTTGTTCTTAAACTACCGGTGTGCTGATGACGGGGTAAAAGATTTAACCTCTTCACTGGCAATAATACTAAAACGTTGACTTTTCATTCAGAAAGCAACAGCCAACTATTGAAAGTAAAATTGCCTTGAAAATCGCAATATCCTGCAAAGGACACGCCACATTTATTTACATCTTCATTTAGAATGAGCGTGGAGACTGAATTGAGGCAACGATAATAGATTAAGATAGATAGCTTATTATGACATTACATATTTTTTTAAACTTTTATTTTTTTTTAAATACGGGCTCCATTTTTTTAAATTTAAGTTTGTAACATTTAATAAAAAGAGAAAAGAAAAATCACAACAGCAGAAATGAGATTCCTGAGAAAAATACTCAACGTATCAAGAAGAGATAAGATCTGAAATGAAGAAATCAGGACTAAAGTGGGAGTTATAGCAGCACTAGATTTTATTAGAAGGCAGCAAGTCAAATGGTTAGGCCATGCAAGTAGGTTACCATTCTACAGCATACCACAACAAGCAATGATGTACAGACCAGATGGAAACAGAGGAAGAGGCTGACCACGTAAACGTTGGACGGAGGGAATAGCAGAGTCCATGGGAATATCGATACATGAAGCCCATAATTGGGCACTCTCACGATGTTTATACTTCACCTCAACACCGCAAGGTACAAGAGGAACATGATGAGATGAGATGATGAGATGAGATTTAATTGGCGGCTCCGTGGCGAAGGGGCTATGGATGCAGTTCGTAATCCAGCATACCATTTTCGAAACACAGCTGCAGGCAATTTGGCAGCATATCGCCTTGCGTTGGTTTTTTATTAAATGGTGTGGTGTCGGTCGTTCAGAAAGCAATGGCAACCTACTGTACGTAAACTTGCCAAGAGATCAAAAACAGCACACACACAAAAATGCTGGGGTTGACTGCAGCGTCCTGTAAAGGATATACAACACACTTTTTTTTTAAAATTTTCTTAAATGTCTGATGAAACTGAAAGTAAAATGTAAAAAAAACTCTTGTACCATGCCAGCTTGTGATTTAATGTATTCGAAAACAACGGGTCACACTAGAGGGAAACAACTCTAATAAATGCTAGTATGGTCTGTTTGCTAGGCTACAAGCACTTTTCGCCTAGAACTTTCGTCTCTGCGAAGATATTTCAAATATCTGCTGTATAAAAAGTTAATTTTTCTTATAACACCTGTATTTTAAATAATCCTAGACTTTTTAATGCATACTGCATAATTCTCATAAAAATTTTTGAATTCTGCATTAATTTTTACATATATTTGAAGAGTTTCAAGAATTACTGTTTCTTACTTTTTTCAGAAAACAATACACAATTTTAGCATAACAATGAAACATAGATATCAAGCATAATGCAAAATTCACAATGGCGGACCCATGCCGCCAGCATTGCGTAGTATAGCAGAGTGGACACGTATTTATTTTATAGTTAGAACTGGAAATTTAAAGACTAAAATTAAACAGAATACATGTTTCATTTGAAGCAGTAATTTATCTGTGTGCTTGTATCATTTGTCACTATTTGACATGACTGAAAATAATTTTGAAAGCCAGTTTTTAGACCCGTCTGTAAACCTGTAAGTAGTGTGTTAGTAAAGAGTATTTTTTTTTTTCTTAGCAGCACAGCAGTATCTAATTATTTAAATTTAAATAAAATACTGTGAAATAAGTTATAGTTTTTTAAACAGTTAGTATTTAATTAATTGCTCCCCGGGAAGGTTAACCCGGTCAACAAATGCCAGCAGAAGTCGGATGTGTCGGCCTAACGGCGCAAGAACGCAGCTCTGCTGTAAACAGGCACAATGCAATCACATCCGAAAAAAAAACTCCAGATGATCGCAGAAGAAGAAGAAGAAATAATTGCTCACTTTTAGATACAGAATGGTGTAATTATAGAGCAGAAGTAGAAATAATTTATTAGCGAAAGTGACTGATTAATTTATGCAGCAGTTACAAACTTATTTACTTACATTGTTGCATGATATTTAATCAACAAAAGAAAGCTGTCGCAATGCAGTGGGTACATTAAAACAATGCGAGTACATTTTCATGAACTATTCTTTGACTCACAATTAACATTTCACATGACATTTAATTAATATAAATGGGGGACTATTTTTAATCGTTAATTAGGTCGCATTACATCCTATCGAAACAGGAATGTGGCAGTGACTTTCTTTTTACCATTCCGCATAATACAATGCCAGGTTTGTTTGCAATAATTAGCGCAATGCACATGATATTTAACCCTTATAACCCGATTTCTCGGCCTTGGGGTCGCCACAAGGCACTATTCAGAAAGCCGGCTGGGCCGATCATTGGCCCTGTTTGTAAGAACTGCTTTGATTGGTTTGCTTTTAATAGTACAGGCCAATCAAATGCTGCCTTGTAACCGTCAGCCATTTTACTTTGCAAAATGGCAGCTTACAGCACGCGTTTCTAACAAAGGGATTTAAATTTGTGAGTTTTAACACAGATACCCAGTTTTTCGTGGATTTGTGATTTCTAAAATGGCCAGCTTTGAACCCGAAGAAGTGCTAGCTTTGTCGAGCTCTGATAGTAGCGATTTTGACAGTTCAGGACTGTCAAATAATGATTGTAGTGATACGGAAAGTGCCAATGAGGATTCAGACCTTGTGTTCCCATGGTTTAGGTGTATTGGGACTATAGAGGATCGTGTTGATCCATATCCATTCATGGAGATGTCCGGACCACCTATTTGGACTACCTTTATGCCCCACCTATTATGTATTTGGAGTTGTTTTTCACACTCAATCTTATTAAATTGTTTATGAAAGAAACAAACAGATATGTCAGGCAGTTTCTAGATAGTGGAGTCCTCAATATTAGAAGGTCTGTGGCTCACAATTGGGTTGATGTTGAGGTTACTGCGAATGAAATGAGGGCCTTCATAGCTATAATTCTCAACATGGGTTTGGTTCAATGTGCACCAAATGTCAAAAGGGACTTCATGGTTGTTGCTTTTCTAAACATAAGTGTTCAAAATTATTCTAAAGTGGTGTAGGCATTCAGTGAAGAAATATTAGATGAGTATCATTTTTAAAAAATGTGTTTTATTACAAAATATTATGTTACTAAATATTTTATTTTTCACAAAATGCAAATGAGGTCACCAAATTTGCATAAACATGAACAAAATAACTTCAATCATACACAGAAATAAACTTTAGTTTATTCTCTTTAAGAATATATATACTTGTATATACCTATATAGGGTTCGAATTTTTTCTTTTTTGAATTTATAAAATTGTCAATTCAGTCATTTCCGTACTCCAAAAAAATGGCTCCGTCTTCTTCAGAGGGAAACCTAAATTTGACCCAATGTTGTTCCGTCCTAACAGGGTTAATGAATATTAATCAATTTGCGGCTATTTTTAATTATTAGTTAGGTCACGGCATATCCTATAGAAAAATAGATAATATGTCAAGTTAGGCCTCGCCACTCTGGACGCAATAATATACGGTACTATATTGTCCGTTTAAAAATAAACAAGCCACAGTAATAGAAGGCAGAATTTCTAAGCTACCAATTTATTGGGCCGCGATCAGAACCACTTCATTTACTCAGATTCCTTTGCACTTCCTGACTGTATATCACGAGACAGAAATATTAATAGATCCGCTTAGAATTAACGTACGTACAGTCTTCATTGATATACCGTTGGATTCGTCTTGTCAATTTATATCCAACTGGAATGGTTTTATAAGTAAAAACCCAATTTTGAAATATTGTCTATATATGCTAGTAATTAATAGTATGGTATAGTTTTTTTTTGTTTTTTTTTTTAAATTAAAGATTTTAGATATATTTCAGTAAACAATGTAATATGATTCCGTGCGTCTTTTACATAGATGTATATATCAAAATAATTGCTACAAGTTTTATTTGTAATTTCTCATCATTGTCTGTCCCCTAACCTTGTCGCCATCCTTATATGCAGTGGAAGAAACAAATACAACTCCAGCGGCTACGGCTATTGCCAACACAACAATCCCCCGTAGCACAGCCATCTTGAAAACAACACTTAGCGATCTCGCGGTCTCCGAGAAGTTACGTGGCTTGGACTATATTTCACTATATTGACGGAGTAGTCATTAATCAAGATCTTTTCCCTTGTCTAAAAGGTGCAAATCAATACTTCATCATGTTCCTTGCTGGCTGGTGTGGGCGATCATTCCTCTCCACAAATTACGATCTCATTGGATCAGTTCGTGTGTTGGCTCCCTTCCGATCCATCACACCAGATCACACCAAAAATCTTCTTATGCTGTCTTCCTCTATCTCTCTTTCCACACATTTTTTCCGGTTGTCACAATTGTTGTCTTCTCATAACGTGGTTAAAAAAAAACGATGACCGTCTCTATGATGTTAGTGATAAGTTGTCTTTGCGACTCAGCTTCCCTTAAAACGCCCCGATTGCTCATTTTGGATGCCCACTTAATTTTCAGCATTCTTCTATAAAACCACAGCTCCAAGGATTCCATTGATGTTTTTACCTGTTTACTAATTGTCCAGGATTCACAAGTCGTGTGTTAACACTCACTGGTTCTGTGTTACATGTAAGAACTCTTCTTCTGATTAAACGTTTAAAAGCAATGCCTATATAAATTAGTATAAATGTAATGGTGGAGTTGCTTTGATGCTTCGCATGTAATACCGTTAAATACCCATTACTGACTGCAGAGAATTTAAGTTATATAAGATCTTCAGCACCTGTTCATTCTAAAACATCCATTATCAAAAGTATAAGTTAGTTGAATATCCTATATAGGACGTCACAGTCAATTCCAGTTTTTTTTTTTTTCTGTTTGTGATATCTTGGCAAGTTTATGCTCAGTAGCTTGCCATTTCTTTCTGAACGCTCGCGCGCGCACGTATGCACGCACGCACGCACACACAAAGAAGCTGATAGATGAAAATGCTTTATTCGTCCCAAGCCAAACGTAAACAGTCCTAGAAACAATCAATCAATCAGGTGCCGTCTCCACAATGAAGTTTGGCTGCAATGGATCTCAAAATTTGCCTCTCTGGCTGTACATTCTGTCAAATTGCTGGAGAGATAGGGAGCAAACAGCCCAGGAGCTACAGGCGACAGTAGACAAAGTGATTGACTGGTGCACTGAAATGAGTGCTGTCATCCACCCGGAAAAGGCGGCTGTTTTGTGGTGCTCTCTGGACAACAGGATAGTGAGAGCGGATGTCCCAAGCCTCACAATAGATAGTAGAAATGTCATCAGAGAGAACAAACTGAAGTATCTGGGGATCACATTTGACAGGAGCCTATCCTTCAAGGACCATGTGGAGACGGTTGTGACAAGATCTCAAAAGGGACTCGGTGCACTTAAAACTATGGCTGCAATGGACACAGAGCAGAGAATGCTTTTCACGCTATACCAGCACTTGATCCTCTCAGTAATTGATTTTGGATTAGGTCTGCTCACTGTCTCAGAGAATCAGCTGGTGAAGTTAGAGCAAATACAGAACGAAGCTATGCGGGTCATTCTGGGATGCACTAGAGACACCCCAGTAATGTGTATGCGTTACATCCTTGGTCTGCCGAGTGTTGCTGGTAGGCTCAAGGTGATGCAGGCGAAGGCATACCTCAGAGTAGCTGCAGACACAGACCACCCACTGCATGAGGCGCTGGACGCAGTTAAGGGTCAGCGACTGATAAGAGGGAAGTCATGGATGGCTCAGGCAGATGATACGATCAGACAGGTGTGCCCTCTGGAGAACATTAGGCGTGGAGAGGAGTGGGTCAGAGTGCCAGCGGAGCAATCAGAATTGTGCAGAGTTATAATCACATTAAGCCGGGACTGCAGGGAGTGGCCAGCAGGGGCCACGGAAGTGGAAATCCAGCAACTAATTCAGGACAATGTTCACTCGGGTGATGTGATTATCTACACAGATGGTTCGATGTCAAGAGGTGAGAAAAGTGGCTGGGGGTTCATAGCCAAAGCCAATGGTCGACGTTTGGGGAAGGAGAGCCTGGTATATGATACCACAACATCCAGCTTAAGAATGGAGGTGGAGGCGGTCACTGCGGCTCTCCGCTGGATGGGGAATACCACACACACATACACACATCGCGATTGTAACTGACTCAGAAAGCATGCTGACGAGGGTGAGGACGGGCAGGCTTCGTGCGGAGTGGCTTGCTTCGCTTCGGAGGTCACGGGTGACAAGCATTGCCTGGATCTTTTCTCCGGGGCATGCCGGTGTGCTGGGAAATGAACAGGCGGACAGATTGGCTGGCTCTGCAGAACTTGGTGGAGTATTGATACATGACAAGGCAGACGTGGTTGCGGCCTTGTGGGAGCACGTGCACACCTCGGAGGAGCAAATGGATTACCATGGTCTGGCAAGAATGAGACAGTGACGAGGGGATCTGGCCGACGCTCAACGCTCAGAGGAAAGGCGAGACGGACATATAATCAGATTGCTACTGGTACTATTAGTGTTGGAACTCTTCGCTGGCTGCTGAGGATGGGGACGGAGCGCTTATGGGAATGCCCCGAATGCTGTGATGTCGATTCCTAAATCAATCAATCAATCAATCAAATTGCTGTTCGTCCATCTCTTAATGTTTATCTTCTCACTTGTATGGCTGTCTACCTCTTGCTCGCTTGCCTTCAACCTTGACCTCCAGTATGGTTTTTATAAGAGTATTATGTATTTTAACGTGGCCGCATTATTTCACTTGCCTCTCTTTTATTTCTTTCATCAACTCTGTTTTCGTTCCCAGTCTTTCTAGAACCTCTGTTTGATTGGTTTTGTTTTCGGCTCCGTGGCCGAGGGGTTAGCAGCTTTCTCCGCTAACCCCGAATACTCTCGTCACGTGACGCGACGAGAATTAGCAGTGGTTCGAATCGCAAAAGTGACTTATGAGAGTATGGAGCCGGTCGCTCAGAAAGTCGTGGCGTGCTGATGAGCGTAATCTAGCCTAGGAATCAACATACAGCTGAAAGATGCTGGTGTTGACCGCAATATCCTGAAACAGGATGGAAACGCGGAAAAAAAAAAAAAAAAAAACAACAACACATTCTTCTGTATATTCACATCTCCAGGGCTTCTATTCGACTTTCTAATTGCTTGTTCAATGTCCAGGCTTCCGCGCCATATAGTAATGTTGAATATACATAACATTTGACAATTCTCATTTTTAATGCATTGTTAATCTCTTTAGATGTTAATACTGATTTTATGCTGTTGAAAGCATTTTTGGCCATTCCTATTCTCTTTTTTCAAAAATTATTATTTCTGTTTCACTTCTGCCATCATCTGTTATTACATGTACAAGATTGGAGAAATGTGTTATTTGTTCTTGTATCTCCCCGTTTACTGTGATGCTCATTGATGGCCTCTTCTTTCCACTGCTAATTATCATAGCTTTCGAACTCATCTCATCTTGTTCCTCTTGTACTTTGCAGTGTCGAGGTGAAGTATAAACAGCAGGAGAGTGCCCGTTTATGGGCTTCATGTATTCTGCTTTTCTCTCTGTCCATCGTTTACGTGGTCGGCCTTTTCTTCTGCTTCCATTTGGTCTGTACACCATTGCTTGTTGTGGTATACCGTTAGTTGGTAACCTAGTTACATGGCCAAACCATTTGACTTGCTGACTTCTATTACTTCTAATAAAATCTAGCACTGCTACAACCCAACTTTAGTCCTGATTTTTTCATTTCTCTCTTCTTGATACATTGAGTATTCTTCTGAGGAATCTCATGTCTGTTGTGATTTTTCTTTTCTCTTTTTCTGTCATTGTCCAGGTTTGGCATTGGTAGCATAGAGTTTGTAGGAAGAAATTCGTTTGTTCGTTCGTTCCCCTTCAATCTTGCCAATTGTTACCAAGTTCTCTAGTTTTTTTTTTCTCATTACGTGTCCAAAAAATGTTGACTATCTACGTCTAATTTCTCTAATCAGTCTACAGTTTTCATATGTTTCTTTTAGTACGTACTTACTGGTTTTTTGTCTGTCTATGGTATTCTTTCTATATTCCTCTGGAACTACATTTCCACAGCCATTAGATATTTTTCCATCTTCTCTGCTCATTGCCAAATTTGCATAAACATGAACAAAATAACTTCAATCATACACAGAAATAAACTTTAGTTTATCCTCTTTAAGAATATATATACTTGTATATACCTATATAGGGTTCAAATTATTTTTTTTTTGAATTTATAAAATTGTCACTTCAGTCATTTCCGTACTCCAAAAAAAATGGCTCCGTCTTCTTCAGAGGGAAACCTAAATTTGACCCAATGTTGTTCCGTCCTAACAGGGTTAATGAATATTAATCAATTTGCGGCTATTTTTAATTATTAGTTAGGTCACGGCATATCCTATAGAAAAATAGATAATATGTCAAGTTAGGCCTCGCCACTCTGGACGCAATAATATACGGTACTATATTGTCCGTTTAAAAATAAACAAGCCACAGTAATAGAAGGCAGAATTTCTAAGCTACCAATTTATTGGGCCGCGATCAGAACCACTTCATTTACTCAGATTCCTCTGCACTTCCTGACTGTATATCTCGAGACAGAAATATTAATAGATCCGCTTAGAATTAACGTACGTAGTCTTCATTGATATACCGTTGGATTCGTCTTGTCAAGTTGTACACAACTGGAATGGTTTTATAAGTAAAAACCCAATTTTGAAATATTGTCTATATATGCTAGTAATTAATAGTATGGTATAGTTTTCTTTTTTTTTTTTAATTAAAGATTTTAGATATATATTTCAGTAAACAATGTAATATGATTCCGTGCGTCTTTTACATAGATGTATATATCAAAATAATTGCTACAAGTTTTATTTGTAATTTCTCATCATTGTCTGTCCCCTAACCTTGTCGCCATCCTTATATGCAGTGGAAGAAACACATATAACTCCAGCAGCTACGGCTATTGCCAACACAACAATCCCCCGTAGCACAGCCATCTTGAAAACAACACTTAGCGATCTCGCGGTCTCCGAGAAGTTACGTGGCTTGGACTATATTTCACTATATTGACGGAGTAGTCATTAATCAAGATCTTTTCCCTTGTCTGAAAGGTGCCAATCAATACTTCATCATGCTCCTTGCCGGCTGGCGTGGGCGATCATTCCTCTCCACAAATTACGATCTCTGTGGATCAGTTCGTGTGTTGGCTCCCTTCCGATCCATCACACCAGATCACACCAAAAATCGTCTTATGATGTCTTCCTCTATCTCTCTTTCCACTCATTTTTTTCCGGTTGTCACAATTGTTGTCTTCTCATAACGTGGTTAAAAAAAAAAAAAAACGATGACCGTCTCTATGATGTTTGTGATAAGTTGTCTTTGCGACTCAGCTTCCCTTAAAACGCCCCGATTGCTCATTTTGGCTGCCCACTTAATTTTCAGCATTCTTCTATAAAACCACAGCTCCAAGGATTCCATTGATGTTTTTACCTGTTTACTAATTGTCCAGGATTTGCAGTCGTATGTTAACACTCACTGGTTCTGTGTTACATGTAAGAACTCTTCTTCTGCTTAAACGTTTAAAAAGCAATGCCTATATAAATTAGTATAAATGTAATGGTGGAGTTGCTTTGATGCTACGCATGTAATACCGTTAAATACTCAATACTGACTGCAGAGAATTTAAGTTATATAAGATCTTCAGCACCTGTTCATTCTAAAACATCCATTATCAAAAGTATAAGTTAGTTGAATATCCTATATAGTTCGTCACAGTCAATTCAAATTTTTTTTTTTCTGTTTGTGATCTCTTGGCAAGTTTATGCTCAGTAGCTTGCCATTTCTTTCTGAACGCGCGCGCGCGCGCACGTACGCACGCATGCATGTACGCACGCACACACAAAGAAGCTGATAGATGAAAATGCTTTATTCGTCCCAAGCCAAACGTAAACACTCCTAGAAACAATCAAACAATCAGGTGCTGTCTCCACAATGAAGTTTGGCTGCAATGGATCTCAAAATTTGCCTCTCTGGCTGTACATTCTGTCAAATTGCTGGAGAGATAGGGAGCAAACAGCCCAGGAGCTACAGGCGACAGTAGACAAAGTGATTGACTGGTGCACTGAAATGAGTGCTGTCATCCACCCGGAAAAGGCGGCTGTTTTGTGGTGCTCTCTGGACAACAGGATAGTGAGAGCGGATGTCCCAAGCCTCACGATAGATAGTAGAAATGTCAGCAGAGAGAACAAACTGAAGTATCTGGGGATCACATTTGACAGGAGCCTATCCTTCAAGGACCATGTGGAGACGGTTGTGACAAGATCTCAAAAGGGACTCAGTGCACTTAAAACTATGGCTGCAATGGACACAGAGCAGAAAATGCTTTTCACGTTATACCAGCACTTGATCCTCTCGGTAATTGATTATGGATTAGGTCTGCTCACTGTCTCAGAGAATCAGCTGGTGAAGTTAGAGCAAATACAGAACGAAGCTATGCGGGTCATTCTGGGATGCACTAGAGACACCCCAGTAGTGTGTATGCGTTACATCCTTGGTCTGCCGAGTTTTGCTGGTAGGCTCAAGGTGATGCAGGCGAAGGCATACCTCAGAGTAGCTGCAGACACAGACCACCCACTGCATGGGGCGCTGGACGCAGTTAAGGGTCAGCGACTGATAAGAGGGAAATCATGGATGGCTCAGGCAGAGGATACGATCAGACAGGTGTGCCCTCTGGAGAACATTAGGCGTCGAGAGGAGTGGGTCAGAGTGCCAGCGGAGCAGTCAGAATTGTGCAGAGTTATAATCACATTAAGCCGGGACTGCAGGGAGTGGCCAGCAAGGGCCACGGAAGTGGAAATCCAGCAACTAATTCAGGACAATGTTCACTCGGGTGATGTGATTATCTACACAGATGGTTCGATGTCAAGAGGTGAGAAAAGTGGCTGGGGGTTCATAGCCAAAGCCAATGGTCGACGTTTGGGGCAGGAGAGCCTGGTATATGATACCACAACATCCAGCTTAAGAATGGAGGTGGAGGCGGTCACTGCGGCTCTCCGCTGGATGGGGAATACGACACACACACACACACACACACACACACACACACACACACACACACACACATCGTGATTGTAACTGACTCAGAAAGCATGCTGACAAGGGTGAGGACGGGCAGGCTTCGTGCGGAGTGGCTTGCTTCGCTTCGGAGGTCACGGGTGACAAGCATCGCCTGGATCTTTTCTCCGGGGCATGCCGGTGTGCTGGGAAATGAACAGGCGGACAGATTGGCTGGCTCTGCAGAACTTGGTGGAGTATTGATACGTGACAAGGCAGACGTGGTTGCGGCCTTGTGGAAGCACGTGCACACCTCGGAGGAGCAAATGGATTACCATGGTCTGGCAAGAATGAGACAGCGAGGAGTGACGAGAGGATCTGGCCGACGCTCAACGCTCAGAGGAAAGGCGAGACGGACATATAATCAGATTTCTACTGGTACTATTAGTGTTGGAACTCTTCGCTGGCTGCTGAAGATGGGGACGGAGCGCTTATCGGAATGCCCCGAATGCTGTGATGTCGATTCCTAAATCAATCAATCAATCAATCAAATTGCTGTTCGTCCATCTCTTAATGTTTATCTTCTCACTTGTATGGCTGTCTACCTCTTGCTCGCTTGCCTTAAACCTTGACCTCCAGTATGGTTTTTATAAGAGTATCTTATATATAAATTAGGATCTCCGTCTGTCTGTCTGTATGTATGTATGTATGTATGTCCTTTATGCGCTCGCGAACGGCCCATCCGATTGAGATGAAATTTTCTACACGCCTTCCTTTCATTCCAGCGCTGCCAACTGTCGTATTTTTTTTCCTTCTTCCTCCTCCTCCCTCCTCCCATTCCCAAAATACATACGTAAATATATGATGATGATGAAAGAATCCCCGAACCAAAACGCTAGGGAAATGGAAGAAAATGACGTGACTACACAGAATCGTCACACGGCAATCATCGTCATCATCATGTGCCGTGCCGGCTGGCGTAGGCGTTCAACTCTGCTGCTGATATATATGCCTCCATGCCACTGCAATATCAATAACAATTCATCTTTTTATGTGTAAGGAAGTTATCTACAGTCGTGTAGAAGGGAAGAACAATCAATGGAAGGACCGAAATCACAGAACCTAGACGAGTATGAATTCGGAATGGCGAACTCCCTCCTCCTCTCTTCTCCTCCTGCCTCTACCTCCTCCCCTCCTCCTCCCTCCACCCTCCTCCCTCTACCTCCTCCCCCTCCTCTCTCTACCTCCTCCCCCTCCCTCCTCCCTCTTCCTTCTCCCTCTTCCTCTCCCCTCCTCCTCCATCCTCCTCCCTCCTACTCCTCCCTCCTCCTCTTCCTCCTCCCTCTACCTCCTCCCCCTCCCTCCTCCTTCTCCCCCTCCCTTCTCCCTCCTCCTCCCTTCTCCTCATCCCTCCTACTCCCTTCTCCTCCTCCCTCCTCCTCCTCTCTCCTCCTCCCTCCTCCATTTTCCTCCCTCTACCTCCTCCCTCTTTCTCCTCCCTCCTCCTCCCTCCTCCTCCTTCCTCCACATCCCTCTTCCTCCTCCTCCCTCCTCATCATTCCTCCTCCTCCTCCCCCTCCTCCTTCTCCCTCCTCCTTCTACCTCTTCCTCCCTCCTCCTTCTCCCTCCACCTCCTCCCTCTCCCTCCTCCTCCTCCCCCACCTGCGTTCTCCTCCTCCCTCCTCCTTCTCCCTCCTCCTCCCCCCTCCTCCTCCTTCACCCTCCTCCTCCTCCTCCTTCACCCTCCTCCTCCTTCACCCTCCTCCCTCCTCCCTCTCCCCTTTCCCCCCTCCTTCTCTTAATCCCTCCTCCTCCCTCCTCCTCCCTCCTATTTATCCCTACTCCTCCTCCTCCCTCCTCCTCTCTCCGCCTATCTCTTCCCCCCTCCTCCTCCCTCCTCCACTCTCTTCCTCCTCCCTCCTCCTCCTCCTCCCTTTTCCTCCCTCCTCGCCCTCCTCTTCCTTCCTCCTTCGCCCTCCTCCTCCCTTCTCCTCCTACCCCTCCCTCCTCCCCCTCATCCCTCCTCCTCCCTCCTCCTTCTTCCTCCCTCCTCCTCCCTCCTCCTTCTTCCTCCCTCCTCCTCCCCTCCTCCCCCTCCTCCTCCCTCTCCTCCTCATCCCTCATTCTCCTCCTCCCTCCTCCTCCTCCTCCCTCTACCTCCTCCTCCCTTCACATTCCTCCTCCTCCCTCTTCCTCCTCATCCCTCCTCCTCCTCCCTCCTACTCCCTTCACATTCCTCCCTCTTCCTCCTCCTCCCCCTCATCCTCTTCCCTCCTTCTCCTCCCTCCTCCTTCTCCCTCTTCCTCCTCCCTCTTTGTCAGGGTCTTAAACCTGGCTCGTTAACCTAACACATTGCAAAGTGAAATGGTTTTAAATGTTAATTACTTAAACCACGTTCAATTTAAAGCCGGACGAATTCCCCACGTCCACACATGTCAGGGTCTTAAACCTGGCTCGTTAACCTAACACATGTGAGACAGTACAAATACAACGTGATTTGACTTGAGACTCAACGACACGAAGTTTCGATGGATTTATTTACAGATCACGATCTAGAGATGATCATCACAACACATAAGTTATAACAACACACTTACAAGCAACCCACAGCTTACAATCAGTCTCACAAGATGTACAAGCACTCGACTTTCGGGCCACAGAACCACACAAGCCTTGCTCCCATCATACGTCCAGTCGAGTCCGAGTCCCAGAGCTGTCTGGCTATTTCTCACAACGCGCCTGCCCACCTGAAGTGGCTTCACGAGGCCTGCGTGCGTCCTGCTTTGTCCTTGCCTGACCGCTGGCTGTCTCGTCAGCCGGCAACCTCGCAGGCAGGTAACTAATACTCGCCTGGCGGGCGTAACGATGTTACAGCATCCCCGCTAGGGACTATTCGCCTGGCGGGCGTAACGATGTCCCTGCATCTCTGCTGGCACTACATTAGACTCTGACACTCTTCCTCCCTCCGCCTCCTCCCTCCTCCCACTCTCTTCTCCTCCTCCCTCCTCCTTCTCCTCCCTCTCCCTCTTCCTGCTCCCTCCACCTACTCTCTCCTCCTCCTCCCTCTCCTCCTCCTCCTCCTCCTCCTGCGTTCGCCTCCTACCTCCTTCTCCCTCTTCCTCCTCCCCATCCTCCTCCACCCTACTCCTCCCTCCTCTTCCTAATCCCTCCTCCTCCCTCCTATTCCTCTTGTCTCCTCCTCCCTCCTCCACCTCCCTCTTCCTCCTCCCTCCTCCATTTACCCAAGACAGACAGAGAGACAGATAGTCGGGAACGGGATCTTATATGACTACTTATATGATTTAAATGAGATGCTCTCCACCATGGGCTGGGCCGGGTCAGACAGACAGACAGACAGACAGACAGATAGATAGACAGACAGACAGACAGACAGACAGACAGTCGGGAACGGGAACTTATATGACTACTTATATGAATTAAATGAGATGCTCCCCACCAGGGGATGGGCGATGCCGGGCCGGGTCAGACAGACAGACAGATAGATAGATAGTCGGGAACGGGAACTTATATGACTACTTATATGAATTAAATGAGATGCTCCCCATCAGGGTCTGGGCGAAGCCGGGCCGGGTCAGCTAGTATTATGTATTTTAACGTGGCCGCATTATTTCACTGGCCTCTCTTTTATTTCTTTCATCAACTCTGTTTTCGTTCCCAGTCTTTCTAGAACCTCTGTTTGGTTGGTTTTGTTTTATGAAATGCAACACATTCTTCTGTATATTCACATCTCCAGGGCTTCTATTCGACTTTCTAATTGCTTGTTCAATGTCCAGTCTTCTGCGCTATATAGTAATGTTGAATATACATAACATTTGACAATTCTCATTTTTAATGCATTGTTAATCTCTTTAGATGTTAATACTGATTTTATGCTGTTGAAAGCATTTTTGGCCATTCCTATTCTCTTTTTTCAAAAATTATTATTTCTGTTTCACTTCTGCCATCATCTGTTATTACATGTACAAGATAGGAGAAATGTGTTATTTTTTCTTGTATCTCCCCGTTTACTGTGATGCTCATTGATGGCCTCTTTTTTCCACTGCTAATTATCATAGCTTTCGAACTCATCTCATCTTGTTCCTCTTGTACTTTGCAGTGTCGAGGTGAAGTATAAACAGCAGGAGAGTGCCCGTTTATGGGCTTCATGTATTCTGCTTTTCTCTCTGTCCATCGTTTACGTGGTCGGCCTTTTCTTCTGCTTCCATTTGGTCTGTACACCATTGCTTGTTGTGGTATACCGTTAGTTGGTAACCTAGTTACATGGCCAAACCATTTGACTTGCTGCCTTCTATTACTTCTAATAAAATCTAGCACTGCTATAACCCAACTTTAGTCCTGATTTCTTCATTTCTCTCTTCTTGATACATTGAGTATTCTTCTGAGGAATCTCATGTCTGTTGTGATTTTTCTTTTCTCTTTTTCTGTCATTGTCCAGGTTTGACATTGGTAGCATAGAGTTTGTAGGAAGAAATTCGTTTGTTCGTTCGTTCCCCTTCAATCTTGCCAGTTGCCACCAAGTTCTCTAGTTTTTTTTTCTCATTGCGTGTCCAAAAAATGTTGACTATCTACGTCTAATTTCTCTAATCAGTCTACAGTTTTCATCTGTTTCTTTTAGTACGTACTTACTGGTTTTTTGTCTGTCTATGGTATTCTTTCTATATTCCTCTGGAACTACATTTCCACAGCCATTAGATATTTTTCCATCTTCTCTGCTCATTGTCAAACGTTTCACATCCATACAAAAGTACAGGTTCTATGTAGCACGTCAACACTCTTTTTCTCGTTGCAATCAACATGTTTTTGTTAGTCCATATGTTTTCCATCTTGCAAAAGTCTATCCTCATTATAGAATATAGTGATGTTTGTTCTAATCTCTTCAAGGCACCTCCCATCAGATGTTATGACTGTTCTGAGATAGTTGTTTCTGTTTAAGATTAATCCCATTTATCTGTATATTAAATTGTGGTAATTATTTCTTCCTAGTGACGACCATAATCTGTGTCTTCTTACACTTCAATTAATTCTAACCCTAGTTGTCCACTGTGTACAATAACCGCATTTACTAAATGTTACAGATTTTGCTCATTGTCTGTTAAGGCTTGAAGTAAGTTGATCAAATGCTTTGCTTCATTGGAAGATGATAAACAGAAGAAGAAGACAGAAAGAATTTAAAGTAACAACTTTGAAGAGAGAGTGTAAGTAGCAACTATTTTTGAGGTGACTAGTGGGAACTCGAGTCACCCAGCAATCATGTCTGATTCTCAGGCCATGGTAAAGTTCAAAACGGACAGATGTGGCATGAATGAAGACTGTCTTTGAATGACTGCCAGTTGAAGACACAATAACATACTCATAATGGTTGTGTGAAGGTGCGTGGTAATGAGTGAGCTGATCTGTTGGCTTCATGAGCACCAGTAGCTGGAACACACACTGGACAAGGGAGACATCCTGAAGACCCACTTTGAGCGACCTCTAGTGGAAGACACAGTAACAGATGAAACACCATATTTAAGAATGCTTGAGTTTGCATTTAAATGTGATCCCAGTAAGGAATGATTATATAAGGACAAATCTCTTGTGCATACAACCAGTGTGTTGCTGGTAATTGATTAGCCTCTGGATCTTTGCTGAAAGAGACGGAGCATCTGAGAGTCTGCCCAGAGTGACTTGATGTCAATTTTTAAAACCAAGAAACCAATCTTTTTGCACAAGATACCAATCACCCAATATCTGTCTGTCTGTCTGTCTGGCTACCTACCTACCTACATTTGAAAACAATGACTTTAATAGGATTACAAATAATTAACTGGATAATACAAAGGAAACCACACATTACTGCCTCATCAAGTGCTCAGACAACTCATATATCGCTCAGTGGAAACTTTTAAATAACTTAAGACTGCCTGAGTAGTTAACAAATGCCCGAAGAGGTTAATGAATCTGGAACATTCTATACAACTAAAAACACAAGACAAACAGCATTCTTTGGTCATGTGGCAGGAAGCGAGACATTTGAGAACATCGTGACAATTGGAAAAATCAGTGGGAAAAGAGGCAGAAGCAGAGACAGACCAAAAGAAATGATGCTGGATGAGTTGAGATGGTGACATGGAGGGATATCAGCAGCAGCAGCAATGATCCAGAACACCCAGAACCGAGATCTGTGGAAAGATATGTGAATGACTACGCTAGTTGACAAGGCACATGATGATGATGGGAACGTTAGCAACAGCACACACAAATGTCAACAAAACAATCATAATAGAATGAAGAAAAAAATTAATATTTTAAAATAGTGAAAATGGAAACATAATTTGATGACTGAAATAAAAACCTCTCAACTGTTTATCATACAACACAATCTACCCATCATTATATTGTATAAGGCAGAGTTCTGAGAGGTTTACATAATCCATCTCAGGCGGTACCGTGTTTAAACTTAAAGTATTATAGAGCTGAGAATTTTTACCAAGAACCATTGTTGCGTGTTTGACCTTATTATAGAGCTGAGAATTTTCCCAAGAACCATTGGTGCGTGTTTGACCTTATTATAGAGCTGAGAATTTTCCCAAGAACCATTGGTGCGTGTTTGACCTTATTATAGAGCTGAGAATTTTCCCAAGAACCATTGGTGCCTTATATCAGGTCCCTCTGATCTCTTAGGTTGTTGAGTTGAGTTGACCTAAGAACTTACATCACAGCACTCAGGACATTCCCCTAGGCGTTCCGGCCCACTCATTCAACAGCCAGCAAAGAGCCACACTACTAACCATTTCCACCGCTGTGTGATTGAAAGATCTCCTGGTCTTCCCTCTATTTTGAGATTCTTCCAGAACACCCGCCAATCCTCCACAATCTCATTCTTTCCTTATACAGGTTCTCATTCTGTTCCCCCCGATTCTTCACCTGGTCCCACAGGCACACGACCACCTCTCTCTTGTCCATAGGTAATCTACCATCAAGAGGAGCATTCCCTGCCAGCCTATCAGCCTGTTCATTCCCCCGCATGGCCAGGGCAAAAAATCCATACAATTCTCACAATCTGTGATCTCTGAAGAGAGGATAGCCATTCCACAAGAGATGTTCCTTTCTCCACCTTCCTAAGCATACTCCTTGAGTCCTTAATGCTTGTGTTCGCTGGCTGTGAACTCCAGCGTGATGTCGGATAGTGATATCCTGTTGTCCGACATCAGTATGATGTCATACCGGACTGAGGTTTGCACGAGTATCTGTTGTCCTGTGTCTGGCTTATTGGTGTGCAGACTGGTGGTTTCTCGCTGTGCAGGCAGATACTCTCCGACTTCGGAAGAATCAGCGATCCTATGTTAGCCAGGACCCCGAAGGGCCCTGTTGCCCAGGACACACGACTAGGACGTGTTAGTAGGTCTTGGCCAGTATAAAACCTTGTCCCGGTGCCTTGGAAACACCTCTACATCCAGAGTCCTTAATGAATGCAATGTGTGTTGCAGTGGTCTCCTCTAACCAACGGAATGCCACTGTTACTGCTCCCACCTCCATTTCTCTTCAGTAATGAGACTGGATACCTAGTCTTCTCAGTTAAGGATGCAAAACAGTAAGTTCTGCGTGCAAATTGTCCACATTTTAAAATCTCACGCCAGCTGCAAATCACAGTAGGTATTAAGGCTACTGCCCTGACAAAACTATTAAGAAAGAACATAGACCCATGGATAGACAGAGCCCATTACTTTGGGTGAAATCTGTCTTTAAGAAGTAAACCTTGCACATATTTATGCCGAAGTCAAACACACTAACCTTTGAGATGTATAACTAGACAAGATGTGTTCCTCTTGAAAAGTGAATGCAGCGGAAGAAGAATTTAACTATACAACACAAGCTTACACTAATGCTTCACTATACAAGCATGATACCACCTTCTTACAGTGGTTGACTATACACAAGTATCTTCTTTTGTTCGCTTGAAATGTGTCTACAGCTGCATTGTTGTCTCTCGTGTGGATTTAACTGTCTTTTTTAGTTCACTCAGTGGTCCATAAAGTTTATCTTCCACATGTGCATATGGCTGATTCACCAATATACTCAAGTATGATACCAGCTTCTTACAGTGACTAACTGTACAACACAACCTTACACCATCACTTCATTATACAAGTATGATACCACCTTCTTACAGTGACTGACTATACAATGCAACACTTTCAGTGGTTTATAATACAATACAAACTTCCTATCACGTAACAAAACAACAACATACATACAAAACTTATACACTGCCTCTTTTTCCACACATAATGGCACAAAGCAAATCCTTCAATATTAAACTTGCAAATCCTTCAATATTAAACTTTATTGTCATTTTAACATAATTACAAATTGGAAGTTACAATAATAATGTTACAAATTGATACCAGAGACTTTAGAGAATACATTTCTTAGCCTATTACTGTGGAGGAATGATATAATAATCTGACAAATGGATCTCCACAATATGGACTCACTTCTACACAGCAACTATATTCTTTATCACTCACACCTAACCACATGGTGTAAAGTTAGCAATGAGTATCTTAATCAATCAATTCTATATGTGCAGACATGCACAACCAGATTGTGTGACAGCAATGAAGATCTTAACCACTCAGTTTCATGTGCACAAACACACAAGAAGATTGTGTGAAGCCAGCAATATTATTATTCAATCAAGTCTACATGCACGCGCACACACAAACAGATTGTGAGAATTCATGTGCATCTTACAGATTAAAATAAAAAACATACTGATCTAAAAATAAAGATTAAATGTTCAAGAATGCACATAAGACTAACATTACAGTTTCTGATACCAACTGTCTTCTTTATTTCCTTAACACAGTGGTTCTCAAAGATTTTTGGACGGCCACACCCTTGCCTAAAAGCCCACACTATTTTAATACTTCCTTACAAATACACAACTATAATCTATAATCTTAGTACTAAGACTACAGCAAATTCAAACTCTCCCTACTCCATGGGATCTGTCCACTTGCCATAGAGAGCCTAACTCACCAGCTTTGGAAAATACTGTTATGGATAAAACCGTACACATTCAGTTTAGGGCTACACAGAGAAAAATACCCCTTTGCAACATCACGAGCAAATAACTCTCTTTGTGAAGATAACTCTAAAATACACAACTCATACACTTTTATATTAGCAACTGTATGTCCAGCTTGTGAAAAGATACTAAAGTAAAATGCTATTAGGGAGCTTGACAAATGGAACACATGCACAACAAATTGTCTTGATTAAAGTCTTTATCAAACAATGAGTTTTTGCCTGAAATGTTTGATTTCGTACAAATCTCTCGACTGTCGATCACTCTAGTCACATGTTAGGTTAATTTCTATTCAGTCTCAGCTCGATAGATGTCACTCCAGTTTATCAAAAACCTACTTGTGAAAACCTGATGCCTTTATTAGAAGAGACAGAAGATAAAATGATGACAGAAGCATCACACGTATGCTTACCTTCCATCAAATTATTCAAGGCAAAGCAAGCAAATGGTTAGGACGTCTAATGAAAATTGAACCTAGTCAGCTACCACCACCAGCCTTCCATGGAAGATCTGGATATAGAGTTTGATGACCAAGAAACAAGATGGACATATAACATCACACAAATTCTATGCAAAGGAACACCACATACCATTTACAATATATTTGGTCCCAGACAAAAAGAAAAGCAAGCCCCAGACATAAATGCATGTTCACACACTCCCACACACTTTAACTGCAAGCATGGGTCAAAATAAACAGTACACAGGATGGGCACCATAGCCAAACCAAACAAGAGACTTTTCTACAATGTAATCTTTTTCTTCTTCTGCGTTCATCCGGATTTTTTTCCGGATGTGACTGCATTGTGCCTGTTTACAGCAGAGCTGCGTTCTTGCGCCGTTAGGCCGACACATCCGACTTCTGCGGGCATTTGTTGACCAGGTTAACCTTCCCGGGGAAATGTTATCTAAAGCTTGCATAGTACAGTCCAACATCTGCCATTCATTAAGGGTATTACAAAATATTCAAGAATACTGCAATACATAAATATACTGAGTGCGCCAGAAAAATGTATACACAGTACTCGCCCACCAGTTTAAATGTAATCGCAGTTTCGACCTTTGAACAATTACCATAGCAATGTGTTGCATGATGTTATTAAAATAACAATCTGTATAGTTTTCCCTGTGACGTTTGTAAGATGCTGTTCACGCCATCATTTTAAACATATCATGCAACATATTGCTACCGTAATGCGTTCTACAAATGGTGTAATATGACAAGTTTTGATGACATTAAAATAGTATACTCAAATGAAATGCGATTACATTTAAACTGGTGGACGATTACTAAGTACACATTTTCTGGCCCACTCTGTATATTATATAATATATATAAATGCCAAATCAAAAATATAAATACCACACCCTGTCAATCATATTCTATTATTCTAATTAACTTCATAATAAAAATGTAAAATGTTCAATGAACTTAGGGTAATGCTTTTCTCTCTAAATGCATGTGTCCACCGACCATACATATAAATCTAAATGACACTCAGAAACATTCAAATGCTAGTGGAATTATTAGCAACCAAGAACAAAATAAATGGAATAATAATAGTCAAGTTTGGCTGCCAGATGTTACTGTGTCTTCCTAAGTCGGTCGAGAGCCCCTCCGAGGACTTTCTTTCTCTGTCGGAACATGTGTAGATACAGTTGCGGGAACACTGGGGACATTGAATGTAAAAAATGAGTCATAAATTCATACTGGAAAGCATGAAATATATACATAATAGTGTGTGCATGCATACATACATAGATCCTCTGTGTGTGTGTGTGTGAGAGAGAGAGAGCGAGAGAGAGAGAGAGAGAGAGAGAGAGAGAGAGAGTAGTAGTAGTAGTAGTAGTAGTAGTAGTAGTAGTAGTAGTAGTAGTAGTAGTAGTAGTAGTAGTAGTAGTAGTAGTAGTAAGTAAGTTTGAACATACGCATGAAGCACACACACTTACACAGAAACTAAAGTATCTAGGCACATGGGTACAGACAGATGGAAGATGATCACAGATTAATGATCACATGAAATCAAGAACCAACATTATTGCACTTGGGACATTCCCACACATACTCCGTCTCCTTCTACATCCCACAATGAAGAGTTCCCTTGCTGATGGAATAAGTGGTAGCCACATTGCACGTCCACCTGCATTTGCCTCAAGGCTTTAAGTGTTGTCAACACACTCACAGTGGGAAGGAACAGAACAGGGCCAGCAAAAACTGTACTATATCATACCAATGAAGCCCCTCTGCCGTGCGTCCACCTTGACGAGGTAGAGGGGCTTGAGCGTTCCAATGACCCCAAGAGCTATGCCGACGGTAGCACAGCTACTGGTAGGGTCACCCATGTCGGACAGGTCAAGGGAGAGGGACCAGACAAAGTGACGCACAAACCTGCTGCCTTGTAGGTAGACTGGGGACAGTCAAAGGCTAGGGAAAGCATCCCGAACAAATGCTTGTCGAAATCGGATGTACTGAGCCACAGGCTTGACAAAGAAGTACAACGTAACTTTATCATTTCATGATGCCACAGATGAAAGTTAATCGATATGGTGCTAATCCCGTGAAGTCCCATCAGGCGGTGATAGTGCCGGGCCCCCTGCCTCGAGGGGGTCCACCCATGACTACTGGTGGTCACCTTCCCCTGTGCTGTGGAGTCAAGGCACAGAGGAGTAGGTTAAGAGCTATTGACCAAACACCCCGGACACTCAACATACTACAATGGAATGCAGAAGGAGTTTATAACAAGAAAGCCTCCCTAACACAGCGTCTTCATAAAGATAGAATAGATGTGGCATGCATTCAAGAGACACACCTCAACGCCAATCGCACATTTTCAGTCGAGGGATATCAGGCCACACGTTTCGACCGCGAAGGACATAAAGGAGGAGTTGTAATACTTACACGAAATACAATACCTTGCAGCGAAGTATCTGTGATCTCTGACAACCAAACGGAAATTATAGGTGTTGATATAATGATAAAGGACGTGAAAATAAGAATTTACAATCTATATAGCCCGGCAGATAAGGATCTTACACTCTCAAACATGGAAATAACTGACACAAATTGCATTGTTGTCGGAGACTTTAATAGCCGTTCAGAAAGATGGGGATACCCAGATACTGACAAAAGAGGAGATGAAGTGGAGGACTGGGAAATAGACTCAAATCTCCATCTACTTAACAAAGCGGATGACACACCGAGCTTCTACTCCAGAAGATGGATTACCACTTCTACTCCAGACTTAGCTTTCTGCACAGGAGACATCCTCCACAAAATCGATCGCCATGTGCTGGACCAATTAGCAGGTAGTGACCACAGACCAATCAAGCTTGTAATAAATATGGAGTATGTTCCACAGGAGCAAAAGCCTTTGCCCCGTTGGAATTACAAACGAGCAGATTGGGACAGATTTGCCATACTAACAGACAAATATTGTGAAAACGTAAATACACGATATGGCAACATGAAGCAAATGGTGGAAAGTCTAAACAGAGCAATAATACAGGCAGCCACTGAGTCTATTCCAAGAGGAGCAAGGAAAAATTACAAACCATACTGGACTGAAGAACTACAATTTTTGGAGGACAAAGTTGAAGATGCTAGGAAGACCGCAGAGAGAGAACAAACAACTGAAGCGAACATCTCTCTCAAAGCCATCTCAGCAAAATATAAAAGAACAGTAAATCAAACAATAAGAGATTGTTGGAGGAAAAAAACAGAAAACCTGAATTTTGACAGGGATGGAAACAAACTATGGAAACTAGTGAAAGCCATGAACAATGAAGGACCTAGAAACAAACAAATAACAATTAAACAAGGAAATTCCTTGCTTACAGGAAAAAAGGCTGCAAATGCACTAATGGAACACTATGCCAGTGCAAACCACATTGATATTACAGCCGAACAGAAGAAAGCAATCAAAGATAAACAGATGCATCATACATATACAGAGACAGCAGCAGAATATATGATGGCAAATCTAACAATGGAAGAAATGGAACAGGCAATGAATACCCTAAAAAAGAAGACATCACCAGGAAAGGATGGAATCACAAATGAAATGCTTATAGGACTAGGCACTAAGGCAAAAAAGAAACTACTAGCAGTCCTAAATTACAGCTGGAAGAGGGGAATAGTCCCACAGGCATGGAAGGAAGCTATACTAATACCAGTCCCAAAGAAAGGAAAAGACCTGGAAGAACCAAATGGCTATCGACCTATCAGTCTTCTTAGCTGTGTAGGAAAATTAATGGAACGCATTATCAATGGCAGGCTAACATGGCATCTGGAAGAAAACCAACTCTTAACACCTCACCAAGCAGGATTCAGAAAGTACAGATCTACTGAAGATCAAATAACCTATATAGCTCAGGAAATAGAGGATGCCTTCCAAGAGAAAAAGCACACACTAGCAGTCTGGATAGATTTAGAAAAAGCATTTGATAAAGTATGGAAGGAAGGACTGAAAGTAAAACTGCAAAAAATGCATGTTTGCGGGAAAATGTACAAATGGATCAGCCACTACCTTGAGAACAGAACTGCCAGGACAAAAGTACAAGGACAAACCAGCAAAATGATGCTGTTGGAGCAAGGTGTCCCCCAAGGAGGAGTTCTTTCACCAACATTATTCCTAGCATATATAAACGACATCACGGAAAATTTTCCAGCCAGAGTACACACATCATCCTTTGCAGATGACCTAGCCATATGGACATCTGAAGAATATATTAGTACAGCTAACAGCAGAATACTGCAAGCCCTATTAGCGCTAGAGGACTGGTCAAAATCATGGCTAGTGAAGATAAGTGAGGAGAAAACAACATGCACAGTGTTCTCCCTCTCAACTAAAACTCAGCAACCTAAGCTGGTATTGAATGGAAAAATATTGCGCCATGAAGAAAATCCAAACTATCTAGGAGTCACCTTTGATCGTCGCCTGACATGGAAGACACAGGTTGAGAAAAATCGAACAAGAGCAAGGCAAAGAATGGCAATCATGAAAAAGCTTGCTGGTACAACATGGGGAGCAGATGAGAAAGTTCTCAAGAAGTTATATACTGGGCGGGTGAGGCCAGTACTGGAATATGGCATTGCAGCTTGGGCAACAGCAGCTAAGTCAAACTTTAACAAAATAAGTAGAGTCCAAAATCAAGGAATGCGAATCATAACTGGAAGCCTGAAGACAACGCCTATTAATGAATTAGAAAAGATCACTTGTTTACAACCAATGCAGGATAGAAGAGATAGCAGAGCCCAGCAACAAGCAGAAAAATTTAGAAGATTGACAGACCACCCTATGTACAACAGATTTAATGGTTTTGGAAAGGGAAGACTGAAGCGTAGCAACTTTGTAGAAACTGCAAAACGAAGGATTAGGTCAGATCCTATTCTTAACATATCAACAGTCAAGCCCATACACAATGCACACAAGTTCCCAGCTTGGAGACAGCAGCAACTGCCTGAGATGATAGAAAACATTCCTGGTATTGAGAAAAAGAACACTCAGCATGAAACCGAAAGAAGAGAAATAACCCTAAACTACATAAAAGAACATTACCCAAGCAGGAATTGGACCCATGCATATACAGATGGATCAGCCAAAAATTCAATAGAGAATGGAGGAGGAGGAATTCTCCTAAATTTAAAAAATGGAGCGAAAAAAACACATTCACTGGCAACTGGAAAATTTTCAAGTAACTTCAAAGCGGAGGTAGAGGCTCTGAAAACTGCAGCAGAAATGCTCCTGATGGAGGAAAATAAAGAGAAGCAAATAGCTATCTTCACAGATGCAAAGTCAGCTGTCTCAATACTGAAGAGCAATAACAGCACAGAACTAACTGACCTAAGAGCAGCACTCCATGGTCTATGCCAGAAATCCAAAAAAGTTGTAATACAGTGGATCCCATCACATTGCAGTATACCTGGAAACGAAGAGGCTGACAGACTGGCAAAAGAGGGCGGACGACTACCACAGCCTGACATAGACATAACCTATAATGAGGCAAAGAGGTTGATAAAAAGCACTTATAGAACCAAATGGGAATCAGAGCATCCAGGCCATCAGAAGGATGATGCATATTACAAACTCGACAGAAGAGAACAAGTAGCAATCTTCAGACTCCGCACAGGACACAACAGGCTGAAATACCACTTGTTCAATAAACTAAAGATAGGAGATACCGATGAATGTAATTGTAGAACTGGAAAAATGACAGCAAAACATTTGCTGCAGGATTGCCCAACGTATGCAGAACAGAGAAAGATATTTTGGCCCACACCTGCTTCATTTGAGGACAAGCTCTATGGAGATATCAACAAGCTAAAGTTGACCGCAGATTACTTTAACTATATACAGGTTGACATTTAAAGGTGCATGAAGACCCAGAGGCATGAAATGGAATATTGCTTGGATAGCAAATCCATTACGTGGAAAGTCCAAATCAAAAGCTCATTGTGTGGGCTTCATAAAAGGTGGAAAAGTGTCCTAGTGGCACGAAATGGAATATTGCTTGGATAGCAAATCCATTACGTGGAAAGTCTGAATCAAAAGCCCACTGTGTGGGCTTCATAAAAGGTGGAAAAGTGTCCTAGTGGCACGAAATGGAATATTGCTTGGATAGCAAATCCATTACGTGGAAAGTCTGAATCAAAAGCCCACTGTGTGGGCTTCATAAAAGGTGGAAAAGTGTCCTAGTGGCACGAAATGGAATATTGCTTGGCTAGCAAATCCATTACATGGAAAGTCCGAATCGAAAGCTCACTGTGTGGATGTCATCTGCAGACTGCATACTTCTGGTTTCCGGAAGAACAGCCTATGGTGAACGGAAGGCCCAATATACGGAAGTGAGGCTAAGCAGCCATGTGCAGGACGTGACGATTCCTTGGGTGAGCCCAGTACCAGAGCGCTATGTATCGGCTCTGCAAGTATGGAAGCCTCCTTGGATGGCGGGGAATGCCCATGGTCTGCCCCTGCCTTCCCTTGAGGGCTGACCAGGATCTTTGGCTGTTCTATATGGGCCAGCTAGGATGGGGGATAACACCACAACAGTGAGAGTCAAACGTCCTAAGAAACCCCCGGGAAGGTTAACCCGGTCAACAAATGCCCGCAGAAGTCGGATGTGTCGGCCTAACGGCGCAAGAACGCAGCTCTGCTGTAAACAGGCACAACGCAATCACATCCGAAAAAAAACTCCGGATGAACGAAGAAGAAGAAGAAGATACCAATGAAGAACGTCTTATACCAGAAGTCCCTAACATTGGTGGTCGGAAAAATCTATCGACTCATGGGTAGGTTTTTACTTTTTCCTATGAATTGTGCCTGAGTAGTAGCTTTATGGCCTACTTTTTACAATTTCTAACTGCCGTGGGATTTAATATGCACAACTTGCACACACTTCCTATTTTTCTACTTTATCCGAGGAGGCTAGGTATCCGATCTCACTACCCAAGAGATCAGATACCAGTGGTTCTTGGAAATAATCCCTAGGCAGGGAATGAACCTGGCACATTCCAAGCCAGAGGCAGACAACGCAACCTCTCAGCCACCAAAATTTCCATACAGGTGTCTTGCAAAGTGGCAACCATGTCTCTCAATAAATATTGGTCCAATTTGTTCTAGATCCATTCTACTGATTACATTCACACATACTATCCTCTTTTTGTTTTTTTTTGCGCTCGCTCGCTTTGAACTCAAGTGTAGTCCATACATACTACTTCTAGTAGTGCTGGACTGAATTTTGTGTGTGGATTAACTTTCCCTATTAACAGTGTCCCTCGCCATCAGGCAAACCCACTCCGACTTCAGAGGTACTTAAAATTTACTCCCCAAGTCAAGAGGTCAACATTTTAGTCCAACTGACCGGTGTAGGGGTTGATCCCCTTACCTCGGACTCAGCACACCGGATGTTTGAGAACATGCGTTCTTATCCATTAGGCCATGCTAACCTCATACCATCGTCTTAAAACACCGGACATCATTTATCTCTGCCTACTTCTGCTTCTTCTACAACACATCTTTCCATTTGACACGACGTCCTCCAATGTCTCTTTTCTTATCACATGCCCAAAAAACACTGTCTCTTTCTTACAGCTGTGTATAATGTTCTTTGTTTATTAGCCTCTTCCAGGCATTCATGGTTAGTAACTCTGGCCACCCAAGGTATTCGCAACATCCATCTGGGAAATCACACCTCCGCTGCCTCCAAGTTTGTTCACACTCCAAGATTCACTGCCATACAACAGGACATGTAGTGAATGAATTTATAAATGGTATCATCCAGGACATGGGTAAGCATTCAGCAGGGAGGGTAGCAAATGAAAGAAGAAGAAGCAGGGAGGATAAATATTCAGCAGGGAGGGTAAATATTCAGCAGGGAGAGTAAGTATTCAGCCAGGAGAGTAAATATTCAGCAGGGAGGGTAAATATTCAGCAGGGAGGGCAAGCATTCAGCAAGGAGGGTAGCGAATGAAAGAAGAAGCAGGGAAGGTAAATATTCAGAAGGGAGGGTAAGCACTCAGTAGAGAGGGTAGCAAATGAAAGAAGAAGAAGCAGGGAGGATAAATATTCAGCAGGGAGGGTAAATATTCAGCAGGGAGAGTAAGTATTCAGCCAGGAGAGTAAATATTCAGCCGGGAGGGTAAATATTCAGCCAGGAGGGTAAATATTCAGCAAGGAGGGTAGCGAATGAAAGAAGAAGCAGGGAAGGTAAATATTCAGAAGGGAGGGTAAGCATTCAGTAGAGAGGGTAAATATTCAACAAGGAGGATAAATATTCAGCAGGGTGGGTAAGCATTCAGCAGGGCAGAAGTAGAAATGATAACACACACTAACAAAGGGCAATCCTTCCATGGCAGAAGTTGCTATAAAGATCATGAGGTGATAACCATCAACATATGCAAAGTTCTTCCGTGTGTTGCCGGGGCTCATAAGGGAAGCAAAGAATAGCAACACTGTAGCCTACCACGCATGTCGTAAGAAGCGACTAAGGAGGCTTGATGGTTCCGTCGCCCTACTACTGAGTGAGTGCGTGGGCGACACTGTGAGCTGTGAGTTTCATGTGAAATGCTTTTAATCTGCCTGAGGTTTTTTGGAACGTGACTGCATGTCCCAGAGTTGGCCGGTTTTTGCCTTATGCAGAAATGCGTGGCTGCTGGGCTTCTGGTTGACTGCCACTGTCATCAGCGATGAACTGTATTTTCGTGGACTGTGTGGGTGAACATCTAGGAAACATCCAGATGGGAAAATGACAGCCGATTCCATCAGCGATGAACTGGGTGTTTCGTGGGGGACTGGTGTGTTGACATTCTGGTGGCGGCATTATGCACAGTGTATCTGTGCGGGCTGTTGTTTGTCGAGACTCCTGTCTTTTTCACATTGGGCAGTGGAGAGCGTTTTGTGTGATATTCACTGGCACAGGAATGGAGCATAATGGGGACGACCCGTTGCTGTGAAGTTGGAACTGCGACTAACTAACTAACATATGCTAAGTTATCACATTGTGAGATAGAGCGATCAGCTTACTTCCTCACTGCTTCTCTTCAGAAATCTTAAGTATCCATTTACGGAAGCAGGGCTGACTCCCATGCCATATAAAGGTAAAGAGTCAGCAGATACTGCCTGCCGCGGTGTGAAATGTTATACCCCCACACATTCTAGACATTGACATATGATGTGGGGTGGCCAGCACCCTTTCCTCCCAGACAACTTCCAGAAAGTTCTATAAACTGCCCGGCACCCATTTTTATGAGGCTGGATCAACCCCAGACTGCTATCTTGCGAAACAAATGCACTAACTACTATGCCACAACAGTTTCCCTATGCTCTATGTATTTGCAAAAATAAAATATCCTTTCACCTAGGGATTAAACTGGGACTGCTGTTTTGTATGCCAGTGCACTATCAACGTTGCTAATGGTTCACTATAGGACATTCTACACAACAAGAACATGCCAACACTATGGAATCACATCCCTAACTTCAAATGGTTATGGTGCAAGCGTGTGACACTGAACATGCTTGATAACATTTATTTACAAACATAAATGTAAAGGTTTCTTTTATCCTCCTAAGATGCAATGGGCACAAGGAGCTAGACCCTTATTTCTATAGACCAAACAGCACTCGGTGGCTGATGTGGTCTGTATCACGCAGATTGCCTTTACTTCCCAAGGCATTTCCTGGTACAGGCAGGGTCAAACTGGGAGCCCAAGTTAATTTTTAAAAATCTGAAATCACCCTGATGCTGATCAAACCCGAAAACACCAGCACAGCAGATGAGCGTCTAAACGCTATGCCAAAATGTATGTGATATGTGAAAATGTTTGAGTAGTGTCTAGTAATTTGTGGTCCTGCATAATAAGCAAGTTCTGTCAGGTCTTAGTTGGATGTGACCGAGTTGAGTTGAGTTGAGTCAAGAACCGACATCACTGCACTCAGGACATTCCCATACATGCTCAGTCCCCTTGTTCAACAGCCAGCAAAGAGTCATCCTACTAATCGTTCCCACTGCTGTCTGATTAAATGTTCTCCTGGTCTTCCCTCTCAGTTTTGAGATTCTTCCAGAACCCCTGCCTATCCCCCGCAATCTCATTCTTTTCACATATGGGTTCTCAATCTGTTCCTCCGCCTTCTCCACCTGGTCACACAAGCGCATGACCACCTCCCCCTTGTCCATAGGCAAGATACCACCAAGAGGTGCATTCCCTGCTAGCCTATCAGCCTGTTCATTCCCCCGTACACCCGCAAAGCCAGGGCAAAATATCCATACAATTCTCACAATGTGACCTCTGAAGCGATGAGAGCCATTCCACACGAAACATTCCTTTCTCCACCTTGCTAAGCATATTCTTTGAATCCGTAATGACCACAATGTGTGTTGCAGTAGTCTCCTCTAGCCACCGGAATGCCGCTGTTACTGCCTCCACCTCCATTCTCATGCTGGCGTTCATAGTCTCATATGCCAGGCTCTCCTTTTTCAACACTCACCCTTTGCAATAAAGCCCCAGCCACTACATCTGTTTCTCACCACTGACCCATCGGTGTAGATGACTATGTCACCTTGATGTGTGTTGCTCTGGATCAGCTGTTGCACCTCAAACTCAGTGCGGCCCGCTGCCCATTCTCTGCACTCACAAGCCAGTGTTATTATTACATTGTGCCAGTCTGTCATGTCATCAGGAACTTCAACCCACTCTCTTTCACGATTGATGGTCTCTAGATCACACACCTGACTTATAGAAAGTTCTGCCTGTGCCATCCAGGACCTGCCTCGTCTTAGTCTATGACCCTTTACCATATCCATTGCTTCATGCAGCGGGTGATCCCTGTCTGCGGCAACTCTCAGGTACCATTTGGCCTGAAGGACCCTATGCCTATCCGTCATTGTAGGTAGCGCCAGGATATGCCTCATGCAGATAATTGGTGTGTCCTTTGTGCACCCCAGTATTAACCGCATGGCAGCATTCTGTATGAGCTCCAACCTTTCAAGCTGGCTTTTTGATACTGTCAGCAGCCCCAAACCATACTCAATGACAGAAATTATTAACTGCTGAAAGAGCCTGTACAGCATCTTCTGATCTACCCCGGCTGCTGCCATAGTCCTCAATGCATTAAGTCCCCTACCAGCCTTCACCACCAAATCCTCCAAATGTTCCTTAAAAGACAAACACCTGTCAAAGGTGATACCCAAGTACTTCAATTTACTCTCTCAACTAAGAGGACATCCATTCAACATAATACCTGGGAAGCCTGCCTTGACGATCCGGTTATCCAGGGAGTACCACACAACTGATGCCTTGTCTGGGTTTATAATGGCCCCTGCGTCCCTGCACCACTCTGTCACCTTGTCTACCGCCACCTTTCTTTGTCTTTCACCAAACTGGCCGTCTCTGCCCTGTCTGTACACCAGCACATCATCTCCAAATGTCAAGATTCTACCCACACCTGGTGTCTCAATAGCTGCGATTTTGCTGGTGTAGACATTAAAGAACACCGGGGACAAGGCAGATCCCTGCGGCAACCCAGGTGTAATAGTACAGGGGTCAGAAGTCCAGGCACCCATGCGCAATGCAACCTTATGCTCATAAAGGTCATCTAACAAGGCAAGGGCAGACCTCCATGTCAAACAGTGTGTGTATTAACCGATCATACCTAACCCTGTTATACGCATCCTCCAGGTCAAGAGCTACCGCCACTGTCTCCTGTTTATCCTGGAAGCCCTCGTAGACATCAAATGCAAAAGTTGCAGCATTGACCCAGGTGTCCTTTCCAGGCCGGTAGCTCCCGAGTCCTTGGGGAAGCAGATTCCGACTTCAAATGTTGCTGGAGCCTGCGTGCTACTATCTTTTCAAGGACTTTGCTATACGTGTTTTGCAGGGTTATGATTCGGTACCCATTAAGTCTGGAGTGGTCCTTACCTGGCTTTGGGAGTGGGACCAGGTAGCTATGCAGCAAATCGTGGGGTATTTCCGCCGTATTGATGCTTAGGTTGAAACAAAGAGCCATCTCCTCCAAGTCCCCATCATTTATGTTCCTCATATGGGAGTACCTCACCCCATCTGGACCTGGCGCTGTGTCTTTAGCCCGTTTCAGTACCCGTCTAATATCCTCCACTTTAATCTCACATTCCTCCTTCCTAATGACCCGTGACAAGGCTTCTCTGACATTATCTCTAATAGCCCTATCTTGCTGATCCGTCTGTTTTAAAAATCGCGCCAAGTAAAGCCTCACCTTTGTCCTTGTCAGTTGTCATAAGTCAGTCAGATGTGACTGAAACACCATATAACAATTTATGGTATGGCCTGCTTTCTGTTAGCAACAAATCTTGGGCGGCGCTCACCAAACCCAACACCGCACATTTAGCCAATGGCTTCGGGTGGAGGAGCATAATTGGGAGGGTACAAGCTTATCCTAGTGCGAGGAAATGCAACCTAAAGACTAAATGTCATGGCAGGGTCGACCAGGTCCTAAGCCTTGGTCAGCAACTGGTCTAGGATCGAAGCTCAGATAGGCAGGCAACTACAGCATTGCTTTGCTGATCTAGCAGCATCTGCAGCCTACCGATTTTCTAATCTTAACTTGCTAAAAAGCATGTGGATAAATAGCATGTAGATGTGTTACATCTCTTCTAGTGAAATATCCATCTACACTAGATCAAACAACAATAATTCTAACCACAAGACTCACCAGGCAAGTAGGAGATGACAATGAAGCACAGGTAGTAGTAATAGCTGAAAGAACAGTTCCATGCATTGGGCAACTCTATGCTGTACAGGCGGTTCTCTTTCACGAAAGGAAGTGCAGTAAAGATGGTCATCAGCTCGCCCTAAATGACATTCCATGTAATAAAATTAAGAATATTCAATCATGTATTCCATTCAAGCAGTTACAGCACAACTATTTTACAGTAACAATTATGTTTCTACTGACAAGTAATCCATCCAGTTGTTTGTCCTGTGCAGTTCCTTTCTCCTATAACAGTCTTTCAAACTTCTTTTTATCATAAGCCAGATATCCTAACTCTGTTCTGTCATGTGCAAATTGTCTATCACATCTTGAACCCTTCAGCGACATGGTATTCCTCTTCTATGCTTCCCTCTTATGCCCACCTCCATAATTATCCTTTTCAGATATTCACGTCACAATACGTGCCCAAAATATTTCATTTTTCTCAAAAACCAACCTTCTTCAACACAGAATGGATAGATCTGTTGGTTCTCCCTTCCACCCAATTAATTTTCAGTATTCTTCTGTAACACTTATATTCAAAGACACGCGTGTTTGTTAAATGACAAGTAGAAATAAGAAACATGAAACTGAATCACTTAAAGAGAAAATACTGCCAACTGTAAAATGAAAAAATACAATTAAAGTTGACTTCATTAATGGTTAGTACACTTGATTTTTGCCTTGAAGCAAGATTATCCATAAGCCCTGGAGATGCGATTTTATAGAAGAATGCTGAAAATTCATTAAAAGTCAAAATGAGCAATCTGTTAATTTTGAGGGAGACTAAGTCGCAAAGACAACTTAAATTAAACACTAGATTACCAAGACAATGGTCTGGGTTCAATCCCCAGTAGTTCTATTCTTCTGCCTGTTATCCTCCAACGGAGTACATGCCCTCACCCAGCCCTCCTGTCTTCTGTCATCTCTAGCAGCTCCATCCATGCCAGCCCCATATAATTCACTGTCTGCATGACATTTGAGACCACCAACCACTGGTGTTTACGTATTCATCAATATTTAGATGTCTCCATTTTTGACATACACAACCCATTCACAATCATTGTTAATCATGGTGTCAACACCTCTGACATTCAGATGTCTCCATTTTTGACATACACAACCCATTCACAATCTTTGTTAATCACGGTCTCAACACCTCTGACATTCAGATGTCTCCATTTTTGACATACACAAACCATTCACAATCTTTGTTAATCATGCTGTCAACACGTCTCGACACCTCTGACATCCAGATGTCTCCATTTTTGACATACACAACCCATTCACAATCTTTGTTAACCATAGTCTCAACACCTCTGACATTCAGATGTCTCCATTTTTGACATACCCATTCACAATCTTTGTTAACCATGGTCTCAACACCTCTGACATTCAGATGTCTCCATTTTTGACATACACAACCCATTCACAATCTTTGTTAGTCACGGTCTCAACACCTCTGACATTCAGATGTCTCCATTTTTGACATACACAACCTTTGTTAACCATGGTCTAAACACCTCTGACATTCAGATGTCTCCATTTTTGACATACACAACCTATTCACAATCTTTGTTAACCATGGTCTCAACACCTCTGACATTCAGATGTCTCCATTTTTGACATACACAACCCATTCACAATCTTTGTTAATCACGGTCTCAACACCTCTGACATTCAGATGCCTCCATTTTTGACATACACAACCTATTCACAATCTTTGTTAACCATGGTCTCAACACCTCTGACATTCACCTCTGTCTCGTAATTCTTTTCTCCGTGTGTTTTTAAGTCTTCCTCTATTTCTTATGTCTTGTGAGATCCAGAGTAAAGACTTTCTGGTTAAACTATTCTCACGTTTTCCCAATGTCTGTCCTATCCAACGCCAGCATCTCACCTTTTCCTCACCTCTTGATTCACTGAAATGTGAGCAGTTCTCTCCCTAGACTCCACACAATTGACTCTAACTTCCATTCTGAGCAGGGACCGGGCATTGAATTTACTCTGTCTTTCTCAAGTAAGGCAGGTCTCCCTGGTGAAAGAATTAACGACTTTCTCCGTAATCCTGTATATCCACGTGAAGAACACAGATGCGCGAGATTCTGTAGCAGATCGTGTTGCGTTGGTTACTTACGGGGTATGTGAGCCGGTCGCTCAGAAAGCAATAGCAAACTACTGAGCATGATCTTGCCAAGACATTAACAGCAGATGAAAAATACTGGTGTTGACTGAAATGTCCTGTAAAGGATATGCAACAACAAAACAATCCCAAAGTAATGCATTTTTTGTGACTGGCTATATTTCAAGTACCGGTCTCCCAGACCTAGGAGTTAAACGACTTTCTACGTAATCCCGTTTATCCACGTAGGGTAACGCAGGGCGCAAGAATTGGTAGTAGTTCTCGCCACGTTGGTGACTTGTGGGATATGTGAGCCGGCCACTCAGAAAGCAATGGAAAACTACTGAGCGTAATCTTGTTAAGAAATCAACAACAGCGGTAAAATGCTGGTGTTGACAGCGATGTCCTGTAAAGGATATGCGGAATAAAAAATATTTCAAGTGGACAAATCTACATTTCATTGTGTCTGTCTGTCATTTATTGTAACTATTTCATTTTCAGTGACCAAAATCAAGCCATCAGCATAACACAGGTTGTTTACATGATACCAAACAATTGATATTCTTGGCATGTCCTGTATGGATCTCATTATTATTTCAGTGTACAAACAAAACAGATCAGGTAAATGTAGCAGTCACAATGAAACAAGGAAATATAGCAGCCGCAGTAAAACAAATGCTGCAATCACAATGAAACAAGTAAATGCAGCAATCACAATGAAACAAGCAAATATAGCAGTCATAAAAAAAACAAGTAAATGTAGTAGCATTTACTCATTTCCCTGCGTGTGCATGGAGTAACAATGTCCTCACATACTTCTTCTGCGTTCATCCGGATTTTTTGTGTGGACGTGACTGCGTTGTGCCTGTTTACAGCAGAGCTGCGTTCTTGCGCCGCTAGGCCGATACATCCGACTTCTGCGGGCATTTGTTGACCGGGTTAACCTTCCCGGTGTCCTCACATACTAAAGCGGACAGTCAGAGATGACATGCTTAAAATAAGGACACAAGAAGAAGGAGGAGGACACGGTACATTTCAACAAAATACTTACAGTGACACCAATAGGATACAGAATAATGAAGAATGTGTATCTGAAACAAACACCAAGTATTGGATTAATCGTTCTCCATTGGCAACAATAAGTGATACAATTGAAAATACGATATGTAATATAAATGCTTTCTCCCATGTACAATTTACTGTTTAATGACATTACTTTTTCTTAAATATCTTCTTTAAGTACCAAGATCAGACTCTTGTTTGTCTGTCTTGTTCGTCTCTCTCTCTCTCTCTCTCTCTCCAGGCACACACAAAATTAACTCATGAAAGAAAATCAAATTAACAAAATGTATATTCACTTCTTGCCTGAGACTCTAGCAAAGAAATAAAATTAAGGTATTACTTTTAAAATATAGTAATTTCAGAGTAAAATCAATAATCTAGAAAATTCAATGACTTGCAAATTGCTTTTAACCAATATGTCACATATCATCATCATCATCACTTGCTTGGCCAGCTTCTTCTTTCACCCGTTACCCTCTTCTGGGGCATGGTCCTCAACCAACTCCCTCCATGTTGTTCTATCCTTGACTATCCCATAAAGCTCTAGCCATGTTCTCCCCATAATATTCATTTCTGTCTCTACTTCTCTTCTCCATGTGCTTTAGGTCTTCCTCTATTTCCTTTGCCTTGTAGATTCCAGACAAAGGACTTTCTAATTATATTATTTTCAGGTGTTCTCAATGTATGTCTTATTCAGCGCAGTTATCTTTTCTTTGCCTGATGTGTATTCATTCATGTGCTGCTATCTGTCCATGTCGTGATAAAACACTATCCACAATCACGTCTTGCTGGTCTCTTTGTCTCTTTTTACATAAATCCGTCCAGTAGTTAAAATATGTTCCTGGTTTTCTCTTGTCATTTTATACTGGGTAAACAGGAAGTGACCAGAGGATCCGGCCGACACCCAGAACTCCAAGGTAAGGCAGACAGATACATACTCAGATTGCAACTGGTATCTTTAGTATTTGTTAAGTTGAGAACAGAGTTTGTTTCACGTGTTATAATGTCGGTTCTTGACTCAACTCAACTAAACTCATATTTGATCTATCTATTACCTATAGTTATGAGGAAAAACATGCACTCTTACCTGCACCAGACCAACAAATGTGGGACAGGCCCTGGCAAAAGGCTAAAGAAGTAGTAGGCATAACGTACGACCTCGGTGATAGTCCAAGCAGACAACCACAAGATAACTGGAATTCCGTTCTGCGTCTGATAAGACAGAACATAATTTGATCAAGCTTCTTGAATAAGAAAAACAGACAACCATCACCATCATGTGCCATGCCATTATGTGTGGGCGGTCATGGTTGGTTACCTCATACAATCACCAGTCTTGAATCAGATCAGTGTTTTTGTCCTGATAATGCCATGTGGCTTAGCGATCCAGGTGTTAATCTCTGTCTTACTCTTGCTCTTTTCCCATCTAATTTGTCAGCTGTCGCTACGTTTTCAAGCTCATTTCTCCTCACAACATGCCCAAAACACCTTGACTAAGTACACTTTTTCTAATTACTTTATGGGTGTAATTTGTTCCTTGTAGAACTTTTTCATTCATTTTTCTGTCCGTCCATGGTATTCTTGGCATTTTCCTCAGAAACTAGATGTCCACTGCTATGAGACGTTTCTCAGCTTGTCTATTTATTGTCTCCGTTTCACATGCATACAACAGTATGGGCTCTGTATAGCACTTCAAATGCTCTGTTTTTCTCACTGCAAGTGACATCCTTTTGTTTATTTTTATTAGTATGTTTCCCATCTAGCGAAGGCCCACCTTTGCCATAGTGATTCTATATTGTAGAATTGTATACACATTTCTGACTCTGCTTCCCATCTGGCAAAAGGCTACTTTTGCCAAAGCGATCCTTGTTCTATTAAACCTATTCCCACAAAGATCAAATCTATTTCTTGTACCCATGTATGTTTAATAAGTAGTACCCATGTATGATGTCCTCTAAAAGTACTGGAGAGTGTTGGCGATCAAAGACCATAACTTTAGGAAGGGAAAATCCCAACTATCCCAACTGCACTCCCAGTGGGTGTGGCAAATGCAGCCCTGGGGACCGAGTATGCACCGGGATAAGTGGACAGACAACTCTGCAGCTGAGCAGAGAAGGGCACTCACTTGTTCTGACATGGATGTCAAAGGCAGAGGTAAAAGACCCCTATGTGGATGTGGAAGATAAGGGGAAACCACCACATTATCTTCCCAAGATTTCATGAATAGTCACATGTCAGTGGCAGTGAATGACGTTAATGGTCTTAGGACATTCTTATCCGGTGGAGACAATCATGAGCCATGGGTGACACCACACTGCCATCCAGCTACTGATAGCAAAATAATAACGAATAAATTTAAAATAGGAAATAAATTTAAAATAGGAGCATGGAATGACAGGACATTAAATGAGTTGGGAAAGTTGAACAATGTGATAAGAGAAATGGAAAGCATTAGAATGAATATTCTAAGTGGGATGAGATGGAAGGGATCGGGTAAAATTAAACCAACAAACACACAATAATGTATTCTGGAGAGGATATACATGAAAAAGGAGTAAGACTACTATTTGATTAAAAAAAACAGCCAAGTCAATTAATGGTTACTGGTGTATTTCAGATAGAGTTATTATGGTCAACATCAAAGGGAAACCAATAGATATAAATATTACACAAGTATACGCACCAACAACAAGTAGTAGTGATGAAGAAATACACTTTTAGAAATGGCGATGTCTCAAATTAAATCACAAGAAAAAAAGTAATACTAGGAGATTTTAATGCAAAAGCAGGAAAGGGAAAAATAGAGGATATAGTGGGGAATTACTGTTTAGATAAAGAAATGAAAGAGAGTAATAGAATGGGCAAATATCAATATGATATGATAATTGGAAACACCTGGTTTAAACACCATAAAAAATAACTTTACACATGGAAAAGCCCTGATAAAACAATACTCTTAATCAATTGACTTTTTTTTTTTGCATATCCTTTACAGGACATCGCTGTCAACATCAGCATCTTTCAGCTGTATGTTGATTTCTTGGCAAGATTACGCTCAGTAGTTTGCCATTGCTTTCTGAGCGGCCGGCTCAGTTATCCCGCAAGTCACCAGCAGGGGTCGAACCGCTCCCAGCTCTCGCCCTGCTACGAGACTCTGCGTGATAAACGGGATTACGGAGAAAGTGTTGTAACCCCTAGGCCAGAGAGACCGGCAATCAATTGACTACAAACTTATTAATAAAAGATTTAGAAATGTGTTAACTGATGTTAAGACAATGCCTGGTGCTGACTGTAATAGCGATCATGTACCACTGTCAAACTGTCATATTTTGACCACTATGTGGACAAATAAAAGTAAGATTAAAGAGAGGGGGGAGGGGGAGAGAAGAGTCATTAACTTAAACAACTAATAATAAACTACAAATATGTACTAATTGATGTCAGTACAGAATAGAAGGACTAACATGGTGTGACAGAATCACCAATGTGGAGCTCATGGGGAGAGCTAAACAAACACCAGTGGATGAAGACTTGAGGAAAAGATGTTGGCACCGGATAGGACCAGCCTGAGAATAAGAATGGTGCAAATGACTTCACCGTTGGGGCCCATAAGTGGAGCAAAGAACAGTAGCATTGTAACCTACTATGCATGTCATGAGAAGCGACTGTCTAGGGATGGTGGAGGACAGGCTATCCCAGTCTGAAGAAAACAGATGCAAAATCTGGCAAATAATGAACAAGTCTATTAACCCTTTAAAGGGCAGACGTTTGTCTGTTTTGTAGCCCTGAACAGGCAAGAAGAATTTTGAGGTTTGGTAAAATTTTGGGTAACGTTAGTAAAGATCATCACATATAAGGTGTTAGTCAACTGATTTTACTTTAATAATAATAAAAAAAAAAAATTAAGTAAAAAGCATGGAGACTATTTTATTCACGTGAATGTTCCTGGTAATCCACACATGAACACAAATATTTACAAAATACAACATATTGTTTGTGATTGTCAGTCAATTAAAAGGCAATTTACAAACATTTTCAGAATCAGAATCACTTTCCCCGGGAAGGTTAACCCGGTCAACAAATGCCCGCAGAAGTCAGATGTGTCGGCTTAACGGCGCAAGAACGCAGCTCTGCTGTAAACAGGCACAACGCAGTCACATCTGGAAAAAAAATCCAGATGAACACAGAAGAAGAAGAATCACTTTCTTTAAAGTCCGACTCACGACTGCTAATGCAAAGTAACACTGATCACTGATATCTAGCTCTGATTCAGTCAAATTTGTGCACTTAAATGTCACTTAAATTGAACCCAGCAAAATCTCCACTATCACTTGAAGAATCGTCAAAATCCATTTTGAAAAACTATGTGTAAAAACGCCGAAAACTATAAAAAAAACATCCGTTCAAATTCATAATACACGCTTGCAAAATGGCGGCCACGTTGTCAAGCTATTGGTGAAACCGAAAGTAGACAATTGGAAATCTCCAAAAGCCACAAGATCGCGTTTTTACAATGCTAGTAGTAGTTCAGACGCATTCAGACGGTTTGCCCGTTCCGGGGGAAAGATGCATTCAGACTATTTGCCCGGTAACGGGTTAAGGGCTTTTGGTTGTGGATCTATGCTCCTTTAAGAGACGAAAGACAGAAGAAGAAATGGTTTCACCCGTTTTGTTTGGTTTCTTCTTCTTCTGCGTTCATCCGGATTTTTTGTGTGGATGTGAGTGCGTTGTGCCTGTTTACAGCATAGCTGCGTTCTTGTGCCGTTAGGCCGACACATCCGACTTCTGCGGGCATTTGTTGACCGGGTTAACCTTCCCAGGGGTTTTGTTTGGTTTGTAAGGAATCACTTTCATTACACAGAAACCTCCATAAGTGCTCCAGACTCCTACCATAGGTTATACTAAGAGAATCCCAGCACAGCGCTAATACTCTGTAGCCCTAGCAAGGATCCAGACGTGTGTATACCAGAATCAAACATGCTTGTCTAAAGTCAAAGGGACTCTTATAATGCCATGAGGCAGCTCGATGTTTAGGACTTGTCCTAGTTTTCATAGACCAATCAGCATTCAACGGGCGATGAAGTCAGTATATTACTAGCCAATGGGTGATGAAGTCAAAATATTACTAGCCAATGGGTGATGAAGTCAATATATTACTAGCCAATGGGTGATGAAGTCAATATATTACTAGCCAATGGGTGATGAAGTCAATATATTACTAGCCAATTGGTGATAAGTCAAAATATTACTAGCCAATGGGTGATAAGTCAAAATATTACTAGCCAATGGGTGATAAGTCAAAATATTACTAGCCAATGGATGATGAAGTCAATATATTATTAGCTAACGTGTGATGTAGTCAAAATATTACTAGCCAATGGGTGATGAAGTCAATATATTATTAGCTAACGGGTGATGTAGTCAAAATATTACTAGCCAATGGGTGATAAGTCAAAATATTACTAGCCAATGGGTGATGAAGTCAATATATTATTAGCTAACGGGTGATGTAGTCAAAATATTACTAGCCAATGGGTGATGAAGTCAATATATTACTAGCCTGCTTAACTTCCCAGGATATTTCCTGGTACTAATTTTAGACTGGGTTGGCCTGGGAGCCCTGATCAGTTAAAACAAACACACAACCTCTGGGCCAGCAGGCAAGCACACTAGCCACTGCACTTCCACAGCACCCATTATCCACTGTAAGACCCTATATGTCTTTGTACTCAGGAAGTCTCCGTTGTGAAGTGGTTACATTACCTGCCCTGTGCTACAAAGGTTGTGGGTTCAATTCTGGGCTACGCTCTTCAGTTCAAAAGAGCAATTTTCTCAGACTCCTGAGGGTCATCGCTGGAGATACAGAATTTGTGCTTTATGCGACAATTGGCAGTCCATCCTATGGAAAAAAGGCTGATCCATACGAGATAAAAACCTGGTGTCATGAAGTCAATCTTCGTGCCTTTCAAACCCTCTGTATTCAGGGTGCAGCAAAATTAAAATGAATTCACAGGAATACTCACTGCAGGGACACTCCATACAACACCCCATAAAAGGAAGACTCGAGAGTACACCTGGAATGCGGTCAGGATCCAGTTAGACCGGACTAAACCTGTCATACTGTGGACAACCTGAATGAACAAAATATAATTTAACACATTTTGTAGGAAACAGCTCACAATACATTTATCAGTTACGCTAATGGTTAGAGGCAGGCAAATATAAGGTGTTCAGTCATCATGACATGGGGACATTTTTAACTGCCACCTGAAATTTCCAAAAATATGTAGCTTTATTTTAATTTGATTCATGGTTTTCTTTGCCTGTATTTGCAACAAAAACAAAGTATACAATGCAGGTCTATTTCCAATGGGGCCAATCCAATTATGCTTCTTTCTTTTGCTTTAAGCAGTGTCCATGGGGATCTCAATATTCGAAGCCCATAAACGGGCACTCTCCCATTGTTTATGCTTGACCTCGACACAAGGTACAAGAGGAACAAGACGAGATGATGATGATGATGACAAAATCAAAATATCTGGCCCCTCAGAAAAAGGTGTTAGCTCTTGAATTATTGTTAGTTTTGTCTACATCTGCTTATGGTACCAGACCAAAGAAAATTCAGTGTTTTCTTTACTCTTTCAATCCTGAAGAGTTTGTATATTTGTAACTATTCTGTCTCATATTTTACTTTATGTTTCTTTCATTGATGTTAGTTACGCTGCTTCAGTCCCAGAAAAATATTATGTTAACTACAGATCCAAATGAATATTATTTGGAAACAGCAGTTACTCGGGACATAAGAGTTGAAACAGAATACCACGGAAGCTGCACTTCTTCATACAATGATTATTCTCAGCATTACAGAAAGCAACAGATCGTTTCAGTGCTACGGGTGCTTCGTCTCCTTCAGGAACCTGGTCTAGTGCAGGTATTGAAGATGACGACTCTCCACATGCATGGTCTTAAGCATCCGGTGTGCTTATGCCGAGGTAAGAGGTTCAACCCCTACACCGGACATTTGGACTAAAATGTTGACTTCTCTCGTCCTTGACTTGGGGATGTAAATTTCAAGTACCTATGAAGTTGAAGTGGGTTCGCCTGATGGAGAGGGACACTGGTAATAGGGAAAGCAAAGCCACATGCAAAATTCAGTCCAGTGCTACTAGAAGTAGGGTGTGGACTACACTTGAGTTCAAAGCAAGCACGCACCCCCCTCCCCCAAAATGACTCTCCACTCCTTCTTGTATTTTCATGAAGTTGATGCTGTTTATATTATTATTTATTGCCCACCCGTTGAAGCTTCCTGTATACACTTTCTGTCTGTTTCTTTTGCCTAGTATTTTCTCATATTCCACCTCTTATGCTGATCATCGTTAAGTGCCTTGCCAACTGGCTACTCCACAAATTGCGATCTGCAACAGGACGGATCAATTCAAGTATTGACTCCTTCCTGTGAAATGACGCAAGACTGCCGAGAATTTTCTTTCGCTGTCTTCCTCTATCTCTTTCCACAAATCTTCAGGTTGTCACATGTTCCAGATTGTGTCTTCTCATAACACGGCAAAATAATGATGACTGCCTTGATGATTGCAACCTGGCCTCCTTTCTGCTGATATGCCATCCATTTTATGTTGCTATCCTTATGGTTCTCATGGGTAATATAGTGCAGCTCACTTCAGTGTTTGCTTTTTCCTCAGAATGACATTCTCAACAAACACCACTGTCTCCAATTTCTTTGCCATTTCGTTAATATCCAGATTCGCACTCACAGCGAAGAACAGACCATAACTTATCAGTATGTGACATTTAGTGCTGTAAATTCAGTATACGAACAATGAAGGTGAATGTTATTATGAAGATCTGAGTCATAAAATACTCAAATTTTAAATAACTCTTTGGTTCCCTCAGTATTTATCTTCTTCAATGTATGTGTCCTGATGCAATCAACATTGTACATAACTGCAGTGCAATGAACAGATTAAGTCTCCTGTATCACAGATGAATCCTAATCTAATCATGCCCAAAGTATCATTCTACTGCTCATGCGTTCACGTCAAGTGTATAAGTGAGACCCTGAGCAGGTAGAGCTGTCAGTGACATTCTGATATTGCTGTGTCCTAAACTGATCAAGTCATCCTAATCTTTATCATATACTATGCCTGATCTGATCAAGGCATCTGTATAATTGCTATGCCTGATCTGATAAAGGCATCTGCATAATTGTTCAGCCTGATCTGATAAAGGCATCTGTATAATTGCTATGCCTAATCTGATCAAAGTATGCACTGACTTCATCTATTTTATATTCCATTCTCACATTCTAAACTCATCAAGATATCCAATCGATTCTTGTCCCATAATCTGTAAATGAACAAATTAGGAAGAGCTTGGAAGCAAAAGAGATGTGGTTCCTGAGCTGAATATTGCAAATTCCTTGTAATTAACAACGATTGCCTGAAAGAGGCTAATGAAATTAGAACATTACATACAACAATAAGAAAGCGACAAACAGCTTTCTTTGGTCATGTGATGAGAAAAGAGGCAGAGGAAGACCAACAAAAATGATGTTATGGATTGAGACGGTGACAGCAGAGTTGATCCAGAAAACCAAGGACTGAGATCTGCTGAGTCATGAATGCCTACGCCTGCTGGCATGGCACTTGATGATGATGAATCTTGCTTCAAAATAATTATCTAACCGGTTCTTTTTCTCAAACATAATATGTCAAAATAGGCAAAAAATGGTCATACTCAGATACAGCTGAAGGGGTTTTTTTTTTTTTTTTTTTTGCTAGAGAGATGAGAAGTCAGCCATGATCAAATCAAGTCTCCTAAATAAGTGCCAATTTCTGTGCCCTGATCTGACTAACATCTGTATCAATGCTGGGAGGTTTCCATGGAGAGAAGTTATCATGGCCCCTGCCTCATGCCAAGAAGGCTTCCGTTCCCCAACATGGTGGATAGGCATTCGAACCGTTAAGCCTCTGAAGTGTTTATGCTTCTGGCTACGGTTTGCAGTCGCATTTTCCTCATGTTGGACAGGTTGTTCATGGTTCCGTCATCCTGCTACTGAGTTGAGTGCATGGCGCGACAGTGTGAGCTGTGGATTTCATTTAGAATGCTTTTACATCTGTCTGCGGTTATTGTAGTGTGAACTGCATGTTCGGAATGTCGTCTTGTCGCTTGGAATTGACTGGATTGCCTTTTCGATTCATGAGTGCATTTTTCTCGGAGACCGAGGGGGGGTAGGGGGTTCCATCGCTGGAGCTACGTTGTTCGTGCTTTGTGCGATGCTTTCAGCGGGCCACCCTACCGAAAGGGACTAAGCCATATGGGTTAAATCCCGGGGCAATTAAGTCAATCCTCTCAACTTTTAATGCAGTAATGTGTGGCTGCTGGTTTTCTGGTGACTGCCGCTTCCATCAACGATGAACTGTGTTTTCCGTGGAGGACTTTTGTGTCGGCATTCTGACAGCGGCGTTATGCACAGTGTACCTGTGCGGGCTTTTGGCTGTCGAGACTCCTGTCTATTCCACTTTTCATATAAGGCAGTGAGGAGCATTTTGTGTGATATTCACTGGCACCGGAATGGAGCATAATGGGGACGACCCGTTGCCGTGAAGTTGGAACCGCGACTAACTAACTAAGGTCATGGGTTCACTTCTGGACTGTCATTCAGTCCATTAGTGCAATTTTTTGTCTCCGCAGACTACTGGAAGTTGTCATCATTGCCAAGGAGTTTATGACCTATGCAAAGCTTTTGACATGCCCTGTGCAGAAAGAAGACTGAGCTATATGGGATAGAACCTAGTGCAATGAAATTGATCCTATTTTCTCTTTACTGTCCTGATGTGTTTAATAACCCGTATCTTCTATTTGTGTGTTATTTCAAGACCAAATTGTTTCTACCATTCACCTGCTTTATATTTTCTTCTATTTTTGTTTATAAAACAGCTGAGCAACTACACACTAAGTAAATATAATTCTAAATTATATTTTACCAAACATAAATTTTCCATTGTATCCAAACACAATTCATTGAAGACTTCATTACAGTGAAATTCATACAAGAGACAACATTGTAGATAAAGGCAAATTTCAAGTGAACAAAAGAAGAATATCTCATTGACAAAACCAAAATCAACAAGACCAGCAATCCAAGAATTACCTCTAAAACAGCGGCGGTCTGACATGCTTGTAGAATTCGTTCAATATCCTTGTACACCAACACAACTGTATTCTTTGTCAGCAAATAGTTGCTCATAATGACCAAGATGGTAAACCAACTAAAACAAACAGGCATGATTTGTAATAGAGAATTGTCTAACTATAATCACTATAACTTCTAAATACAAATTAATCATGTATAATTAATTTCATTTTAACAACTATGTTCAAATAGTCACATAATGGTTTCAAGTAGAGTAAGGAATACTCGTACATGCCTTAAGAGGCATTGGGCATGTCGTGCTAGGCCTATATTTTCATCCACCAATCAGCACATCAATCAGCTCAGTATCATGCAAGCTATCTTTACTTCCCACAACATTCCCTGGTACCAAATTGAGGCTGGGTCAACCTGGGAGCTTAAGTGAATTTTACAAATCCATCTCTGTCAACTGTAACTGTCATTTACTGCCAAAATACCTTGTGGTGAATGACAGGGAGGAGGGTCTTGAGCTTGAGGAATTAAGACCACCTGGCTAGTTTTAGCAACACTGGATACAATACATTGCAGACACTTCGGGTGTGAAACTGCATGAGATGGGAGAGTTGACAAAGGATCGATAGACATTATTTTTGCGGGCAAGATTCTGCAAAAAACCCCATGATGACAACTGAATTTTGCTTAGTCGGAGCTCTCCAGCAGATTTTTTATATAAATATTTTTTATTAGGAGAAATTTCAACTACAAATTATCTGAATGAGTTATACTATACATAATAATTTAGTTTTTGTAGGTAATCCTTGCTGAAACAAATATTGAGCATGTGGTTATTGTTATCGACCATGTTTCGATTTTGATTAAACCTTTACTCCCACCCCTTTCAACCTCAAAGAGAAGTTATATTAGTAGGCATTTTACTTTACCATGCAATAAGATCAAAACCAGAACTAGTATTTCGCGGCCGTGCAGAAGGATCCACTGTGTTGTCAAAGTAAGGCTATAAAAAGACCGTTTGTATTTCTGGCAGGATACATTCATTCACAGATCATGTGACAATAACAAATGCCATCTTAGCTTCCACAAAATAGGCCAGTCTAACATTCTGTGCATAGCGATTGGTTGATATTATCTTGTCTTTGAAATAAATTCAATTATCTGGCATACAGTAAATAATTATTTTTTCTAGCGCTGTTCATTTGAGTTACCCGATTTTTTTTAGATGGATTTTCAAATTCTGCATCCATTTTTACATATATTTAGAGAATTTCATCACCAATCATCTTTGCCTTGTAGAATAAAATATATTTCTGCGAAGATGTTTCATCTTTGTGATTGGAAATCCAAAATGTCAGTACTGCGCATATCGATTGGGCTAGCATGTTTTACACTTAAAATGTGCAATTTGAACTACTAAAGTTAAAGAGAATACAAGTTTAAAGTTTATTAATAATTTATCTGTATACTTTTGCTATTTTTTTTAATCATTTAACACAATGAAACATATTTTTGAAGTCAGTTTCCATATCCGTCTATGACCCCTTTGAGTCAATCTCGCACGGACTGGCAGTACAGCTTATTTTAAAATTAACTATAAATGATAAAATACTGTTAGATGAGTATTTTTTAAATCTGCAGCATACGTCTTGTATTTTTGCATCTCTCATTATTGCTCATCAATGGTAGTATCTGTTGCAGACATTTTTCAACATAGATATCATCATATTCAGAAAATGAATTTTCATGGCGTCATCATGCCTCATCATATTTGAAGACTACATTTTTAAATGTTAATGTTGCATTACTTTGATAATGTTTTTCAAATTGGGTATTTACTCATGAGTACCACCACAGGGATGTGTGCTCTCTCCTCTGCTATTTAATATCTACATAGAATATCCAAACAAGCAAGACTTGACAGAATAGAGTCAGAAAATTTTGAACACTGTACTTCAGATGAAACAAAAGACCCACATTCAATAAATGAACTATTTGCAGACGATCAGTGCCTGTTTTATAGCGACGAGGGCAGACTGCAAAATCATAATAATCTGAGTTCAACATGCAGCAGATACAATATGAGTATAAATAGAGCCAAAACCAAAGTAATGCAAGTTAGCAGATCTCCTGGTCCACTAAGTATACAAATTAAGGTCATAGCTCTGAAAAAAGTTAAAGAACTCAAATATCTTGGAAGTATGATCACAGAAGATGGTAGATTGGACAGAGAAATTGAAATCAGATGTCAAAAAGCTAGTGCACTTACATATCAACTATCACGCATACTGAAACATGCATCACGAGAAGATGGCAGATTGGACAGAGAAATTGAAATCAGATGTCAAAAAGCTAGTGCACTTACATATCAACTATCACCCATACTGAAACATGCAAACATACATATGTCCGCAAAACGACAAATCATAAACAGCATATTCACACCAACCCTATGCTACCAATCTCAAACTTGGAATTATCTAAATCACACTTACGCAAAATCAACACATGTGAGATGAGATGCCAACTTAACAATCCGAGACCTAATAAGAAATGTTATCAGACAGACAGTGGGATCAACACCATGTGCCACATTTATCGAAAGACAGAAAATCAAACGGTTTATCCATCTCTTTAGAATACAACACCATCATCTACTAGCAAGGGCCCTACATCAAAGAACATCTGCTACGAGAACAAGAGGATGCCTGAGAAGAAAATGGATTGACGACGTCAAAGACATTGTACAACCACACAGAATGACACTATCCAGTGCCACCCACAGGTGCTGGAAGGTCAATTATTCCTCCCCACGATGCTTGACGGCAAAAGTGGAAGATGATGATGAGGATGATTATCACCACAGCTACATAGGCCTTGAAAACCCAAATCCAACAGTACCCCAGTGAAGCTTGTATGTCAGTTCAAGAAGTGGAGATTTTTAGCGTCGGGATCTTATACAAAGAAATAGTACTCAAGAGTCTGTTTACTGAGTTTCTTGCTAATATACATTTTTTGTTTTTAAACGAACATTTTAACAACCATATATCATTGCGATCGGGGTAGCGAGACCTAACTGCTCATGTCATCATCTATCATTAGCAATTAATGAATAATAATTAATTGGGAGTCTTTTTAATTGCTAATTAGGTCACAGCACATCCTATCAAAGCATCATTACGCATAATAAAATATACAACTTGCCGGGTTTTTAAGCTTACATTAATAATGCACAGGGTAATTTATGAATTAGTAATTAAATTAGCGGAAATTTTTAATTGCTAATAGATGACATGAGCAGTTTGACTTTGCTAACCCGATCGCAATGATGTATGGTTGTTAAGATGTTCGTATAAAAACAAAAAAGTAGTAGTAAGAAGCCAAATTTTGATAATTTCAGCTCTCACTTTGACTGGGACACAAGGCAAACCTGCTCGGTGAGCGGATTCTTGAGTATTTCTTTGTTCGATATCACATATCACGAGACTCAAATATGAATATCTCTGCTTAGAATTGACATAAGGCATCATTGAGGTACTGTTGGATTTGGTTTTTTAATGCCTATCTATCTGTGGTGGCCTCATTAGTAAATACCCAAGTTGAAAAAAATCAAACTACCTAAATTAGGGTCCATTCCTGGCTCAGATTGATAATCATGTGGGATTGTGACGGAGTCAGCCACAAATAAATAGCGGCTGACCACGGTTTTACCCATACAGGGATATTAATTTGAAGGTGATTGTTGTCCAAAGGAGGTAATGGGCAGTGTGGCTATGGTTGGTGTTTTATTTATACTTAGGAACAATGCAACATGCCAAAAAAAAATGATCATATTTTATTTTATTACAATAAAATTAAAATTAATTCCCTCCAGCCACCGACTATCACTAAACACTAGATAAGAAAGCAGTTCAAATATATGTAGTGACTACAGGGAGAATCTCTTTCATTAGTTTATCGTTTTATTTAAAGGTTAGTTAGTTAGTTAGTCGACAGATCATCCTCATTGCACATCGAACCATTCAGTCCATAAGTGCTCGGATCCCCTCCTCAGCAAATCCCGCAGCGTGTAGCGGCTAACGACGCCAGTTCTGTGTTGGTTTATCAATCTTCTTTGGCTTCCTGCGTAGTGTTCTTGTTTGGCCACACCTCTTTTAATTTGCTGCTCTCGCAGTCTGGCCATTGTTGTAGATTCACAGTCATCACTTGGTTCTCGCAAAAGTCTTACTTCTCGTAGAGCATTCAGAATGTCGGCCTGGTCCATGGCGCGTCCGCCCTCCACAGTAGCCTCACCTGCGAGCTTGTCAGCCCGCTCATTTCCTTGTACTCCCGCATGCCCTGGCACGAAGATGAAACTAATCTTTGCCAGTCGAGACCGCTCCAGAGGCAACAACCATTCTCTTCGGATCGACCCCTCCTCTATCCTCTTGATCATGTTCATTGAGTCGCTAAGGAAACAAGCCCTAGTGAATGTCTGTGTCTCGAGCCATGTTATTGCTTTACTTACTGCCATGACTTCCATGGTCAGGCTACTTGTGGTTTCAGTAAAAGCACCAGAGTCCTCCTTCACAATTCTCCCTCCGGCCCGAGCTGTAAAGGCCCATGAGCTTCTCACATGTCGGACGACCGACCCATCTGTGTAGATGACCGCGTTACCGTCTAGCGAATTCTCGAAAATCAACGCTTGTACTTCAGCCTCAACAGCAGCCGGATTTTCTTGTCTGCATTTTCTGTCAAGTTGGATGCAAACTGAAAAGGATGTGCAGAAGTCTGTTGGCACTTGCACCCACTCCTCGCCAGGTTCTAAGTCCTCAAGTGAACACACCTGTTGAAGAATGTCTTCGGCTTGACCCATCCACGACCGTCCTCTTTTTAACCTGCTGCCCTTCACCTTCCTAATTTCACTATGCAGCGGATGTTGTGTGTTTGCGTTAATTCTGAGGTAGGCGCGTGCCCTGCAATCTTGTATTCTCTCTTCAATGGTTGGAAACCCAAGAAGGTAGCGCATCGCTTTAATTTATTTAAAGGTGCTAGTTTCATAATTTTTTTTTTTTTATTTTAACAAGAACGAATGTAACAAACCAGTTAGAATCAAGGCTACATCATCATCATGTGGCTCCCATCTGTCTGGCTTCGGCCATAAATGTCACTGTGTCACAGTCACACCCACGCTAAATTTCTAGTTTACCGAATTCGCACAATTAATATTATGTCTCGCAGATAGCGAAAAAATCTTACCCCAACATCTGACTAACATTGTAAGCAACTAAATAAGCTTTCGTGAGATTACTTTCAAATTTTGCTTCATCGTTCGCCGGTCGTGAAGGACGTACAGTAGACGCCATTTTGATGCTTCGTTTTCAACTCACGGTAAATTGAAAACTGAAAGCAGGAATAAATCCGAGAGATTGAACTTTGCACTCTCTGGTGACCGGCCTTGTGCAATCAATAACTTTCTTGTAAACAGATTCACAAGTATTTATGGTGGTCGGAGATGTAGAAGAAAGAAGTAGAGATAGCCCAGTAGTGCACTTGGTCAGGTCGGAGCCCGGGATGATCAAACCTCTTCACATTACCACCAAAAAAAAAAAAAATAATAGGGGGAGGCGGTGGAACCAGATTGTCTGGGGTAACCGCTAAACAAAAAACAAAAAAAAATTAGAGGACACACCAGACAACATAACCCATATGTGGAAAGAATGAGATTGCGGGGGAATCGGCAGGGATTCTTGCAGAATCTGAAAACTGAGAGGGAAGACCAGGAGAACTTTTAATAATCAGATAGCGGCGGGAACGAGTAGTAGTATGATTCTTCGCTGGCTGTTGAACGAGGGGACGGAGCACGTATGGGAATGTCCTGAGTGCAGTGATGTCGGTTCTTAACTCAACTCAACCAGACAACATACAAATTGAAAGCTATAGATGTGGGGATTCAAATCTGTCATCTCTAATCAATATAAATAATGTAACACAAGTAATGCAGCTTTAAAGATCACTGTGTTGTAAAATGGCAATTACCGAAAACAAAGGACGTGCGGCGACTAGCCTTCACTGTCAAACAAATCCACAACACAACATATAAAGGCGGGGAAGGCACTACGGTGACTACATTAAGGCATAATAATAGAATGGGAAGACTGAAAAGGGGACAAGAATTAAGAACAATTACAAGACACTAAACAAGATATCACATTTTCCTGCTTGATATAGGGTGCGTACGTTACACGTACCAATTCTTAGACTTCTACTTCTAAGGTAGGTATTGTCAGAATGCACCCTTTCAACAGAATTTGGGATGCATTCGTCATTATGCACTTCTTTATTCAGTAAAACCGGTCTCTATGGCTAAGGGTTTGAGAATGCGGTTTGTGAGCCGGTATACCCAGGTTCGAAACACAGCGGTGCTGGTTTTTTTTTCCTAAAAAGGTATAGGAGCCGGTCGTTCAGAAAGCAATGGCAAACTACTGAACGTAAAAATTTGCCCAGGAATCACGAACAGCGAAATGCTGGGGTTGACTGCTACGTCATGTGAAGGACATGCAATTTAATTAAAAATTATTCAGTATAGTTGTCTCTTCCCTGAGAATATTTACAACAGGTTCATCTCCGGGGGGGGGGGGGGGAAGAATTACCCTTATCGCTGTTTTCTTGTTGAATTACCATTGCTGTTTTTGGGATATTACATGGTGAGGTCCCAATCTCTTCCACGATGGCCAGCCATGTTTACTATCGTATCGTGTCCTGAACACACCTCGTGTGTGCCACACACTCTGCTGTTTCGCTTTCAAAGCCATTGATCTATTAGATTCACCCGTCTTGTTCACCGTCCCAGTCTTTTGTGTACTAGGGATAGACATTCCCTTCTTAGCATACTACCCCTACTTCACTCATGTAGTTTAACCAGTCAGCCAAGACTGTTGCCAGTGGTGTGACCACCGCCGTACACAAGCGGTATTCGTGGAGCCACACATGAGCTAGGTAAAGAGATGGGAACCAAATAGGATCCTGGTCTATATTCCTTGGGAAATGGCTGCCACTCATCGTTATTTAATATAATATATTTTAATATTTTCAAAAATGCACCTAGAGCGTCCCGTCAGCGTGCTATAATTTTCTCTGCTCGTGGTTGTTATGCTCAGATATGATCGAATGCGCCTGTTCAGTTCGCAAGGAAACGTTATGAAGTTCCTATCTATATCCCAGCCTTGTCGACCAATCAAAGTGCGCAAGGCGCCATGTTATCTGTTACAACTGTTTAGCAGAGTCTGTAGTATTGTGTTGAAATTCTTCTTCTTCTTCTTCAGCGTTCCGAGCCATTGAGGTTCTTTGCTGCAAATACAATCCGTCTCCATTCGTCTCTCTGGTGGACCTTCTCTTGCCAGTCGTTGATTCCAAGTGCTTGTAGGTCTGTACATGTATTATCTCTCCACCGCCTTCTTGGTCTACCTCGGGGTCTACGGTCATTTATTTCCTGAGTGTAAGCGAGTTTTGTTTCCCTATTATCTTCCATTCTTTCTATATGCCCCAGCCATTGTAGTCTATTAGCCTTCATGATACCAGTGATTAGCGGGGACTTAAACAGATCATAAATGTCTGTTACTTCTTCTTTTCCACTCTCCACTTTGTGTATCCCTAATGGGTCCAAAGATGCGTCTTAAAATTTTGTTCTCAAAGGTTTGTAACAAGGCTTCGTCTTGAAATTAGATTTTTAAAAATTTTTTCAAATACAAATTTACCATTAAAGCCGATAAACATGTGTGTGTGGAAAAATCTAAAATAAAACAATGGGAAAAAGCGAAAAGAAGACGTTGCTTGTGAATTCAACGACGATTGGACGGATAAATTTATGTTTATACCTAGCCGTAGCGGTAAACCAGTTTGCTTCTGATTTTTTACATTGTAAATTTTTATTCATTGGCAATGGATGAATCCACTGACATTTATGACACAGCTCATGTCGCAGTTTTTGTTCCAGCAATAAACGATAATTTTGAAGTCATTGAAGAACTTCTAGGACTTGAATCGATGCATGCGATGCACCAAAAGGACTGATCTGTTTGAAACTCTGAAGTTGTGTACAGAGAAAAACAACATAGAATGGACTAAATTGGACAGTGTATGCACCGACGGTGCTCCAGCTTTGACGGGTAAAAAGTCTGGATGTCTAGCATTATTGGAACAGTTTTTTGGCCGCACTATATTAAAATATAATTGTATCATTCACTAAGAAGCTCTGTGTGGAAAGACATTAAATCTGAAACATGTCATCGATGTTGTTCTGAGATGTGTGAACAAAATTCGAAGTAAGCCGCTGAACAGGCATGAGTTCAGATAGTTTGGGAGTCTCTGTGGCTCGTTTTGGCTCGTGCTCCGAAGGTTGTGGGTTCGATTCCGGGCCGCACCCTTCGGTTTACGAGTTAAATGTTTCGGAGACTCCTGTGGGTCGTCGCTAAAAGCTACGGAGTTCGTGCTTTGTGCGACGCTTTCCGTGCTGCGGAAAGAGACCAAGCCATATGGGATAAAACCCGGTGCAATGAAGTCGACCCTGTCGACTTTTAAGCGACTTTAAGTTTCTATCAGACCTGAACGAGGAATACGGTAAATTATTGTTACACTGTGATGTCAGATGGCTATCGAAAGGGGAAAGTCTGTCGCGTTTCTAGGCACTGAAAAATAGTGTCTATCTGTTTGTCTGAAATAAATGAATTGCCTACAGAAGGGGAATGTTTGCTTAACGGTGACTGGCTTAATGACCTGACATTTTTGGTGGACATCACGTCTCATTTAAACTCTTTAAATACGGGGATCCAGGGGGAAAACAAACTATTCACAAATGTGTGCGATGACATTTCTTCGTGTAAAATGAGACGACGACTATTTATCAGACAGCTAGCTGACTGAAGCGACTTTAGAGGCGTTTGTGGTTGAAAATAAATGTGTCTTGTTACAGTACAAAGTAAAAGTTGAAAGTCTCCTGGATATCTTTCAATCGAGATTTCAAGAGTTCACAAAAGAGGAGGATAATGTTGTCCTTTTCATAAATCCGTTCGTATGTCCTGATGCCATGCTCCGCCAATTACAGCAAAACCTTCAGCACGAAGTAATTGATTTGAAATGTAATTCTGCACTGAGATGTAAATTCCTGGAGCTGCCTGCTCCTTTAGCTGATCATATGATTTTATTCTAGCGACTATTGCCTGTCGAATAATTTTAACACTTGCGTTCATTCGCCCAGAGATACATTTGTCGGTTTGGTTCGACTTACAGATGCGAGCAGTCATTTTCCGCAATGGCCGTTATAAATACCAAGCAACGTCCCAGACTCACCGACAGTAACCTAGCTGCGCTTATGACTTTGGGGGCGACAGATTTGTGTCCAGAAATTGATAAACTGATATCTGAACTGAAGTAACTGGTTATGAAGAACAGTTACAATTGTAAATTAATTACATTAATAGCGATTTTCTAAACTGATTAAAAATTTATTGTTAAATGAACTGTTGATTTTAAACGAAAAAATGACCGCAGTGTGGTAATGACATTGACTGCCTTTAAAGTTTCAGAATTGTGTTGACGAAAGTTAAGGTAAGAATGATATTACAAGACTTATAATTTTATAACGCTGTGGCCCGCTTAACTACCGAAAATAGTAAATATGGCCCTCTGCTTGAAAAGCTTGGGAACCACTGCCCTACACTATCAGACATTAGTGGGGAGCCGTGATAGAGATCACTGTCTCATAAGGTGAAAGGCACGTCCCCAGAACAGGATTAAACGTTTTTTTTTTTTAAATTATTATTTTAAGAATCATATGCATATAATGATTCGACACATCCCCCTGATCTCTCGAGATGTGAGATCAGACAGTTTGCTAGATAGAGCCGTTACCTTAGATGGAATCAGCGTTGAAGATCCACTGCAGCCAACCTTCATTGTGAAGACGGCACCTGATTGATTGAAAATAATATGCCACTTACCTCAGAATCTCAGGCTGTGAAACTCAGTTATCAGTTTATTGTTGTTCTTTCTACTAATTCGTGCTGGATGTTCTTTTCTCAATAGTCAATGCCGGGAATAGTTTCTCAGGCAGGCGCTGTTATCTCCAAGCTGGAAGTCTGTTTCCATTATTAATGGGTTTAGCTGTTGTTATGCTGAGTAGTATGGAGGAATGTCAACAACATATAGTTATAGATATATTTGAATGTTTCAGTATAGATGTCAGTTGATATATAAGCGCTCTTTCTTTTTGACATCTGGTTTCTCGGTCGCTTCTGTTATCCTTTGTAATCATACTTCCTAAATCTAGAATTATAGTTATGATTATATACACATGACGATACCTTCCTTTTAGTGCCTAGAAGGCGTGTCCTCACGATGTGCTAAAGTCACGTGGAAACGAAGACTCGAACCTTCAAGCAAAGGCTCTCAACCTGCTCACTCAAACCCCCCTTGTAGACGTTCTCATGATTGGTTGGATGTTGTTGCAATTGGTATTCTACTACAGATGCGGAAGGCAACCTTAGCGCTAGCCCTCATTGTCGCCTCTTATGTATGAATGGTAGGTGTCAGTGTTACTATTCTTTGCTTTCATTATGGGCCCCGGAACACAAAGTTTATATGTGCTTTCTATTTGCATATTATCTAGTGTGTCCTCTGATATCATCTACTTCCTTGCATTTCTATGTGTGTCAATCAGTAACTAAATTTATTTTTCGTGTGATTTCATTGGCCTTGGGGTTATCAAAGGGCTGAAATTTCGAAACTGAATGGCGCAGAAACGTGGATAATGAATAAATATGGGCACAATCGAAGCTTTCGAAACATGGTTGTATAAATGAATATGAGGATTGTCAGGAGAAGAACTGAATTGAGTCAAGAATCGACACCGTGTACTCGGGATATTCCAATAACTGCTCTGTCATCTTCAACAACCTGCAAAGAGTCCTTGTACTATTGTTACCAGTAGCAGTCTGATTATGTGTTAGTATGGCCTTTCCTCGGAGTCCTGAGTGTCGGCCAGGAGAACTATTGGACTATTAGTATTGAATTTGTATTGCTAGAACTATTATACTATTAGTGTTAATGATGTATTGTTAGAACTTTTCGATTGTTGGGGTTAATGATGCATTCAAACGATAACTATCACACTATTAGTGGGGAGCCGTGACAGAGATCATTGTCTCATAAAGGTGCAAGCTCGTACCCAGAACAGGGTTTAAAGTTATTATTTTGTCTTTTAAAGACTCATGTGCATATAATGATTCTACACACCCCCCTGATCTCTTGGGATGAGCAATCAGACATTTTGCTCTCTTTTACAAGGGCGAACGACTTCAGGCTTCTGCCCTAGCACCCTAGCCAATTTGTCTGGAAAGAAAATTTATCAACGGCTAGATAAGAGTCCTTTACCTTGGATGGAATGTCTATAGGAAGCAAATCGTACATAAATGCCTGTCGAAATAAGACACACTGACCTTTGAGATGCATAACTATGTGCAACGCACTCTCGTTGCAAGAGTAACGAAGAATAAGAAAAGTCGGCTAGATCCTCAGGTTACCTCATGTCGCACCATTCTCTCCAGGCAATGATTGTGTATCCGATCTTCCTCAATATACACAATTCCAAAGGGCCCTAACCACACCCGCCTTATCGCGAACCAACACTATCCAAGCAATTTGTCCGTCTGCTCGTTTCCCAACACATCATCGTGCCCGGAAGAAAAGATCCAATGCACCAGCCCTAGGGGTTAACGTCTTTCTCCATAATCCCGTATTTTCTCGTGAGTAACGTAACCTGCGCGAGAATCGGTAGCTGTTCTCGCCGCGTTGGTAACTCACGGGGTATGTGAGCCGGCCGCTCAGAAAGCAATGGCAAACTACTGAGCGTGATCTTGCCTAGTACATCAACGGCAGCTGAAAAGTGCTGGTGTTGACTGCAACGTCCTGTAAGGGATATGCAAAAAAAATCTCCCGTTGGATAAATATATCATCATGGGAAGAAGCTTTAAAAAAAAAATTAGTGCCTGTACATGAGTCTCAACAACCTTATGGTTTTCTTGTCTGCATTCTCTGTCCAGTCTAGTGCGAACTGAAAACGACGTACCGCACCCTACTGTCATTGACATCCATATTTCGCCAGCTTGATGTTCCATAATGAACACATCTGTTTAATTTAAAATCTTCGGCTTGACCCATCCAAGTTTTCCATCTTTTCAATCTGCAGCCCGTTATTCTCCGAATCTCACTGTGCAGAGGATAGTGTGCGTTGACTCGAAGGTATGAACTTGCACGGTGCATTCTTGTTATGTCCTCCATAGCTAGAAAATCATGTAGAAAGTGCATCGCCTTGCATGCCTATTTATTGTGAACCAAAGTATGATGTGCATAACCTCATTATGCATCCTTTTCAGTGGCATCTGCGTAAGACTAAGGGTCAGACTCAATTACGAAAAGGACCAGATCCTGGTATAAGAGACAGAGGTGTTGCTATTCAGTTTGTAGCAGCCATCACTCACTCCCATCATGGTCAAATCTTTTCGAGCTTACGTGATCACGTGGTCTAAACGTTCAATAAAGGCAAAACTTCGGTCAAACTGGACTCCTAGGATTTCACTGCAAGAGTCATCTCCATCACCTCCGAGCAAATGTTTACAGTTGGCGTTAGAGTGTTAACGATTCGGTTATTTAACGAGAACCTCATCACAGCCGCCTTCGTAGGGTTGCCAAGTACTCCGTGTCATCTTCTCATGCGGTGGAGTTCTGTCTGAATGTTTTCAGCAACCTGCTGTCGGTTTCTCCCTTAACAATGCACCAATACGCCGTTGGCAAAGAACGTTCTCTCCCATCCCGTGATCTGCTCACTTGTGTTCCTCAGTGTGGAATATTGAACAGTACAGATGATGAGGGTAAACCCTGCAGAAAACCCGGGTATATTGCTGGTTCTGAAGTTCAGCTTGCACATGTAAACACTATCTGTCGCTGAAAAAATATCTCTGTGATCCAGGTGAGGATTAAATTCATTAACCTAATCTTGAGGTGAAGAAACTGCTCCATTAAAGGCTCAAATGTTACTCGATTGTACGCATCTTCAAGGTCGACAACAATGGCACTTGCTTCAGTGCCTGCGTGAAATCCCTCAAACACACTGTGGGCAAGAAACCGCAACGGTTCTCAAGGTTTCTTTATTTGTACGGCACCCTCCATGAGTGTGTGGAAAGAGATGTCTTTCAAACTGACGGGATATTTTCCAGGCAATTATTGTATTTTCCCAACAGCTTGCTCATCGCGTTCTGCATTGTGATTATCCCATATTATGTTTTTTTCAAATGTGCTACTGATGTTAGCTCATTCATTCCTCTAGTTAGTATTACTCATGATTGAATATCTAGGCAGAAGCGTTACTGGTGGAGGTCCGTTTCCGTTCCCAGTTACGAATGGTTCCGTTCAACCGCCTACAATATCGGCTTGGTTGTAGTTAGGTCCTTTATTGTGTGGCTTGTTTTGATTCGTTCGTAGATCGGGCTGCTTGTTTTCAGCTTCCTGGTTCATGTGGAGGTGGTGTGCGGATCGCAAATAAGTGACACTTTCAAAGGGAGACAACAGAACGGACAAACGCCCATGAATTGCTGTTTGTAAATTCTCTGGAAAGCTATATGTTTTAGTCTGTTGCAAATGCACCCATGTCGCCTCAGCCCCGAAAAGAACTTGCGTCTATCGGAGTAAGGTTACTATGGAAACTTCTCTCGACCCAGAATCAAATTACCAACTCCACGGGGACTGGGTGCCAAGCTCTTTCCTTTCTCCAAGGTTAAAAAATAAACATTTTCATGACCCCAAGGGTTATATGGCAACCGCTATAGCTCAGTGGCTAGCATGTGTTTGCCTGCCGACGTGGGGATCATGTGTTCGAAACCTCATGGAAGTGGCGATATTTTTTTTTTTTAAATTGACCATGGTTCCCAGGTAAACACAGATGGCAACAGGAAATGTTCAGGGGCTCCGGGGTGGTATTGGCATCACCACCCGAGTGTCGATTGAATATATGGGACCACCCGAGTGTCGATTAAATATATGGGACCACCCGAGTGTCGATTAAATATATGGGACCACCCGAGTGTCGATTAAATATATGGGACCACCCGAGTGTCGATTAAATATATGGGACCACCCGAGTGTCGATGAATATATGGGACCACCCGAGTGTCGATTAAATATATGGGACCACCCGAGTGTCGATTAAATATATGGGACCACCCGAGTGTCGATTAAATATATGGGACCACCCGAGTGTCGATTAAATATATGGGACCACCCGAGTGTCGATTAAATATATGGGACCACCCGAGTGTCGATTAAATATATGGGACCACCCGAGTGTCGATTAAATATATGGGACCACCCGAGTGTCGATTAAATATATGGGACCACCCGAGTGTCGATGAATATATGGGACCTGCACCATATGCCCAACACGCCTCACTGCATTGAACAAGGGTCCTTTAGTTTAAATTCACGTGTGATGTCAGCGCCACCTAGGCAACCTTACCTTTCAAAGATTTTCTTATCAGAACAGTCCCATGTCAAGGGGGAATTAAAATGAGGCCATATACATGGATTAAATATAAATACCGCCAATGGCGTGAGAAGACACTGTGCGCTATCGAGCATGATAAGCATTACAAAATAATAAACAAAATCATATCTATATACAATCATACAAAAGTGAATACTTAAATGTTAAGGATATCAAGAGTGTTAAGCAGTGATATCACGGTGTAGACGAACACGGTGACGTTATAAGGACAGTTTAAAGATGGCCGCTCCACTTTTGACATGCGTCAAAAAGAAGAAGCGTTCTGTTATCCGATTTTTTATAAGTGAAGGGGTGAAATCTATAGAAATAAATCGGCGAATGAAGGCCCTGTATAGTGATGCATGCCTGACAGCCGAGCAAGTGTATGAGTGGAGTAGGAAGTTTCAAAACTGTTCAATCCGATGAAGATCTACAACATGAAGAGCGCGACCAAGAGATTTTTCCCCACAGGAATCCAAGTACTTTATCGGTGCTGGAGGACTTGCATTGAACGCAGTGGTGACTAAATCGAAACAATGATACATTTGTTCTTTACTTTTTCAGAATATATTCACACTCTCCCAAAAAATAAAAATGTAAGGTTTTCATTTGAAACCGCTTCGTTAACAGGATATTGAAAAACGAGAACAAAATGACATCAATCCAAGTAACGCCCCTGAATGATGGGATATAACTTAAACTATTCTTGCTTCGAGGACTTGCAATTAATAGTGCAGGCAGACACAGCTGCCACAAAACTTTCCATTATCCAAACCGAATACGTCAATAATTCTATATTACTGCACCTTCCGGGCTGTTTCCTGTTGTCAATACTGGTTGCATGTATTTAGTATGCACACGCTTAAAGTGTTACTGACTGGTAAAATGAGGACGTTGGACACGCGTTGACATTGTTTTTCAGTTAACTTTCACAAAAGCATGATTTGTCAATCATGATGCATACATTATAGATTAATATTTTTTTTAAAGTTCGTTGCATATCCTTTACATGACGTCACAGTCAACCCCAGTATTTTTTGGCTGTTTGAGATTTCTTGGCAAGTTTACGTTCAGTAGTTTACCATTGCTGTATGAACGACCGGCACTCATACCATTGTATGAAAATCAACACATGGTGGTCTGTTTTCAAATTGTCCGCAGCTGTGTTTCAAACGTGGTATGTGTGATAACGAATTGCTCTCGTAATCCCCTTGCCACAGGGCAGGCTAGATTAATATAACACAAATTGAAAATAAATCTGCGAAATTTTATACAACTGAATGCTTACCTATATGCTATTTAATATTAATATTCATAACTATATGATAGACAATCTTTTAAATGTATATATATACAACGAGTTTTATTTTCATGTTAACAGAAATTTCTTGAAGAGCTTATTAAAGATTAATACAAAAAATAGTGTTATTTAATTAAAATACAAATGCTGTATAAATAATACAATATTACATACAATGTTGTGATAATAATAATAATAATTACATTTAATATGTGACTATACAGATTAACAATAACACCAACTATAAACTAATAAGCTATGTTTGAAAAGCAGGCCAGGAATGGACCAGCTGATGAAAAGAATGCCGCCAGAGAGGCAGGGCCATTAAACGAACAAAGAGACGACTGTGAATCTCCAACCTTGACAAACTGCAAAAACAAGTCAAGAGGGGTAAGCCAGACAAAAGAGCTATGCAGAGGAACAAAACAGAATAATACCAACAGAAAACTGGTGTTGTCGACCGCTCCACGCTGGGGGAGATACTGAGAAGCGAATCCGACCACTTAAGTGAATGGTTCGATGTGCAGTGAGAGTAATCTGACGTCTGACTGACAAACGAAACAAACTAAACTACATTTGATATCAAACTTATAATCGTCATGTAGTAGGCCCATTGCAGAACAGCGCCCACATCAGTGCTCGCCGAAAACTCAATCCTCCGCTAGTTCGTGCACCCTCATGCCAAAAGTATCTGCAATGTCCTATGTCAATCTCCATGCTGGTTGACTCCCGCCACTTCTTTCAGTAACTTTGCTTTCCAACACTACCCTTTCCAAATCGCTGTAACATTTAATGACGCCAAAGTATTTCAGTTTCCAAGAATGGTGCTATTTACGAGTCAGTCTCTTCTATGTCCATATCTGTTAGAAATGTCAGTTTTCTTCTAATTGGTCGACAGTGTTCCAAGAGCTTCTCTGTAATATTTAAATTCAATAGCTCCGATTTTTGCTTTATTGATTACGAAATGGTCCACGACTGACATCCGCATGCTGCTTGGAAAGATACATCCTCGAAAATGTTATTTGAACGTATCAGCTTGAATGTAAAGGACACATTGAGGCGTATTTGGTAATGGTGCTAGCTCATATTTGAATAGACCGTTCGGCAACACGGGGTAGACTGGGATTAGTATCACACATGAATAACTTCAATAGCAGATAATAAAACTATTAGCTGTTTAGTTTCCGATCACAAAGAAGCCAGTCAATAGCGCAACATTTCTAGAAAAACTGATTTCGTTGTCACTGTACAGTCCATCCTCGTCCGACTTGTGCATTGAAACAACCATAGAGTTGTAAACAATAAATTATTTATTGCATTTCAAGAAGAGAACACATGTCATTGAGTCTTGAGTTTCTGGGGTTTTCTTCGTCTTATGAGTAGTCTGAGAAGGAACCTGCAATAACAGCGACAAACTCGAAGCCCGATGAAACCTGCGACAGCTAAAATAGCCAATAGGACCGCAAAGACGTCCAGACACAGGAACTTATATAAAGGCATGTCAAGTCCTTCAGATCTCATGTACAGTCCTTCCCATTTAAGCACATAATCCAACCAAAATGCAACAGATTGGACCGGGTCTTTGTATATATGTTTAAACATTGCTGACGCCTTTTTAATAGTTTGTGCGTATGTTCCATTTCCGGCAACTTCTTTCATCAAGGCCGCAAGCTGTATTTCAGAGATCTCCATGATGTTGGCATCAAGTCCAAAACCTTTAGTTGTCGACCTGTGCGCATTATAAAACTGATCTCCGACTATTGGCAGACAGAGTAATGGAACGCCATGATACAGTGCCTCGTACTGCCCATGGGTGCCACAATGAGACACAAACAGCCTCGTTTTATGATGAGCTAGAATATCATTTTGTGGAATCCACACGGAAGTTAAGATCTTCTTGGGGTTTGGAGACGTATAGTTGACTCTCCATACAACATTCAAGTCTTGAAGCTCAAAGGCGGCCAACATCACTTCAGAAATATTTTCTGGAATGTTGACAATACTGCTCCCGAAAGTGACTACCGTGACTCCCTTTTCTGCATTGCCCATAAAAGTTTTGAATGGTTCCTGAAGTGGCTTTCCAGGCGTTGCAGCCGTACAGCCAATTACTTTTGTGTTCGGAAGTTCCGGTTTCGGATAATCCAAAATGTGATCGCTTTCAACGAGGAAAATCACCGCTGTGCGCGATATTTCATTTACAGTAATTTCAGGCATGTTGGGAGCGAACTCGGCAACCATACTGTCATTTGCCAGATAATATTCTAAGACCAAAACGGCTGTATGGCACATTATATTTTTCAGACGATTTATGATGGAGTCCATATCAAACGCACCACTCTGACATGGCGTGGATGACATACTGAATAGGATTCTGTTTACAAAAACGTCGTAATAAGGACTCATGAAAGCGAATGACACATTCAACATGTAGGGCAGAATAACAATATTTTTGAAAGCCGGGGAATTAGTCAGCAGAATTAAATCTGGTCGAATGTCTCTTAGTTTGGCTATGAGACGCACGTCTGACAATATCTGGTACGCTATATCACCAACAGTTTGTACATGGCTGAAGAAGTCATTTACACTGGTGTATCCACGTATCCAAAAGCTGTTCAGCATCCCCGAAGTTAGAGACACCTCGACGTCTCCTAGATAGTCTCCGTATGAGACGACGTGAATACCTTCAATGTCGACCATGTTGTCATCCAGCATAAACTTGGGAATTAAGACATAGGCGTTGTGACCCATCTTTGCCAGGGCTCGGCCAACATTGGTGTGAGTGCGTACATTGGCGGCATGCGGCATCGACAGCAGCAATACTGTTTCCCCGTCTGTGTTGGGGCATGTGAACAGCGCACCAGCAAGAATAGGAATCAAGAATCGCCATCGGAGAGCCATTTTTTCAAATTGTGGATCGCTGTGGTTTGGACTGCCAGCGGCTGCGAATAAAACCAAAGTATAATATAACATCAATTGATGACTTCTTGAGGTCGTTAAAATATCATGGGACATAAATTAACAGGTATTGATCGGTACTCATAGAAGTAGACGAAAGAAGTGGAGATTAGAGGATACATTGGACAATATAAACATTGAAGTCTACTTTGGCCACAGTGAGTTTCGAACCGGCCGTCTCCAAAACTGCCCGTCGCCGAAGGAACAAGTACTTTGACGCACGGACAACTGAACACCTCTACATCTATGAGTGCCAATAAATATCGGTGAATTTAATTGTTACAAATACAATGAACACAACCTCGCCTGTATACGAGGGTAGTACAGAAAGTAATGCACCACATCGCCCCCCCCCCCCAGCTAATAATGAAGATAGAAGCATGTGATTCTGCATACTTCAAATATGGTATGTGTCGATAGTGTGCACCAAATACCGGCCAAATAATATTGCTGCCCTAAACCGTTGAATTGGGGCGTCTTTAGCAACTTGCGTTATAAGCAGCTAATTGTGATGGTATCGTTGCAGAGAAGGAAACTGTTGTGAACATTCGTCTATGTAATGTGTGTGGAAGTTGTACTGTCGACATGAAAAAAGTTAATCGCCGGGTTAAGAGAATAAAAGAAACAGAAGTGGAGATACGGAGCTGCAAGATCGGTCGCGCTGTGGACGTCCTGCCACAACTACCATCGCAAATATGTTGAAATGCGCTGAAAGCATTATTCTTACTGATAGGCGAATCACTACTCAACAACTGGCCTTACAGCCGTCATCCAGCAATGGTAGTGTAAACGCAGTTATAAACACTCGGATTTTCTAAGATTTGCACAAGATGGGTTACTGGAACTCTAACAAATGATCACCGATTGCAAAGGAAAGCATTGTTTTCTGAATTTTTGGAGCGTTTCAATGTTTATGGAGATAACTTTATGGCTAAGATCGTTAAATGTGATGAAACCTGGACACATCATTTTGAAACCGAGACAAAAAGACAGTCAATGCAGTTGCACCATCCGCAATCACTACGAAGAAAGAAATTCAAGACAGCTTCAGCTGGAAAGGTCATGATCACTGTCTTCTGGAACATTGAAGGTGTGATTCTTGTGGATATTATGCCAAGAGGAGAGACAATCAATTCTCAAGTTTACATTAAGGCATTGAAAAAACTCAATGTTTTCGCAGAGTTTTGCCGCAGAAGAATCCAACAACCTACTTCTCTTTCACTACAATACGCGCCTTCACACATTTCTGGCAACACGGGAAGCAATCACCAAATTGGGTTAGACTGTACTTCCCCATCCACCCTATAGTTCCGATTTGGCAGCCTCTGATTTTAATTTATTTGGTCCCCTTAAAGATGCACTCCGTGAGACACTGTTTGAAGATGGTGAGTCTCAGGGCCGTACCGTGCTATGATACAGAGAGGCGGCACCATAAGGCTGCTTCATAAGGGGGGGGGGGCATTTTTAAAGACAAAAACATGTAAGGGGCGGCATTTCGAAGACTTGCATCATACTGAGAAAATCTACCGCACGGTACTGGGTTAAGTAGTTATTCACGCAGCGAAGAAATGGCTACATGATCAAGACAAAATCTGGTACGGGCAAGGAAGACATGCACTTGTTTCGCGTGGCATAAAGCTGTACAACTTAATGACGATTATGTTTAATACCGATATTTATATGAAATATCCATGTATATTAGACTTGAGAGCATGCATCTTTCCCATTGCAACATACGCTTGTGGCACCTGGACACTAACTAAACAAGCTGAACAGCGCATAAATGTTTTTGAATATAAATGTTATAGACGAGTTCTAAGAATGTCTTGGATACAGAAAAGAACAAATGTATCCATCAACAAGAGTTGAAGAAGGTTGGCCACTAAAGAGACCAAAACAAACAAAATTTAAATATGTTGGTCACTTGAAACGTCATGAAAGTTTGGCGAGAACAATAATGGAGGGGTATACGCCCGGGAAGAGAGGAAGAGGAAGACCAAAGAGAAGATGGTATGCAGGATATAGCAGATCTCAAGATGGGTATATTGGAATCTGGACACCTTGCTTATGACCCAAAAGTTTTCCGGGAGGTAGTTATCGTAGTGAGGATCTGCAAAGGACACACTATTGAATGAATGAATTCATGTATACTGTGAATAAATTTCAAGCTTTTTTAATAAAGACATGATACTGAATGAATGAATCCATGTACATTGTGAATAAATGTCATGCTTCTTGAATAAACAGTTTCTGATAAAAACGTTGTGGTGTATTACTGTCTGAGCTCCCATCTTGTATATATCGATACAGAGATAGAAAGATAGGCATGCCTGCAGCCTACCTATTTACATGGCCGTCCGCCCGCCCGCCGGTCGGTCGGTCGGCCTGCCTGATAACGGTTAGACATCTTATGAGAATCAAGTTTGTTTTTACCCGCAAGAAAAAGAGCTGAAATAATGTATAGAGCCGATACACCTGCATGCAAGTGAGATCTGGACGGTAAACAAACAAGCTGAGAAAATATAATAGCAGCAGCAGTGTGATTTCTGATGGGGTGCTGCAAAGAATAGCATGGCTGAACAGAAAAATAAGCCAAAGATCTGGAGACACTACACATCCCTGTCGCACACCTCTTAATAAGCTAATATTGAACTACTTTATTGTCAATCTTAATGGCAGCTTGTTATTTCCAATATATGTTTTTGACACGTCTAAGGTCTTTCCCATCAAGTTGTAAATCTGCAAGTATCTTCATCATGTTGACATGTCTTACTTTATCGAATTTCAGATAGATAAAAGATTTCGGGTTGGTCTCTTCTACGGTACAAAGTAAGCGGGACATGATTGATGCAGGCATTGATATTGCACCCTGGGAGAAAATTGTTGCTGATCACGTTGCATGGAGGGAAAAGATCAAGAATGAAATAATGACAAAAGAGAACAGGATTGCAAATAGGTCACACACTGAGCGTGTGAGACGTCAGATTTTGCGTGATAGTGGAAATGGATCATGTGTTCACATGCATCCATTGTGGACGAACATTTACAGCGTGAATTGATATGATCAGTCACATTCGCTACCGCCATGGGGTGAAGTAATGCCACAAACTAAGGTCTTTCAAGACGGCAAGATGCCAGTAGTTTCTATCGTGTAATGCCATCCATTTAATACTAGGTTAAGTTAATAAGTAAATCACAAATGGCTGTAGAAAAATAACTAAATATGATAACTTGAAACCAGTTTATTTGTATACATAAATTGTCCCTTTATTTCTCAACGTAATTTCCACAAACACTGATGCACTTATTCCATCGTTTTATCAGTCATCCCAAACCGGTTGCATAGAGCTGCGTGCTCTGTTTTCTAAACGTTTTCACTTCACATTCAACTTCGGCGTCATTCGCTAACTGTCTCCTGCCAAGGTGGGTTTTCAGTAGACTTAGCCCCTAGCGATTTCCAGTAAAGTGGTGCATAGCTGAGTAGAAAATGTTGCGAGGGCAAGTTAATAAGTTAGTCACAGTTCTGTGGGATGGCAGGTAAATGAAAACAGGGTACGCAGATTTATGCAGTCGGTTTGGGAGAATAGATAAAATTATGGGATAAGTGCATCAATGTTGGTGGAAATTATATTGAGAAATAAAGGGACAATGTATGTATACAAATAAACTGATTTCAAGTTATCATATTTAGTTATTTTTCTACAACCATTTGTGACTTATTAACTTACCCTCGTATTTTAAGCATTTACAGGTACGCATATGTTGGTTAAGCGTTTTTAATACACATTGTGCTGAATCATGAACATACATCACATCACCCAGGAAATTTCCACGGGTGCTCCGTCCTCACCCAGTGAAGAGTCCCAATACAAATGTTACCAATTACAGTCTATTATGTCTCCGTCGGTTTTCCTTAGTGTGCTGAGTGTCGACCAGCTCTTCTGACGCCTCCCTGCCGAACTATTCTCTCCAGATGATTGATTTATCTCTTCTCCTACACAATAAACATGCCAGTGAAATAAGTGACGACATCTGCCTTATCGCCCGCCAATAGCGGTGCTGACCCTGACCCTGCCAAACTGTTTTCCAAAAGACCAGCATGTCCTGGGCAAAAGATCCAAGGGATCTTGTAACATTAAGTGCCATGGGATGATTAATCGTCTTTAGCGATTTCCCGTATCTGCCATGGGTGTATATATCACCGAAATGCCATTGCGTTATAATACAACATGCCTGCTACCATATTAACAACTTTTAAGTCATAAGAGTGACACGCCCCTACTTCCCATTTCCCGCCATCCGTTTATGTTAGGTCCAAGCCTACTTTTTGTGTGGTACAGAATCTGTTAATATTCTAAGACTCTGAATGACTGACATATCGTATTTATATATGACTTAATAATAAACTACTGTGGTTACAGTGAAACACTTGATAATGTGGTTGTGGATTTCAGTTGAAAGGATTCATTTCGCTGTTTTAATATATGGTGTACTGTTTCTGTAGTATGCTCCTGACGAGATACAGCGAAATATGCCAGGCAATAAATTGTGCAATATTCTTATTTAAATGTACAATCTCTGCGTAGTATAATGTGGGTTAAACATAACCCAACATACCCACAGGAACTGTGGTAACCGTACGTCGTTGTGAATAGAATGGGCTAAACACGAGTCGACATACCCACAGAAATTGTTACTGTACACTGCCTTAGTATATATGGGTTAAACATAACTCTACATTCCCACACAAGTTGTTACTGTACACTGCCTTAGTATAGTACGGTTAAACATTACATACCCACAAAAATTGTTACTGTACAATGCCTTAGTATAGTATGGGTTAAATATAAACTTTTAAGCGACTTTAAAAAAAAAAAACATAATTCTATATACCCACATAAACTGTGCTAACTGTACTGTACGTTGGTCCCCGGTGCAAAAGGCTCGAAGTCTGCACCTAACGTCTTCAAGTCGAAGGGTGGTGACACCACACATATTGTTAAACATTACTCTACATACAACCGTTGTGTTAACTGTAAGTTGCTTGGTACAAAATTAACTCTACATACCCACACAAGTGTGCTAACTGTACATTGGTTTGTGCAGAGAGTGTTAAACACGAGTCTACATACCTACAACAGTTTTACTGTAAACTGCTTAGTATATATGGGTTAAACATAACTGTACATACCCACAGAAATTGTACTAACTGTACGTTGTCCCCCAGTCCAAAAGACTGGAAATCTGCACCTAACGCCTCCAAGTCAAGGGTGGCAAAACAAGACAGTCAATGATAGCGTGTAAAGTATACAATGGGCATGAACACGCCCAATCATAATATACTCACTACTGCAATGTTTTGTCCACTACAACACTCGTGGAAAGTTACCTAGGATTCGTACTGACAATGTGGACAAACACACGTTGAAGTACCCTCCACAACGCGTCTCTTTCAAACTGCCCACCAGCAATGAGTTCATGTCACCACGGGTGGGTTGAGTCAACCTTGACCAGATCTCATAAAGCAACGGGTGTCAACGTTATGAGTCGTGTTTAGAAGGTCAAAGGCTATGCCCACTCCCTTCGTCTCCGACCCCCCCCCCCCCCCCATGAAATATTAATTAGAACAAAGAATTAATGCTATTTTAAATGTGGATGTAGACAAGGGGGTGGGGTAGGGGATAGAAATAAATAATTACGTTCTGAAACTTCCGGTGTGTTGATGCCGAGTTAGCGGGTTCTACCCCTACACCGGTCATCTGAACTAAACTGTTGATTTCTCGTCCTTGACAAGGGGACGTAAATTACAAGTACCCCAGAAGCCGGAGTGGGTTCGCCTGATGGCGATGGGCACTGGTATTAAGGAAAGCTAATCCACAAGCAAAAATCAGTCCAGTGCACCAGAAGTTAAACGATTGTTGCATATCCTTTACCTTTACAGGGCGTCACATTCAACCCTAGCAATTTTTGTTGTTTGTGATCTCTTGGCAAGTTTACATTCAGTAGTTTGCCATTGCCGCTCTCTCTCTCTGGCGAAGAGGTTAAAGGACACTGTTCGTAATCCCGTATACCCACGTTCGAAGCACAGCTGCGCGAGATTTGGCAGCAGATCGCGTCGCGCTGGTTTCTTACGGAAAGGTATGGGAGCCGGTCGTTCAGAAAGCAATGGCAAACTATTGAACGTAAAACTTGCCAAGACATCAACAGCAGCTGAAAAATTATGGTGTTGACTGCAATGTCCTGTAAATAGGATATGAAAAAACAATTACAGGACATCGCTGTCGACACCAGCATTTTACTGCTAATGTTGAGGTCTTGGCAAGTTTACGTTCAGTAGTTTGCCACTGCTTTCTGAACGACCGGCTCACATACCAACACGCTAAAACCTAGCGCGACGCGGTCTGCTGCCAAATGGGTCGCAGCTGTGTTTCAAACTCGGGTAAGCGGGCTCACAAATCGCGTCCGTAAGTCATTAGCCACGGAGCCCGGCGAAATATTAATTGGAACAAAGAATTAGTGCTATTTTACATGTGGATGCAGGCAAGAATGGGGGGGGGGGATATAAATAAATAATTACGTTCTGAAACTTCCGGTGTGTTGATGCCGAGCCAGGAGGTTCAACCCTTACACCGGTCAGCTGAACTAAACTGTTGACTTCTCGTCCTTGACTTGTGGACTTATATTATAAGTACCTCAGAAGTCGGAGTGGGTTCGCCTGATGGTGAGGGACACTGGTAATAAGGAAAGCTAACCCACACGCGCCGTCTCCCTGGTCTGGGGGTTACACGACTTTCTCCGTAATCCCGTATACTCTCGTGATTAACGTGACGTGCGCGAGAATCGTTTGGGGTTCTCTCCGCGTCGGTAACTTGCGGGGTATATGAGCCGGTCGCTCAGAAAGCAATGGCAAACTACTGACCGTAATCTTGCCAAGAAGTCAACAATCAGCTGAAAGATGCTGGTGTTGACAGCGATGTCCTGTAAAGGATATGCAAACAAAAAACAAAAAAAATCCACACGCAAAAATCAGTTCAGTGTACTAGAACTTAAAAGATTGTTGCATATCCTTTACAGGACGTCACATTCAACCCTAGGATTTTTTGTTGTTTGTGATCTCTTGGCAAGTTTACCTTCAGTAGTTTGACCGGCACTCATACCATTTCATTAAAAAAAAAACGCAATTCTTCTGCTGCCAAATCGCCCGCAGCCGTGTTTCGAGCGCGGTATGCGTAATTACAAACTGCGACTGTAACCCCTTCGTCACAGAGCAACACCAGAAGTAGTCGTACGTGAAGGGACTACGCTTGAGTTCAAAGCGAGCGACAAAATGAGTCTGGTGATGACTGTTGTATCCCGGTAGACAAGCAACATACTTATCCTAGGATAATTCGCGTTGCTCTACATGTTGGGGTGTGCAAGACGTGAACGCTCGTCGTCTACCATCATAATTGTATCCTTCTCCGTAGATGTGAAGTTTCAGTACCGATCTTACAAACCACGCCAGCTTCCGGACTTGAAGAGAGGAAGGAGAGCTCTGCAAAGTAGTGTCGGGAAAGATGGATCTTTGGTATCAGATCTCAGAGATATTTAATTGGAATAAAAGAGCGGTTAATAAGGTAATTGTCGACCTCCCTGGCGAAGGTGTTATTGACTTTCTCCGTTATCCCGTAAATCCACGTAGGGTAACGCAGCTGCGCGAGATTCGATAGCGGATCGCGTCGGGTTGGTTACTTACGGCTTTACATAACAGAATTACGACACATACAGGACGTTGCGGCGATTAGCCTCCATCAGCAAACAAACATACACAAAACACAACATATAGTCACGGAGATCTCCTGTGACTACAGCTCAGAATTCTGAGGTAAGTAGGAACATTTTTATTTTCTCTTCATTGCTTTCATTTTTTCATCTTTTTATTCCTCTCATTCTGTCGTCGCGTCTTAATGTAGTCACAGGAGATCTCAGTCTTTTATGTATGTATGTGTTTGCTGATGTAAGCTAATCGCCACAACGTCCTGTATGTGTCGTAATTCTGTTATGTAAAGCTGCACAACTTTGTGTCATTTTATATTGTTTACATTTTCACAGCTTTACCGCAGTTCCACTAAATTTTATTCATAGGGTTACTTACGGGGATATGTGAGCCGGCGGCTCAGAAAGCAATGGCAAACTACTGAGCGTAATCTTGCTAAGACATCAAAGCCAGCAGTAAAATGCTGGTATTGACAGCGATATCCTGTAGATAAGATATGCGAAAAAAAGGTAATTAGTGATTCCATTTCATGTTAAATTGCTGAGGCCGCGATTACGGGTTCAAACCTTACACCGGTCAGTTGGACTAAAATGTTGACTTCTCGTCTTTGACTTTGGGACGTAAATTACAAGTACCTATGAAGTCGGAGTGGGTTCACTTGATGGCGAGAGACACTGGTAATGAGGAAAGCCAATCCACAAGCAAAAATCGGTCCAATGCTCTGGGGGTAGTAACACGTGTATGGACTACGCTTGAGTTAAAAGCGAGGGAACAAACAAAACAAGACACGCGAAGATCAAATTGTTACTGCTATGGTGGTATCAATTACGGAGTTACTATTTTTATCATCATCTTCTTCAGTATCATGTGCATCTTAATATGACTGAAGTACCTCATTTTCCCGGTCGTGATCGCATTCAGCAATATTGCCTTCGGTCCCAGCTTCTGTAATACTTCTATGCGCGTGTTCTTGTCCTGCCTCGATACTCTTTCCATTCTTCTATGCAATCATTTACCGAACACGTCAATGTTATCCTCTCAGTGTTTCCTCATTATTGATGTATAGGCTGTATTTTTAACGACTGTGCAGTGTTTGAAAATATTGCCGGTCCAAGTTGTGTGTTCACCCTCTGTAAAGTTCATGCAACATAATAGGTAAATACAAAACTTGGACCGGCAATATTTTCAAACACTGCACAGTCATTAAAAATACACCCTGTATCTGCACCATACAATAATGAAGAATCCACCATCACAACCATCATCCATGGCTTCTTTGTGCAGAAATTTGTTCCCATAAGAGACTTTTCAAAACCGAACTGAACCCAACTTGTGTGCCTTCGGGACAATGAATGAGCCGTGCTTTAATATTATTTTATAATTTTATGTTTTTTCTTTGGATCTGTTTGTGCTTTCCCGTCCTTGATAAGATTTACATAATCGAAACGTCGTTTGTTGTGTCCTAGAAGACTTATTTTTATTGTATTATTTATTATATATTTCTTAATTGTCTCTCGTTTTTGGGGGATTTTCACTCTGTGATTTATGTTCACCTTTAGGGAGTCTGTTGTAAGATACGTACATTGTGTCCGATTTTAGTGTGTCTCATCTTTTCGCAGGAGCTGCATATACCTAACAGTTTGTATTTCCTATTATTTGTTCCCATAAGTCTTTCGACGTTTCTCTCATAATTTCTTAAACTGCTATCTTTTTCAAGGCATCTGTAAAGAAGGTAGTCTGCCATAGCTTTCCTTTTTTAACGGTGGCCATACTTGTCAATGACTATGCTAACTATAGACATGGCCTCTACAAAGAGAAGAGTACGTGTTACTATTTCTTAAGAGGATAATAATCAATTTGCACAATTGTGGACGTTCTTGTTCAAACACAGCAGTTCCCAACATGGGCAGATTCTGAAGAGAAGAGGCATATTTCGGTGTAACTCGGAAAATGTTCAGTACAGCAAATACGAACTGGCGACGGTTAGCATGGCCAAATGGATAAAATCACTCCCTCTTTAACTTTTAGTGTTCGGCTGGCGAAATAGCGGGTTCAAACCCTACACCCTCAGTTGGACTAACATGTTGACTTCTTGTCCTTACCTTAGGGATGCAAATTATGTAGCTCTGAAGTCGGAGTGGGTTCACCTGATGGCGAGGGACACTGGTAATAGGGAAAGATAATTCATGCGGAGAAATCAGCCTACTACATTTGAATTCAAAGCGCAACAAAAAAGGAACTGGCTGGAATTAAGCCTAGGATGGTAACGTTTCTATCAACAGGTTTAGGCATTCCGTTGTCAACAGACTCCTCATTCATCTTCTTATGGTCCATGCCGTGTGGCGTTGGTGATCACGTTCGACCACAGCATTGTCTCGTGTTTTGCGAATCATTTCTGATACCAACGTTTCCCCATGCCATGATGTTAAACTGCCCAGCAACAGACCCCAACACAGTGCAGTTTCAATGGCGGGTGGCTCTGATGTGCCAGCTTGTTACCACATACTCAACTGTTTTAATCTTTTTACTCTCTTCCTCTATTTATCTCAGTGACGCGTCTGTGTATGGGGCGGCGGGCGAGGGAGGAGAGAATGTAAAGATCTTTTACGCGCTCTTTCTTATGCTCTTTGACTTTGTAATATGGTATTCATTTTTCTTAGGCTGTCTTTGATATCACAACTCCATCTTTTATGAGGCCTTCCCCTTGCTCTATATCCACTTCAATGTGGCTCTTTGTGGCAGATGGTACCAGGGCATTCTTAATTTCATTTAATCTGTTGTTCTTTAATTAAGTGAACAACTGGTTTCAGGGTAGATAACTGCATAACAGCAAGTTTTGAGTGTTGGCATACAGGCAGATTGATTTCGTCACAAACATGAAAAAAAAAATAGAACAATGTACACACAGGACAACATAACTGTTTTAACGTAGTTATATAGAACAGTAACCTGACGGTACTCACACAGAACTGTTTTAACACGGTTATATAGAACAGCATACAAAGGACAACATAACTGTTTTAAAATAGTTATATACAACAGTACACATAGGACAACAGAACTGTTTGTAACATTGTTATATAGAACAGTAACCTGGCAGTAGTTTTAACACTTTATTTGCAACAGTAAAATGACATACACAAAGGAAAACAAAACTATGTTAACACGTTTATTTACAACAGCAAACTGGCAGTACCCACACCCCAGTTTCATGTGACAACAGTCAGGTAATACAGAACAATACAATCTTCTTTAGCGTTTAAGTCATAGCGGAATAGTGGTTTGTGGAACTCGCTTAAAAAGACAGTGGCCTGAGTTCAATCCCTATCAAAGGCAGAATTCATTTTCTCAATGAGTATGGCTCTAAGGCTCACCTAGCTCTACAATGGTTACCGCATACTTGTCCTAATTTTCTGGAAATTGTTGGGGAAGGACAAGCACTGAGGAAGGAACACGGCCACCCCACCTTATTAAGCCATGATCTAGAATATGTGAAGGGCCAAGACTTCACATCTCACTGGCAGTATCTCTGGTATATATAAAATCAGCAGATATTAAATGAAGCTCAAATGAGGACTCACGCAAAAGAAAGCAAACAGAAGTAGGATCAAAACTCACACAAATACTGATCTCTTTAACTAACGCTGAAGAAGCAGGTGGAATGAGACCAAATTTAAAAAAAAACATTTTTTTTTTACCAAATCAATCAATCAAATGAAGCTTAATTACATGTCATTAGGACACATTGAGGATATGATGTGAGATCGACATGTTAAACAAGTCCCGAAGCAGGAACCTGCTGGGTCTGTAATGTGCTGGGACCATCACATTTGGTAGGTCTGAGTACTTGGAGGAATGGGTGGCCAGTCCTGTTCTCATTTAGCGAGAATAACAACACAGGAGTCGAACCTTTGTCTGACATGACACTATCAGCGTTGCTCCCTACCAACTACACACACACTTGCTGACCCACATATTACTAAGCTCGTGTTTACTTCCCCAGAGAACTGTGGTACCCAGGGCAAAACAAAAACCATCATGATCAAACAAGCTCAACCCTGCCACTACCGTGCACTATGCAATGACATTGTGAAATATTTAAATACAATGCAAAACCACAGCACTCCGGTAAACATTACCAGTATTAAGAAAATTTGTTAAATGTAATGCAAACATTAATAGTTGTGTATTTGCACTGAAATATATCAACAACACAAAACCACAGGACAACAGTAAACATTACCAGTATTAAGAAAATCTGCTAAATTTAATGCAAACATTAATAGTTATGTTTTTGATCTTAGAATAATGAAATAACTCCAGTGTTGACAATAAGCATGGTTAACTACATAATATAATGGAGGGAAATAATTTGAAAAATTATTACATGCAAATATCCAGCTGTTTATAGACTGTATCAGGGATCCGGGATTAAGCAGAGCTATCGGCCAAAGCAAATATAACACAATTTTGCATGCACATGACAAAATGGTCCACTGACTCTCGACCACTTTGTGCAAAAGTGCCCTCTTGTTGGTGAACTTGGAAGTCCAAACTAACCCAAGAAGACATTTTTGAGCTCACTTGCTTTAAACTCAAGCATAGTCCATTCACATGCTTCTTCGTCTAGCACACTGGATTGATTTTTGCGTGTGGATTAGAGCTTTCCTTATTACCTGTGTCTCTCGCCATCAGGCGAACCAAATCCAGCTTCTTAGCTACTTCTAAATTACATCCCAAAGTCAAGGATGGGAAGTCAACATTTTAGTGCAACTGACCGAGGTAGGGGTTGAACCCGCTACTTCAGCATCAGCATACAGAATGTTTACGTCCGAGCGCTCTTATCAAGACAGCCATGCTGACCTCCACTCAAAGAGATAACAGTGGAACACAAACTCTGGGGCACTTATGAGGATCTTCTTGTGACGTCTAGATTCATGGAGACAATTTCTTTGTTTACACGGCTTAAATATAGAAAACTAATCACAGAAGAAGATGAAAATAAAGGAAACAATATAAAGATATCCAGTTGCTGTTATTAGTCTAACACTGTGAAATGGTGCTTCATGTAAACAAAAACAATTAAATACAGCGGTTCTAGAGGAGCTAGGAATAAAGATAGAGTTGATGATAGAAATACAAAAAGAGGCAAGTTAAATATTTTGGCCACATTGAAAGACATAGTACTGTTGTAAAAACCATGCCGAGAAGTGTTGAAGGCAGCCGAGCAAGAGGTTGACAGTGATACAAGTGGGATGAAGATATAATGAGATAGAATAACACTGGTTTGTCATAGCCAGGGCCAGAGACAAAGCGTGTTGGAGATCTATTGTAGTGAACCTTCACTGTGGAGATGGCACCTGATTAACTGTGAGGATGTGGTAATTTTTAATAAGTGAAGGAGAACAAAATATAGATTATCCGTACTGTGCCTTTAAAAATATCCTACGTAGTAACAACTCTGTCACAGAGCAGGCATGACAGCAGGCTTCCGATCATCAGAAAGAGTGCCTCCACGCTGAATGTTTTGGCCCCTTTACCTTCCTTACAGGTCATGACTTCTAACTGTTTTTCTCCTGTCGTTCGTTCACATATCCATTTTCTAGATGTTTTGCGTATCGCTCTTATCCCACACTGAAATCGCTATGTGTGTCTACCCAGAAGCCATCCCACCCTCAGGGAGGCGAGCATTGTGCACCCGGTGCATAACACCATTAAATTTGTATTAACAAGCAATATGTATTTTTTATATCCCATACAACTATCCATTAATCCAGTTGAAATCACACCTAACATCGAGAAAACGTGTTATCTTAAAATGTTAAATACAAACGTAAAACTACCACAACTAAATCAGTATATATTTGATACACATAGCTCATAGGACACACAAAACACCAACATAATAAATGTGCACAAAAAACATGACACAAACCAGCAAGTTTAAATCATTCTATTCCTAGCCACACACTGGGTGTATCATGCAACCTATAACACATATATATATATATATATCAAGTTTGGTTTGAACATGCTAAAGAAATCTGGCCAGGCATTTTAGCATGCTGCACTGTGTGTTGTTTACGTGAGGTGAATATGTTTAAGACTTCTTTTTTTTCCATAAGTGATTCTGTTATGCCATGCTATCCCTCATATTATGTGCATCCATCAATTCATGAATGATTGAAGTTTATCATGCATGTGTGTGTGTGTATGTGTCTAATAATATAAAGTGAAAGACATGAAAGACACCAAGCTTTCTATGATAAATCTTCTTTTAAATCATCATTTAAATAATATACACAAGTTACAAATGTTTACAAACATTCTTGAGTAAGAAAAACATCTTTTTAAACACGTAATTTTAGGTGTTGGAAATAACAAACAAAAAAACACACCCATTTCTCTAAATAAATCTACAATACTGTAACTCTTTTAAAGGTGAAGAAATATTAAGTGCAGTGACAATTTTTCATTGTTAAAAATACTTCTCTTATTTATAATCACAGTGACATTTTGGAATTATTAAAGCCAGGTATTATTTTGTTTAGACAGGTATATGAAACTCTATCCTGATAAATCATACAGAAATAGCAAAATGTTTATGTATAAAATACTTTGAAGACATTTTTAGAATCATCTTCAGGCATAAAACATAACCGTTGTGGCTCATATCAAACTAGATAATACTCAGTATACAGAATTAACTGAATTCTATTTAAAGAATAATTTTCAGCATGAACTTTTACAAATAAAAAGAAGCTTAGTTAGTTGCATATTCTTTTAGTTAGTTAGTTAGTTAGTTAGTTAGTTAGTCGACAGATCATCCTCATTGCACATCGAATCATTCAGTCTATAAGTGCTTGGATCCCTTCCTCAGTAAATCCTGCAGCATGTAGCGGCTAACGACACTAGTTCTGTGTTGGTTTATTAATCTTCTTTGGCTTCCTGCGTGGTGTTCTTGTTTGACCACACCTCTTTTAATTTGCTGTTTTCGCATCCTGACCATGGTTGTAGATTCACAGTCATCATTTGGTTCTGGCGAACAACTTACTTCTCGTAAAGCATTCAGAATGTCAGCCTGGTCCATGGCACATCCACCTTCCACAGTAGCCTTACCTGCGAGCTTGAAAGCCCGCTCATTTCCTTGTACACCCACATGCCCTGGCACAAAAATTAAACTAATCTTTGCCAGCTGAGACCACTACAGAGACAGCATATCCTTTATAGGACGTCACAGTCAACCACAGCATTTTTGGCTGTTCGTGATTTCTTGGCAAGTTTACATTCAGTAGTTTGCCATTGTTTTCTGAATGAAATACTTTTGTATGGGAAACCAATGTAAGGCAGTCTGCTTCTAAATCACTCACAGATGTATTTCGAATGTGGTATGCAGGATTAAGGATTGCATTCATAACCCCCTTCACCACAGAGCCGGCTAAAAAAGATGGCATGTTGTGTTTTTTGTGCTTTGTAGCTGATGAAGATTGTAAGGATTTAACTGAAACATCGTACATATGAACAATTTTATTATTTAACTATGACTGATCAGGCCAGAATTTCTTTTACACATATATATAATGTATCAGCCACATCATTTTTATTATTAATTATTGTGTTCAGTTATTGTTATATCCTAGCATCGTCTTGTTTCTGGTATCCTCGACTAAAGTGTTTCAAGCAGTGCTCTATGGCAACCTTGGATATAGTTATGTCTGTCTTTATAGAGAAATTCTAGAATATTCTTACTGTTCACAATATAAAATAACATAAATGCTTATGTTTTAAAAAAAAATGTTTGCATTATTTCCTTGAATAGCTACAAATATTATAATAATAAGTTTTGTAAGTCAGGTCCTAGGCAGATATGACTGAGCTACCTTATGACAGATGACGGTACTACCTGCTTCTGTTAGCGCCGAATGTTGGGCGGCGTTCACCAAACCCAACAACCCACATTGTGCCAACGGCTTCGGGCGGAGGAGCACAATTGAGAGGGTATAAGCCTTTTTCTGGTGCGAGGAAATGCAACCTAATAACTAAATGTCACGGCAGGGCAGAGCAGGTCCTAAGCCTTAGTGAGCAACAAGTCTAGGATCGAAGCTCCGATAGATGGACAGATAGAGCATTGCTTTGCTGATTCAGCAGCTTCTGCAGCTTTGTCTTGTTCCAGACGTATTGTGTTATCTTTCCTCTGATGTAAACTACGCAGGCAGATAGAGGGATGGGCAACATATTTTGCTATGTTGAGGTTATTATGCCTTTTTATGAAGCACAATGTTAACAAACTATTGTCTGTCATGAAGGCAAGTTGCCAGTAAGTCTTGTGAATTTAATGCCGCTATTGAATGTTCATATATTAGTTTAAACAATTTTACAAGAAAGTCTGAAAGTATTGTTTTTTTTTAAAATTTAGGTGCAAGGACTCCATGGTCTGAAGAGTTTAGTAATCCTGGCTGTAATAGCCGCTGCTCCCTGCATGTATCTATGAGTGCCAATTAATAATAATAATTTATTAAATGTATTAACCAAAGAGAACATGTACCAAAGTTTTCAATTTATATTAAGAATAGACTGGAGTTAGCTGTAGCACACTTATTCTTATACCCCAGCATTGCCTTATTTATCATATGTCCTCTAATGAGTGTTTCAAACAATGCTCAATGTCAACTTGAGTTATCTCAGCTTCTCTGGGGCAAGTCTAGAATATTCTTGTTGTTCACAATATAAATAGCACAGATGCTTATTTTTTAATACTTCTTTGCAATATTTATATGAACAGTTTTGAATATTTAAGTAACAAGTCATTTAACTACCGTTATTGAAAGCTCATAATATTAGTATAAACAATTCTATGTCAAACCCTGCAAATACTGCTTTTTATTTTGGTGAAGGGGTTCCATTGGTCAGTAGAGTTTGGGATCCTTGCAATAATATCTTTTTAATTTATTAACCAAAAATAACATCTACTGAATTTTTACATTTATTTTGATAACAGATTGGAGTTACTGTAACACACTTAAAACGATATATAAATGGGGAGGAGAACCAATACAGGCTCTCCCTACACCTCATCGAAAAAATTTAATTGAACTCTCTGTTGACAAGGATGGCTGGAGCAATCAGAGTCCAGATGTAGAGGGCTACACTGACCCAGCTGGATCCAATCTTGACCCACACGGATGACATGTTGGCATTCAGGGACTTCACATCAGAGCTTGGGCTGCAGAAAGAGATAAAATATTTATTCAGCTTCGTCTAAACAGACAATAGAATAATGGAGAAACAAGTCAACGGAAAATACAATATAAATGTGGGAATATGTCAACAAATGCAATACACTGAAAAAAAAATGTGTGAAATACACAATATCATTGGCACCTTGCCGTCTTGACAGACGATAGTTTGTAAGGGATGGAGTTATTGCCTCTCCATAGCACAAAGCCTGGGCTAAAATATAGAGATCATGTGTTGCCCTTGCAGCATGATCCCTCTCTCGGCCTGCCTAGTTCACTTCAGAGAAAAGGTAACACCTCTACATCTGGAACAAGACAAGCTGCATAAGCTGCCGGATCAGCAAAGCAATGCTCTAAGTGTCCGCCTGTCGGAGCTTCGATCCTAGACCAGCCACCAACCAAGGCTTAGGGCCTGGTCTGCCCTGCCATGACACTTTGTCTTTAGGCTGCATTTCCTCGCACCAGGGTAAGGCTTGTACCCTCCCAATTGTGCTCTTCCGCCCAAAGCCGTTGGCACAATGTGGGGTGTCGGGTTTGGTAAGCTCAGTCATATCTGACTAAGACCTGACACAATATCATAATAGAGGAAAACACAATATGCAAGGGGACAGAACACACAATATCATAATAGAAGGGGGAAAAAACATGCAAGGGGCAAGCTCATAACAAAGGAAAAACAACATGCAAGGGGACAAAACACACAATATTATAATAGAGGAAAAACAACATGCTAGGGGGTGGAGTAGACGAGAGGTCACATCTCCACCTGTGGCTAAGCCGGCCAGGTTCATCTCACAATGTTGACTGGATTCTCACAAACTTAAGAAAAAGATGATATACATAGTGACGTAGACTAATTATAGCACAAACACAAAGATTTTAAAAGCCATCAATGTGATGTGCTTGCAGTTACTGAAATCTTCTGGGAACACAGAGATTTGAGATAGAGATGTACACAGGATTGCTATATAATTTTGCCATGTTGAAATAACAGAGGGCATATCTTCCTCTTCTTCTTTGGTACTCTTTTCATGGGAGTGTGTCACACTTAGTTGTGCACCTCAAAGATCGGTTTGTCCAACTTCGGCATGCATTTGTGTCAGGTCTGTCTCCCCTAGACAGATTCTATCCAAGGTACAGGGTTCTATCTACCTGTGGGTAGGTCTTTTTCTCTTTCCTAACAATTTGACCAAGGTAGTGGACTTACAGCCTACTCTTTGCGATCTCCAACTGTTGAGGGATTTTTCATGTGTACAACTTGCACACAGGGCTTCCTGTTTTGTATCCTTATCCGAGAAGGCTACATATCAAATCTCACTACTCAAGAGATTTGTGCGACATGTGATATCAGATACCAAAGATACCCTAGCTGATATCAAACCCAGTACCTTCTGAAACCGAGACAGACACCACAACCTTTTAGCCACAGCTCCCCCTACACATGAGGACATACTTACACATTTGTTACAGTCCACCATGCAATATGGTATTGGTTGTCATGTATATCCACAGCCTGCTCTCTCATGTGTGGTCTATTAATTCCAATATTCCAATTTGCTATTTGCCAAGTATTTCATACCATAAATACAATCAAATATGAAAAAGAGGATCTGATCATGAGATAGATCAGAATATTCACACCATAAATGTAATCAGGTATGAAAACTACTATGTGATATTGAGACAAAAGTATTTTATACTCTATAATCTGTGTCTTTTTACAATTTAATTCTAACCCTATATATATATATATAACTAATCAAATACAAAAAATAGTATATGATAATGGGACAAGGAGTATTTCATATGGTAAATATAAAATGTTAGCGGTGTAACTTTTACAGGACATCGCAATCAAACCCAACATTTGTTGTTGTTGGTTGTGTGTTTTGCTAGACAATGTTTATGTTCAGTAGTTTGCCATTGCTTTCTGAATGGCCGAAGCCTCATGTCATTGAAATCAATGCAAAGCTGATTTGAAACCTTTGACTTGGTATGTCAAGAAATTGTGAAACGCGCTCACTGCCCCTAAACTACAGCATCAGCATACCATAAATCTAATCAAGTATAAAAACTAGGACGTGATAATGAGATATGAGTACTTAATACCACAAATGTAATCAGGTATGGTCTACATGGCCTAAAGGCATGTGAATGCAACTCGTGAGCTGCTTACCACGCATTCGAAACGCAGCTGTGACCAATTTGACAGCAGACAGTGTCGCGCTGGGGTTTTAACGTGTTGGTATGGGAGCCGGTCGTTCAGAAATCAATGGCAAACTACTGAACATAAGACTTGCCAAGACATCAACAACAGCAGTAAAATGCTAGTGTTGACAGCAAAGTCCTGTAAATATATGCAAAAGCAAAAACAAAAAAAATGTACAACAAAAAAACAAAACAAAAAACCAAAAAAAAAAAAAAAAAATTAGGTATGGAAAATAATCAGGTATGAAAAATGGGACATAAGAACAAGAACAATGGCACAAGAGTACCTGAACCAGTTGGTGAGCGTCATCATGACATAGAGAGATGCCAGACACAGCATGAAATGGTAGAAGCTGTAGGAGTAAGCCACACCCTCCTCCTCGTTGTCCCACACCTTCCTGGCCTTCTGGGACTCAGCATCGCCATTTGCGGCACCTGTGAGGTGGTAAGAATAACTATAGGTTTCTCATTTCTTCTTCGTTCTTTAGATTGAAATTGGTCTATATGTGTAATTTTGTTTCTTGTATGAATTTCATATAATATAGCTCTGTACTAAAAGCTAACTGAACAACATCACAAGAAGTATTCTGAGAAAATGTGACAAAACAATGGGAAAAGAGAGGGAGAATATGGTAGAAAATTCTGGAAAAGAATAACCAATGAGAAGATGTAATGTAGAGAAAAATAATAATGGAAAAAAAAAAAATTAAGGAAAAGTAGTGAGAACATGTGAAAGAGAGAAATCAGAATGAAAAATGTGAGATGAAGACAGGGAGTGAGGAGAAGTGAAATGAAGACAAGCAATAAAACAACAACAACAAACAACATTAAATGAAGTAGAGTAGAGAAATAAACATAAGATTAAAAACAAAATGTGAGAAAAGAAAAAGTAATTAATTAGACCACAAAGGAAGAAAAACTTAATTACATTTTTTAATTTCATGTTTTTCTTTAGATATATTTTTTATGTTCCTGATGAACATTACTATGATCAAAACGTTGATTTGTTGTGTCAGGGTATGACTTACTTTTATCTTATGTAAAAATGTACAAAATTATCATGGATATTTTCCCCCTTGTGATTTAAGTTTGCCGTATTGGAGTTTGTTGTAGGTATGTACACGTGTCTGTGTTTATTATCTCTCACTTTTTGGCAGGCGTTACACGTATCTAACTGTTTTTATTTTGTATAGTAGAGATGACAGCAGTAAGTCCAACAGTATTATTATGGAAAGCTTTCATTTTGGGCTCAAGAATAAAAATAAGGATCGGAAGATGGGATGTCAGAAGTCTACCTCTGGGAAAACTCATCATGATTAGTAAAGAATTAGTAATAAATTAAAAAAACTAACATACTGGGAGAACACAGATGGGTGGGATAAGGTCACTCTGTGATCCAAACATTTAATTATTCAGGAAAAGAAAACGACGGACAAATAAGTTATATGCAAACAGAAAAAGTTTGTATTAAATCTGAAATTATGAGGGAAAATCAATAAGTAAGTCACAAATGGCTGTAGAAAACTAACTAAATATGATAACAACTTGAAACCAGTTTATTTTTATACATACATTGTCCCTTTATTTCTCAACATAATTTCCACCAACATTGATGCACTTATCCCATCATTTTATCAGTCCTCCAAAACCGGCAGCATAGAACTGCGTGCTCTGTTTTCTAAACCACGTTTTCACTTCATACCGGCAGCATAGAACTGCGTGCTCTGTTTTATAAACCACGTTTTCACTTCATATTCAACTTCGACATCATTCGCGAAATGTCTCCCGCCAACGTGAGTTTTAAGTAACCAGTAAGTTTTCAGCTAAAGTATTATTCATTTATTCATTTCATATGATATATAACTCTATAAACCTGCAGTATGCACCCAACGAGGTGCACCAAAATATGCCAGGCAATCAATCTTGCAATATACGGTTTGTGGTTTCTGTATTTAAATTCACTAAGTGAATGCACTGATTTAAACTGTGGTTTCCTCTGACAAAGACAGCTTTAGAACTTCGTGGATAAAATTCAGTCAGTGATCGACTTCTCACTCTCAGACCGTAGACAAAGAAAGCTTCAGTTCGGTCACCAACATGGCGGACACGCATTTGAGTGGTTAAGGCCTCTGGAGTATTTATGCTTATGGCTAAGGTTTAAATTCATATTTTCCTCATGTTGGACTGATAGTGTATGGTCCCGTCACCCTGCTACTGAGTGGTGTGTGTGTGCAACACTGTGAGCTGTGAATTTTGTCTGGAATGCTTTTACATTTGTCGGCGATTATTTGTGGTGTGAACTGTATTTTCGGAATGATGGCGGCCACCCTGTCAGTGAACTGACTGGATCGCCTTATGCAGTAATGTGTGGCTTCTGGTTTTATAGTGACTGTCACTTTCATTGACAACGAACTCTATTTTTCGTGGTTGACTTTTGTGTTGGCATACTGGCGGTGGCATTAAGCACAGTGTACCTGTGTGGGCTGTTGGTGTATCAAGACTCCTGTCTGTTCCACTTTTCATATGGGGCAGAGAGGAGCATTTTGTGTGATATTCACTGGCACAGGAACGGAGCATGATGACACGACCCATTGCCCTGAAGTTGTAACCGCAACTTATGACTAATGACTAAGCTTCAGCACTTCTTGGATATAATCCATTCAGTGATTGGCTTCTCACTCTCAGACCGTAGACTAAGAAATGTTAATGTTATATCACAATTTTACAAGTTCATGTACCATCAACTGCAACATAAGAGGATGAAATTCTGGACCTGCACAATAGTTTACAGAAGTGGAATTACAAAAGGTTACAAAAGAGATGGCTAAAGAAAGGCTATAATCATGGAGGATTTCATGCAGAAATTGAAAATGAAAGAATGGAAGCATGATGAGTATTAAAAAACACATAACTACTAACACAGAATTAAAATATGCACATAAAAACTAATAACAGCAGTTGTTCAGCATATTGTAAAACAGTAACTACACAACAGTAAAAATACTCACCAATCAAATTTTCATCACTGCCATTGTTCTTTCCTGTAAATGTTTGAACATGGAAAATATACTATAATTCTATATATATATTCTGTTTTGATATACTGTAAATATTTACTTTAAAGATATTCTGCTTTGAGAATACTTTAAAAAACATACTTTAAGCCTAAATGTATACTTTGAATACAAACTGTAAATATATGGTTTTAAGATATACTGTAAATATACTTTAAAGATAGTCTGTTTTGATAAACTTTAAAAACATACTTTACAGGTAAGCCTAAATGTATACTGTAAATATATTCTTTTAAGATATACTGTAAATATAAAGATACTATGTTATGACATACTTTAAAGATAAGCCTAAATGTATACTTTAAATATACACTGTAAATACATGCTTCAAATTTACTGTAAATAAATAATTTAAAGGACACCTCCAATAAGTTCTCATATCTACCCATAGATCACACAAGGAGAATCTCAGAACTGTACATGAACCATGAAGCAAAGTTGAGGATCCTTATGGTGTAATAATAAATTTTTAAAAACAAATTAGTTGCATGTCCTTCACAGGACATAGCAATCAACCCCAGCATTTTGGCTGTTCGTGATTCCTGGGCAAGTTTTATGTTCGGTAGTTTGCCATTGCTTTCTGAACGACCGGCGCCTATGCCTTTTTCGAAAAAATCCAGTACCGCTGTGTTTCGAACCCGGGTATACGGGATTATGAATCGTGTCTGAAATTCCTTCGCCATAGAGACTGGTTGTAATCATAAATACACACGCTATAAATACTCTCTTTTTTTTGCCAGGTTTTCTGACTTTAAATTAAACGTGTAAAGTAAGTCAAGCTCCCTTTTACACCCCTCTAAGGCACCCTGGGTATGTCGAGCATGACCCATATTTTCATAGATCACACGACACTCTGAGGGTGATGTTGCTGGTATCACAATTGCCACCTGTACTTCCTAAGACATTTTCTGGTACACATTTGAGACTGGGTCGAACTGGAAGCCTGGTTTAATTTGGATAAATTCTAAATCACCCCTGATACGGATAGACCATCAGTATGCCAGACAAGCATTTAAATTGGACAGTGGTATATTTGGTCTGCTCTTGTCAATTTCCACCTGTTGAGGGATGTCCATCCTTTAAGGGATTTCCACCTGTAAAGGGATTTCCACCTGTCAAGGGATTTACACCTGTTGAGGGATTTCCACCTGTCAAGGGATTTCCACCTGTAAAGGGATTTCCACCTGTCAAGGGATTTACACCCATTGAGGGATTTCCACCTGTCAAGGGATTTCCACCCGATGAGGTATTTCCATCCATTGAGAGATTTCCACCTGTCAAGGGATTTCCACCCATTGAGGGATTTCCACCTGTCGAGGAGTTTCTACCTGTCGAGGGATTTCCACCTATCGAGGGATTTCCACCCGTTGAGGGATTTCCACATGTGGAGGGATTTGTCACTTGTGCAACATGTACATGAGTTACTCTAGTTTTTCACCCTTATCTAAAATGGTTTGGCATCAAATCCATTATCCCCTTTATTGTTTCCACCTTTTTTACAGAAGAAATGCTTGCATGTTCTAATAACCCCAAGAGATTTGCTGAAGGTAGGCAGTAGGGTCTCACATATTTGAAAGGTGAAGGGGTGGGAATCAAATAAAGAGAGAATCAGATAAAGGATATGCAAGTAACTTTTACAAGGCTGGATTAACCCCACCTCAATCATTGACTGGACCTGGACTGTTCAGCTCACAAGCCAGGGCACAATCCACAACAGCTCATTCTAGAAAAACATACTGATAGAAATACAAAGTTCATTTCAGACAGACTTTACTAGTGCTACAGCAACTCACCAGTTTCTGTCTGAAGGAGAGTATTGGCAGACAAGGTGAGTTTTCCAACCTGGCTGTGGCTGCTGGTTCGGATGCTGTGAGTTACAGAATAAAAAGAGATATAGAGTTATGTAACTAAGTCAAGTAAGTGTACCGTGTACCTTCTGCATTTGGCAGCTCAGTGGTGTATTTTAAATAAAATAACAGATTTTCTTATTTGAAATAGAATCACTGATTTATTTCTGTGAAATGCAATCATGGATTTATATGTTTCAAACAGAATCAGATGTACAAATCTGAAATTCAATAACGTATTTTGCATATTTGAAATAAAGCCATAGATTAACTCGTTCAGCAACAGCTGACCCATCATATGTTTATCTTACAATGTGCTAGAGTGCCAATCAGTGTATGATATGATTGGCTGCTAATTTTACAACTGGTCACTGTAATATTTATAAACATCAAATATGAATGGCCCTTCCTGTTCTTTTGGATTTCATTAACAAACGTGGAGCGTATTTGTCAGCTCTGGTGAGTTTTAACGTTTAAAAAATATTTTTGAATGTGCTTTACTGAGTCGCTAAGCCCTTGTTTTAAAACAATATGGCCTCTCATCATCTTCTTGCCCAAGAAAGCAGTTTACTGCTTTAGAAGTCTCAAAGTTAATTAAACAAGTGGTCGATCAGAGTAATGTGGAATTGGATAAAGAAAGAAACAATGTAGTTTTCTCAACCCTCTATCTGTCCCCCCACCTTTGCCTACATTGCTACTTAAGAATATGCATATGATTCCACAGCTTAAAGTGGGGTTTCACTGAGGGAGATCAGGTTATCATTTGCTTGATTGATTCTCATTATTTTGTCTTTCCCCGATAAATTTTGAGACCTAATTGTACTCATCTCCCATCAAGTGTGTTTATCTTGGATCAGATTTTGTGTCTGGAGCAGAAGGGCAATATCATCAGCAAAGTCCAGACCATGGAGCTGCTCCGTCAGAGTCCACTGTATTCCACTTCTGGTGGTAGTTATTATTCTCTTCATCCAGTCTTTAGTCAGGAAGAATAATAAAGGTGACAGAAGACATCCTTGTCACATTCCTGTTATTATTTCAAACATATCTGTCAGTTTTTTCTCTTGAAGAACTCAGCATTTTCTTTCTTTATATGTTGCCTTTATTATGTTGATGATCTTCTGTGGGATTCCCCATCAATACAAAGACTTATGTGGGAGAGTTGTTCTGTACAGGACATCTTTTCATAGTCCACAAAACGAATATAAATGGCAAATTCATTTCAATGCTTTGCTATATTATGAGTAATGTGGGTTTTTTTGGTCAGTGCAGGATTCGGTTGGTTAGAAGTCTGCTGTTCATCACTTATTTGTTTGTCAATTGCATCTCTTTATCTCTCTAGAATAATTCTGCTTACTATTTCCCCTGAAATGGACAATAATATCATTCCTCTATAATTTCTGCACTCATGCTGGTTCCCTTACTTTGGTATCATCATCAGATACTCTTTTTTCCAGTCTGCTGGTATCTCTTTAGTCTCCTAGATTGCTAAATAATATGCGCAGTAATTCAATTGATATGTTTAATAACTTTTGCTGTGATACCATCTGGACCACCAGCTTTCCCAGCCTTCAGGAGATAGCCATTCTAACTTCTTCTTTAGATGGTTTCTCTCAGTTGACATCTAGCTATACTTTTGCCGGCTGAAGGAGAGTTCTCCCCCTTCCCCTAAACCCCATCAACAGTAAGCAATATTAATAGAATGGATCTTACAGCTGATAACATTAACTGTATGAAATCAATTCATAAAGTAACACCTTGAAACTGTTTAGCAATATCAATCACAGAGAAAATGCTGATATTTAAAATTAAGTGCACGTTTGAGTATTTCTGTGCTTTTTAATGTAACGGTGTACATTTTTTATTTATAGAGACTGACAAGTATGGAACATTATCAGAGGATAAATTTTGGAAACAAAGCCAGAAACACCCAAAAAGAGAATATGAAGGATGAGATCAAAAGTTGTCGAGAGTAATCAGAAGAGACCATGAAGACTCAAATGTTTTGAGAATTAATTCTGATTAATTAATTTTTTTAACATTTTGAGCTATTAAAAAAAGGCAACCCAGATACAAGATATTGATGAACAGCACCTGTCTTAGCAATTTATTTTTAAAAGAAAATAAAAGTGTCATGATAATTCATAATAATTACATAATTGAACTTTCACTTTAACATTTACTGACCTGGAATAAAGCACAGCAAACAGCCAGACAGCTAAGGCAATGATGCCTTGCCAATCAAACACTCCATTAGATATTCCAACTCCATGGACAGTGGTTTGTGTTATGTTGTGATGAGGCAATATAATATCCTTTAGGCTGGGATTGCAGGATCTGTCTGTATGGAAACAATTAATACATGTTCAAAAACAAGTGCAGCATAACCTATCAAATATTAATAGCTTGTTTTATTTCAGACAATGAAAATGAGTAATGAAATGGTGAGGAAACTGGATGCAGTGGAGATGTGGTTTCTGAGAAGAATGTTGAGAAGATCTTGGCCAAAGAAGAAAACAAATACTGAGATAGTGAAAGGTGCTGGTGTTATAAGATCACTTTTTAAGGAAAGAATTAAATTTATGGGGAAAATCAGCAGTAGAAGTGGAATAGAAAACATATTTATGTGGAAAAACACTAAGCAATAGAAGCAGGTCTTAGGTATGACAGAGCTACCGTATGACAGTAGACAGTCTTTCCTGCTTTCTGTCAGCGACGAATGTTAGGCAGCATTCACCAAACCCGACACACCACATTGTGCAGAAGAGCGCAGTTAGGAAGGTACAAGACTTATCCTAGTGCAAGGATATGTAACCTAAAAACTAAATGTCACGGCAGGGCAGACCAGGCCCTAAGCCTTGGTTGGCAACTGTCTAGGATCAAAACTCAGACAGGTGGATATTAAGAGCATTGCTTTGCTGAACAGGCAGCTTTTGCAACTTGTTTTGTCCCAGATGTATTGGTGTTACCTTTCCTCTGGGGTAAACTAGACAGGCCGAGAGAGGGATCATGCTGCATAAGCTAAACATGGTCTCTACAATTCAGCCCAGGCTTTGTGCCATGAAAAGGGATGACGCCATACCTGATCTCTGCCATGGGTTGTATACAGCTGTTTTTTTGTTTGGTTTGGAAGCACAATAAAACAAACTATCGTCTGTCAAGACATCAAGGTGCCAGTGCAGAAGCAGAGAAAGATGTATGTGGAAGGCTTTAACAGCTAGACAACAAATAATAATACAAAAACACATACATATACATTTACAAACATACACATATACATACACAGACAGACACAGACACACATAAAGACACATACACAGCCAGACAGACACACAGACATACATACACATATACATACAGACACACACAACTTCATTAAAATAAAGATCACAGAGAGGACTGAAAAGTCTCATGGCCAATGTCTGCTCCAGACCAAGAACCTGATGAAGATAATTTCAGAAACATCTTAAAATGCTCGCGGCAAGAAGCCACCAAGATGAACAAATGTTACAACAAATTCAGTAACATTGTACATATGTCCATAGGTTATGGGAGGAGTTCTTTTTGTCCTTTTCTTCACAGACTTGAATCAGAATGTTGAATATATTTTCAGAACTTTAAGTTTTTGACATATTCATGAAGTTTGTTCTCAAATGGAGCTGTTGGAAGTGTTGAAGTAGAAAAGTAAGTTGCATATCCTTTACAGGACGCTGCAGTCAACCCCAGCATTTTTCGGCTGTTTGTAATCTCTTGGCAAGTTTACGTTCAGTAGTTTGCCATGTTTTCTGAATGACCGGCACCCATACCAATCTTATTTTTTTTAAAGCAAGGCTGTCTGCTGCCAAATCGCCTGCAGTTGTGTCCTGAACACAGTATGCGGGAATACGAACAGCGTCCGTAACCCCTTTGCCGCGGAGCTGGTGAAGTAGAAAATAGCATAATTCAAACTAAAAATCCATAAACTGTGAGATTTGTCTGTTTTCTTGCGTCTGGTTAAGATGACAGGGAATAAATGGAGATGTCGTGGATATGAGCATTTCTGTTATTTCACTTGACAGACAAACCAGATTTTTCGTAAACATCCTATACAAGAAAATCCAGTGACAACAATTGATGTGACTTAGATATTCTCCAACAAGATACTTGCTAACATCACAGGACAACACAGCTTCCATCATTACCTGGGTTGTTGGTCATTGCAGACCAGGTGAGGTACATGACATAGGCTGAGATCACTGATGACTGCAGCAGGCCAGATCTAGGTTGGTCTGTACACACAACACACAGTACTGTTAGTTACACTGGCATCACAATACAAGCTAATCATGTGGTTAGATAAAAAAAAATTTACTTAAAACTGTTAACTATACAATTAAACTAATTAGTCAACCTGAAATCCACCCATGTGTTACAGGATGGCCATTCAGGAAGCAAAGAGTATACAGGCCACAAGAGAAGCAAAGAGTATACAGGCCACAAGAGAAGCAAAGAGTATACAGGCCACAAGAGAAGCAAAGAGTATACAGGCCACAAGAGAAGCAAAGAGTATACAGGCCACAAGAGAAGCAAAGAGTATACAGGCCACAAGAGAAGCAAAGAGTATACAGGCCACAAGAGAAGCAAAGAGTATACAGGCCACAAGAGAAGCAAAGAGTATACAGGCCACAAGAGAAGCAAAGAGTATACAGGCCACAAGAGAAGCAAAGAGTATACAGGCCACAAGAGAAGCAAAGAGTATACAGGCCACAAGAGAAGCAAAGAGTATACAGGCCACAAGAGAAGCAAAGAGTATACAGGCCACAAGAGAAGCAAAGAGTATACAGGCCACAAGAGAAGCAAAGAGTATACAGGCCACAAGAGAAGCAAAGAGTATACAGGCCACAAGAGAAGCAAAGAGTATACAGGCCACAAGAGAAGCAAAGAGTATACAGGCCACAAGAGAAGCAAAGAGTATACAGGCCACAAGAGAAGCAAAGAGTATACAGGCCACAAGAGAAGCAAAGAGTATACAGGCCACAAGAGAAGCAAAGAGTATACAGGCCACAAGAGAAGCAAAGAGTCCAGGGTTCACAATGGAAACAATGAGTATAGAGAACCACAAACGATGACAAAAATATGTGGCTTCAAGGGTAGCACAGAATATAGAGCCCACATTGGAAGGCAAATAGTACTGGGTTGACAAGGGAAGAAAGTTATGGATTTTGCAAGGGAAATAAAGAGCCTGGCTCACAAGGGAATTAAAAAGTATAGGGCCAACAAGGGAAGCAATAAGTTTAGGGCCCAAAAAGGAAACAAAGAATATAGGGTACGCAAGGGAAGTAATAAATATAGGGCCTGCAAAGGAAGCAATGAGAATAGGGCCCACAAGGGAAGCAATAAGTATAGGGCCCACAAGGGAAGCAATAAGTATAGGGCACACAAGGGAAGCAATAAGTATAGGGCCCACAAGGGAAGTAATAAGTATCGGGCCCACAAGGGAAGCAATGAATATAGGGCCCGCAAAGGAAGCAATAAGTATAGGGCACACAAGGGAAGTAATAAGTATAGGGCCCCCAAGGGAAGTAATAAGTATCGGGCCCACAAGGGAAGCAATGAGTATAGGGCCCGCAAAGGAAGCAATAAGTATAGGGCCCACAAGGGAAGCAATGAGTATAGGGTCCACAAGGGAAGCAATAAAAATAGGGCACACAAGGGAAGCAATAAGTATAGGGCCCGCAAGGGAAGTAATAAGTATCGGGCCCACAAGGGAAGCAATGAGTATAGGGCCCGCAAAGGAAGCAATAAGTATAGGGCCCATAAGGGAAGCAATGAGTATACGGCCCACAAAGGAAGCAATGAGTATACGGCCCACAAAGGAAGTAATGAGTATTGGGCCCACAAGGAAAGCCATGAGAATAGGGCCCAAAGGAAGCAATAAGTATAGAGCTGAAAAGGGAAGCAATGAGTATAGGGCCCACAAGGAATGCAATGAGTATAGGGCCCACAAGGAATGCAATGAGTATAGGGCCCACAAGGAATGCAATGAGTATAGGGCCCACAAAGGAAGCAATGAGTATAGGGCCCACAAAGGAAGCAATGAGTACAGGGTCCACAATGGAAGCAATGGGTATAGAGCCCACAAAGTAAGCAAGAAGTATAAGGCCCACAAGGAAAGCAATGAGTACGGGCCCACAAGGGAAGCAATGAGTATAGGGCCCACAAGGGAAGCAATGAGTATAGGGCCCACAAGGGAAGCAATGAGTATATGGCACCTGATGGAAGCAATGAGTATAGGGCCCACAAAGGAAGCAATGAGTATAGGGCCCACAAGGGAAGCAATGAATAAAGGGCCCACTAGGCAACCAATAAGTATAGAACCCACAAGGAAAGCAATATGTATAGGGCCCACAAAGGAAGCAATGAGTATAGGGCCCACAGAGGAAGCAGTGAGTATACGGCCCACAAAGGAAGTAATGAGTATTGGGCCCACAAGGAAAGCAATGAGAATAGGGCCCAAAGGAAGCAAAAAGTATAGAGCTCAAAAGGGAAGCAATGAGTATAGAGCCCACAAGGGAAGTAATGAGTATAGGGCTCACAATGGAAGCAATAAGTATAGGGCCCACAAGAGACGCAATGAGTATAGGGCCCACAAAGGAAGCAATGAGTATAGGGCCCACAAAGGAAGCAATGAGTACAGGGTCCACAATGGAAGCAATGGGTATAGAGCCCACAAAGTAAGCAAGAAGTATAAGGCCCACAAGGAAAGCAATGAGTATGGGCCCACAAGGGAAGCAATGAATAAAGGGCCCACTAGGCAACCAATAAGTATAGAGCCCACAAGGAAAGCAATATGTATAGGGCCCACAAAGGAAGCAATTAGTATAGGGCCCACAAGGGAAGCAATGAGTATAGGGCCCACAAGGGAAGCAATAAGTATATGGCACCTGATGGAAGCAATGAGTATAGGGCCCACAAAGGAAGCAATGAGTATGGGGCCCACAAAGGAAACAATGAGTATAGGGCCCACAAGGGAAGCAATGAATAAAGGGCCCACTAGGCAACCAATAAGTATAGAGCCCACAAGGAAAGCAATATGTATAGGGCCCACAAAGGAAGCAATGAGTAGAGGGCCCACAGAGGAAGCAATGAGTATAGGGCCCACAAGGGAAGCAATGAATACAGGGCTCACAAGGGAAGCAATGAATTTAGGGTCCACAAAAGAAACAATGAGTATAGGGTCCACAAAGGAAGCAATGAGTATAGGGCCCACAAGGGAAGCAATGAGTATAGAACCCACAGGGGAAGCAATGAATACAGGGCTCACAAGGGAAGCAATAAGAATAGGGCCCACAAGGGAAGCAATAAGAATAGGGCCCACAAGGGAAGCAATAAGAATCGGGCCCAGAATGGAAGCAATAAGAATAGGGCCCACAAGGGAAGCAATAAGAATAGGGCCCACAAGGGAAGCAATAAGAATAGGGCCCACAAGAGAAGCAAAGAGTATAAGGTCCACAAGGGAAGCAATAACTATCGAGCCCACAAGGGAAGCAATGAGTATAGGGCCTACAAGGAAAACAAAGACCATAGGGCCTGCAAAGGAAGCAACAAGGAAAACAAAGACCATATTGCCTGCAAAGGAAGCAACAAGGAAAACAAAGACCTTAGGGCCTGCAAAGGAAGCAACAAGGAAAACAAAGACCATAGGGCCTGCAAAGGAAGCAACAAGGAAAACAAAGACCATAGGGCCTGCAAAGGAAGCAACAAGGAAAACAAAGACCATAGGGCATGCAAAGGAAGCAATAAATATATAGGGTCCACACAGGAAACAAAGAAAATGGGGCCTACAAAGACAGCAATGAGAATGTGTTAATAAATCTGGTAGTAAAAAGCTGAAGACCTGCAGTCACAAAGGTGAGCAGTAGAAAGTTCTTATAAAAAACTCATTCAATCAATCAAGTGCCATCACCACATATATGGTTGGCTGTGATAAGCCTCCAACACCCTTGTCCTGTGATATCACAGAGCATTCATACAGAATTTATCCAGTCCATCCTTCAGTGTTAACCCATGTGTAAATACTACAAGAGAGATGCCAAGATCAACTTTTGGCTAAGATCAAAGTGTAATATCTGCACTTGATTTTGCCAGGGCCACCAGCAGAGGCGTCATCCGTATGACACACAGGGACATGGAACCTCTTGGGGTGGATCTGGCCCCTGGGCAACCGTGAGCCCTTAATAACAAAATTCAGAAATACACTACCTAGACTGTCACAAAACAGTGTTGAATGAGAGATGAAGCTCATGCAACATTCACACCGGATGTGTAGTATTTTCTTTTTGTTGTTCGCTCGCTTTGAACACAAGCATAGTCCACAAATGTGCTACTACTTCTAGTGCAGTGGACTAATTTTTGAGTGTGGATTAGCTTTTCCTAACCATCAGACAAACCCACTCTGATTTCAGAGGTAATTGTAATTTACACCCCCAAGTTAAGGGCAAGAAATCAACATTTTAATCCAATTGACCGGTGTAGGGTATGAACCCACTACCTTGGCATCAGCACACCGGATGTTTAAGAACAAGCGTTCTTATCCATTCAGCCATACTGACCTCCAGGGCAATTGTTTAATGTAATTACATGAACACATGTGTCCATGCTTTTTGAGTACAAGCAAAGTTTATTGAACTCAGTGGCATGTGAGAAATAGATGGACAGATTTTAAAATAAAATTATGGGTACAATAAATCGATGGAGACATAATTAAGAAAGTGGAATCCCAATGTGCCTTTTATGAGCTTAAAGGCAACGAAAAACTGTAATAACTTACAAATTCACAAACTTACGTTCTTGAACCTTGGGTAGAATGGCCACAACACTCATGGTCACACACAGGATCAGGTTGAAGGACACAAAAAATTTATGAAGCGAACAGTCCCCCTGGAAATAAACATTTGTAAAGAATAATGGAAGATTCTATTACAAATGAGTGTCTGTGCAGTGCACTTACCTTTGTGTTGGGGTTGGCAACATAAACATGTAGCAGGTCCCTTACAGGGTGTCGCTCTCATCACGGCCCGTGAAAAGATTCTTGATCCTTCACCAGTTCCCCTGCCTCATGCATTTTAACTGATTAAGTGCCACGGGATGATCAATCGTCTGAAGCGACTTCCCACACCTGCCATTTACTTATATACAGTTGTGTTCCCTATGTAACCCCCTTTAATTTTTTTTATTTTTTTGGGCTCTGCTCGCTTTGAACTCAAGTGTAGTCCATACACACTATTTTTTAAAAGTAGTTATGGACTGAATTTTGTGTTTGGATTAGCTTTCTCTATTAACAGTGTCCCTCGCCATCAGGCTAACCCACTCCGATTTCAGAGGTACTTGTAATTAACGTCCCCAAGTCAAGGACGACAAGTCAACATTTTAGTCCCACTGTCCGGTGTAGGTGTTGAACCGCTTGCCTCGGCATCAGCACACAGGATGTTTAAGAACATGCGTTCTTATCCATTCGGTCATGCTAACCTGCTAAAATGATATATAATACAACATGTCTGCCACCATATTAACATCTTCTAGGTCATAACTGTAACACCCCTAATTCCAATTTTCCACCATCCAATTTTGTTTGGTCCAAATATACTATTTGTTTAGCACTGAATCAGTTAAATGTCCTGTATCCATCTTCATGCTGGTCCTCTTCCAGGAACCAGGCCTTCCTTCACTGTTCTTCCCAACAGGAACCAGGCCTTCCTTCACTGTTCTTCCTAACAGGAACCAGGCCTTCCTTCACTGTTCTTCCCAACAGGAACCAGGCCTTCCTTCACTGTTCTTCCCAAACCACTGTGACATTTAATATGGCTAAAGTATTTCAGTTTCCCAGACATGATGTCAATGTCAGTATTTTTTCTTCTTGGTCCACAATAATCTAAGAACTTTTGTATAAAATTTAAGTTCTTCTTCTTCGATCATCTTCCAAGGGGGTCACACCACATCTAGTCATGCATCTTAAAGATCAGTGTGTCCGACTTCAGCGTACATTTTTGTCAGATTTACACCTCCTAGACAGATTTCAGCCAAGGTAATGGGCTCTTATCTACCTGTAGGTAGTCTCCTTTTCTAACAATTTTGACAGGGAAGCGACCTTACGGCTAACTAACACCGAGCCCTTTGTAGACTTGGCCATGATTGGTTGGACAGACTTGGCCAAGATTGGTTGGATAGACTTGGCCATGATTGGTTGGACAGACGTGGCCATGATTGGTTGGGTATTGCAGCTAGTCTGTAAGGGATGAGATTGCCAGTCTCACACCAACCTTCTTAGTCACCTCTTAAGACATGATTGGTAGGTTACAGCAATGCTATTCTTTGCTTCTCTTATGGGCTCTAGTAGCATAACAGGAAATGAGAACTCAAAAATATCACAAATGTTGCACAAGTCAAAGGAAAATCCTCATGTCCTGTAATTCTTTCAGCCATAGTGGTGGGAAAGGAGCAGTGGACAGATTGGTGGGGTCTGCACCACAGGGTGGGGTACTGGTGCATGTTACAGCAGACGTGCTCAGGGCCCTTTGGGATCATGTGTATTGTGCGAAAGAACAAATAGATCATGAGAGCCTGGAGAGAATTGCACTCCAGGGAGTGACCAGAGGATCTGGCCGATACTCAGTACTCCAAGGAAAGGCCAGATGGACACAAAATCAGACTTCTACTGGTAAAATTAGTCTTGGAACACTTCGCTGGCTGTTGAAGGTGAGGACAGAGCATAAATGGGAATGTCCCGGGTGATATGATGTCGGTTCTGGACTCGACTCAACTTCTTTCAGTTACTGGCTAACAGAAGTGAAGTCGCTGCACTTGGGACACTCCCATAAGCAAATATTAAAGTGAATGGATGCTAACTTCTCTCAGTCCCAGACAAGTGATGTGTGTTTAGCTCCTTCATGTGAATCCCAAACGATCATGTAATGTGTTCTCACACTTTTCACATTTGGTTTGGTTTGAAAAGGATCATTTTAATTGTACCCAGATATCTCCACAAGTGCTCCAGTTTTTTCCCATTGATCCAAACAAGGAGAATCTCAGCACAGTGCATGAATTACATAGCATCTACAAGGAGCCAAATGTGTGTATAGCTGAATCCAATATGCTATATACTTTTGTGGGTTGCTATATAGAAATGTTGCCTGTGCTGTTACTCATTCAGTCTGCTCTTTTCAATTTCCAAATGAGGAGGAGTTTTTAGCAATAAACACACAAATCCTCTGAGTTCTTTGCCTTGGTCAATGAAGGCTGGAAGTCTGATCCACTACCCCAGGATCAGGTGGAGTATACCATCCTGTGTCTTATATTTTGTGAAAATATATATCATCCTTTGTTTTATGTTTTGTGAAAATAAAATCAGTCATCACAATGAGATGAACCTGGTCTGTCTGAGCCAGAAGCGGATGGCATAACCTCTGATTACTCCACCACTCTACATTTGGTTAAAATCACACTAAAGAAATGACCTCCCCATTGGTCACTTCCACTGTGTACTTATCCTCCTCAAAAATAATTTTTTGACAGAAATTATTTCCCCTTTAAGCATCTGCTGTGAAAACTTCTGGGACCAAAAGAGCTACCCATGTGTTACAAAAATATTCTGTAATGCCATCATATTTACTAGGTTGCAGTATTGTGAAGTTGGGTGACCAGCTCTTTTTCTCATGCCCTACCTGCCCAGAATTACATCTGGTACCCATTTTATGATACAAGGAGCTGAGTTAGCGCTGTGGCTAGTATGCTCACCTGCTGGCCCAGTGGTTGTGTGTTCATTTCCCCAACAAAGCAAATTTTCTGTTAACAATAACCCAGACTTCCAGGTTGATCCTGCCATACAATGGGAACCCAGAAATGACATGGGAAGTAAAGGCAGCTGGCGTGATAATGACGAACCACCTGTTGAGGGTCAACTGGTCTATAAACATGGGAGCTAGCACCATATACTCGAGATGCCTCATGGCATATAAAAGAGTCCGTTAATTGTTTTAATTTTACAACTCTGAGTTAAACCCAGGGCTGTAGTGGCAGAAAGACTTCCTGCTACTATTGAAGACTGAAGCAAAGACTAGGTTGTTGGTAAACCCCTGGCTCAAACATCATGCTACAAAACAAAAATTCTATTTGTGACTTACATTAGCATAATAAATGTAGAAGAGGACCACAGCAACCAGGCTCACAGCGTAGAAGAAAATTGTGGAAACAAATAAGCCTGAAATCAAAAGAAATGTTTTGCAATTATTAACAGCAGATTTTGACATCAATGGAATTATTGTGGTGTTTGTACATACAGTCACTGGAAATTCAAACTAGTTTTCTTTCACGCCTCTCGCCTGGCCTATTGTCATCTAATGTTAAGCTATTTATTATTCTACATTTAAAATTGACTAATTATGTGTTCACATGTGTGTTACTGGTGTCGTTTAGGGAAGCAAAACAATAGTAACATTGTAATTTACTGTGATACTTGTGGTAAGAGGTGGCTGTGGAGGGCAGGTGTGTGATTGGCTATCTCATCCTGTAGAAAACTTCATTATAAGATCCAACCAATCAGGAACAATTCTACAAGGGGTTCGGTGTGAGTGGCTTGTGGGCATGTGCTACGCTGGGAGATGAAGTGCAGGAGAGAGAGTGAGAGAGAGGAAGAGAGAAACAGACAAAAAAGAGAGATACAAACAGACCAACAGAGACAAAAGAGAGAGAGACAGAGAGAGATACAGACAGAGAGAGATACAGACAGACAGAGACAGACAGACATTGAGAGACAGACAGAGAGATAGAAACAGAGAGAGTTAGAGACAGACAGACAAGAGAGAGAGATCAGCAAAGACCAGAAACAGACCTTGGGGAAGCTTTAGGTTATGGAGAGGTTATAAGGCCCTTTTTTTAAACACAATAACTATAGTCTGTCAAGACGGCCAGGTGCTAGTACAATACAAATTTATAGACAGGCCATCCCACATATGAAAACTGTATCCACTGCTTATGCTTGAGAAATGTATTCTCATATTAAATTATATAAGCCTGGAATGTCTTTGCTGAATTGCTCTGTGGAAAGAGATCAAGCTATATGGGATAAAATGTGGTACAATGAAGTCAATTCTCTTGCCTTTGAACCTCTTTTGGCTTAGAATGTCTTCTTCACTTTTGTCCATGGCAAAACATCAAAAGCTTGCCTTATTTGGACATTGAGACACCTCTCAAAGGTAATCCTCCAAGGATCAAGTCCTGTACCAGAAACCAGCTTTGGGTAAGTGAAGTGTTAGAACCATAAAATTGTGTAGGCCTGAATGCATGGAGGAACAGGTGCCAATCTTTACCTCTTGTAGCGAATGATGAGAGCTGGCATAAAACCCTTGTCTGACCGTGTTCGTGTCATTGTCAGTGTAACAAATCCTCCATGGAGCAGCTGATGGTAAAGGAAGAAAAGGAAGACAGAGAAAATCCTGGACTGATAAAGTTAAAGAGTGGAACGTATATAGTAATTCCACACTTGTGTGTGTGTGCATTGCTGAAGACAAAGAGGAGTAGAGAATCCTGATTACTGATGTTTTTATCATGACACCACTACCACCCACATCCAGGGTTAAGGGATGAGATGATGATGATGAATTATATATTAATTTAATGATCCCTAAAATCTATCATTATTCGTAATTTCCCATATTTGTTGTTTCCATTTATAATGATTGATGCATTTTGTACAAAATTATTAATAAAAGTAAATAAATAATAGTAAATAAAATTAAAACCTGGGATTTAATAACTGAAAAAGCCACTCAAAACTGGAGATTATAAAATATAGTAAGCAGAAGCAGAATATTTGGCTTATGACATAGAGAACTTCTGAAAGAATGTTGGGAAAAAAGTTCAGCAATGGAAAAACCACTAGATGATGATATGAAAATCACCAAAACAAACCTTCAACTTAAAAGTAACTGAATCAAGATTAAGAGCACATAAAAATATACTCTTATCATGCACAATTCATAAATAATAGTGAAGATTAGAAGATATTTAAACAGAACAACAAACTTACCTAAAACCACACAACAGACTAGCACAAAGAATGAATGAGAATACAAACCAATATAGTAGCATTTAGATTCTGTCTCCTCGTATTTCTCCACCCAAGACTCTGCCCAACCATGAGCAAAGTCCACTAGTAACACCAGTTGTATAAGAATGAAGAGAAATCCTCCAATCATGCCAAATACCATCCATGCTGCCATCAGAAAGAAACAAATATAACCATTATTAAATACAAATATTTGGGTAATTCATTGATTCACTGGTTAATTGATTAATTAAATTTAAAGAACACCATCTTTACACTTGAAAATATACATTAGTGCTCTGATCACCTCGTAAAGATTAAACAAGAAAATTCAGCTCAGTGCACAGACTCTGTAGGCACAGGTCCGATTGTGTGTATACCAAAATTTACACATGTGATAACCATGTTGCTGTATGTAGATATTCTAAGGTTGAAATTGTTACCAGGCAAACAGCAATACAGCCTACACTTTGTAGTTTCCATATGCACGCAACATGTTTCTATACCTGACTTTGGTAACTGTTTTCTTCCTCTTGATTGGTCTATTTTAAAAGGAGCATTAGATTAATGATGGATCTTTGTATGAGCACCAACGCTAAAATGTTAAAGAAAAGTTCATAGAATATCAGGACCAAGAAGAAGAAAATTGGGGCTTTTGAAATGAAATGTTACAGAAAACGTCATAGAATATCAGGACCAAGAAGAAGAAAATTGGGGCTTTTGAAATGAAATGTTACAGAAAAGTTCACAGAATATCATGGACCAAGAAGAAGAAAATTGGGGCTTTTGAAATGAAATGTTACAGAAAACGTCATAGAATATCAGGACCAAGAAGAAGAAAATTGGGGCTTTTGAAATGAAATGTTACAGAAAACATCATAGAATATCATGGACCAAGAAGAAGAAAATTGGGGCTTTTGAAATGAAATGTTACAGAAAAGTTCACAGAATATCATGGACCAAGAAGAAGAAAATTAGGGCTCTTGAAATGAAATGTTACAGAAAACGTCATAGAATATCAGGACCAAGAAGAAGAAAATTGGGGCTTTTGAAATGAAATGTTACAGAAAACGTCATAGAATATCAGGACCAAGAAGAAGAAAATTGGGGCTTTTGAAATGAAATGTTACAGAAAAGTTCACAGAATATCATGGACCAAGAAGAAGAAAATTGGGGCTTTTGAAATGAAATGTTACAGAAAACGTCATAGAATATCATGGACCAAGAAGAAGAAAATTGGGGCTTTTGAAATAAAATGTTACAGAAAAGTTCACAGAATATCATGGACCAAGAAGAAGAAAATTGGGGCTTTTGAAATGAAATGTTACAGAAAACGTCATAGAATATCAGGACCAAGAAGAAGAAAATTGGGGCTTTTGAAATGAAATGTTACAGAAAAGTTCACAGAATATCATGGACCAAGAAGAAGAAAATTGGGGCTTTTGAAATGAAATGTTACAGAAAACGTCATAGAATATCAGGACCAAGAAGAAGAAAATTGGGGCTTTTGAAATGAAATGTTACAGAAAAGTTCACAGAATATCATGGACCAAGAAGAAGAAAATTGGGGCTTTTGAAATGAAATGTTACAGAAAACGTCATAGAATATTATGGACCAAGAAGAAGAAAATTGGGGCTTTTGAAATGAAATGTTACAGAAAACGTCATAGAATATCATGGACCAAGAAGAAGAAAATTGGGGCTTTTGAAATGAAATGTTACAGAAAACGTCAAAGAATATTATGGACCAAGAAGAAGAAAATTGGGGCTCTTGAAATAAAATGTTACAGAAAACGTCATAGAATATCATGGACCAAGAATAAGAAAATTGGGGCTCTTGAAATGAAATGTTACAGAAAACGTCATAGAATATCAGGACCAAGAAGAAGAAAATTGGGGCTTTTGAAATGAAATGTTACAGAAAAGTTCACAGAATATCATGGACCAAGAAGAAGAAAATTGGGGCTTTTGAAATGAAATGTTACAGAAAACGTCATAGAATATTATGGACCAAGAAGAAGAAAATTGGGGCTTTTCAAATTAAATGTTACAGAAAACGTCATAGAATATCATGGACCAAGAAGAAGAAAATTGGGGCTTTTGAAATGAAATGTTACAGAAAACGTCATAGAATATCATGGACCAAGAAGAAGAAAATTGGGGCTTTTGAAATGAAATGTTACAGAAAACGTCATAGAATATTATGGACCAAGAAGAAGAAAATTGGGGCTCTTGAAATAAAATGTTACAGAAAACGTCATAGAATATCATGGACCAAGAATAAGAAAATTGGGGCTCTTGAAATGAAATGTTACAGAAAACGTCATAGAATATCAGGACCAAGAAGAAGAAAATTGGGGCTTTTGAAATGAAATGTTACAGAAAAGTTAACAGAATATCATGGACCAAGAAGAAGAAAATTGGGGCTTTTGAAATGAAATGTTACAGAAAACGTCATAGAATATTATGGACCAAGAAGAAAAAAATTGGGGCTTTTCAAATTAAATGTTACAGAAATGTTCTTTGAATACTGTGGACCAAGATGAAAACGACTGATATTCAACAAGATCTGAACATCAAAGTATAGCTCATAAACAGCATATTGTCTCGGTAGCTGAAATACTTAGGCCATATTAAACATCACAGCAACTTGGAAAGAACAGTGATTGAGGACACAGTTCCTGAAAAAAAAAGGCAGGGGTAAATCAACATGAAGATGGACACAGATCATTACAGACACCTACGGTATAAGGGTACATGAGGCAGGAGAACTGTTGAGGGATCAAGAGATTTGGTGAGGGTGATGTTCTGCAAAGGATCTGCTTCATGATGATGTTGTCAATGTTCATTCTTCCTCCTCTTCTTCTACGTTCATCCAGAATGTTGTTTTAGACGTAACTGCGTTGTGCCTGTTTACAGTACAGCTGTGATATTTGCACCTTTCGGCTGACACATCCGGCTTCTTCATGCATTTGTTGACCAGGTTAACCTTCCCGAGTATTGTGCATTCAAGATGTATTATTTCTTCACCCTTGGCAGAGAAGACTGGGTGTCCAGTCCACTACCAAAAGAAATATCAAGGGAAAGTTTGACATCACTAGGTTTCTTCAATAAGTAATTAATCCCAAATGTATTGGTATGGTACATACCAATGTGGTTTCTGAGGAAAATGCAAAGAATACCATGGACAGACAGAAAAACCAATGAAAAAATGTCCTTCAAGAAACAAATGAAGATCGTAAACTGATTAGAGAACGAATGAACAAACTATTTTAAAAGGGTAACAATTTCTTCATTAGACGACATTAGACGTAGACAGTCAAAATTTTTTGGGCATGTTATGAGAAGAAATGAATTGGAGAACTTGGTGACACTGGCAAGATCGAAGGGAAGAGACCAAGGGGAAGACCGAGAAGTAAATACCTGGATGGCTTGGCCACATGGCATGGTCGAGACAGGAACACGAAACTGATCCACGACTCTGGTGATCGAGTGAGATGGCAGAACATGACCGCCCACGCTTACTGGCATGGCACATGGTGGATGGACATACCAGGTACTTACACTGTATCTATGTTTGTTATCTCTTTCATTCTCGCAGCAGCCATACACACCTAAATGTTTCCATTTCATATTGTTGTGCCCTGCTGCTGCAACTTCTCTTATCAGTTATAAATTATCCCATAGCAGAACCGCAGCAGGGGTGTGAAGTGATAGGACTTCACACATACTAAGTCATTATAATATAAGATGAAGTGATCAGCTCCTCCTAACCTCGTGTGTTTTCATTGCCTGAGAAATGTCCGATACCCACAGTCAGCACCTGGGTTGTAGACAACAACAAAATGTACCTCAGTGGGAGACTAAACCTGACCAAGTAAAAGCTTACATTGGTGGTTAACATTTCGCAGATGATACAGAGACTGGACATACAGCATGAATGTGGTTGAGATAAGCAGAGCATGTACTTCTATGAAGTTGGTTTCGAAGTATGAATGCAGCGTTGGGATAATTGCACCAATGTTTGGTGGTGATTACACTGAGAAATAAAGAAGAAATGTAAGTACTGTGAAAACATCATGTTCATTCCCCATTTATTTTCTTTTTCTCAAATATCTGTAACTTATACCGACTTCTCCTTGCAAAAGAAATTTAAGGGAACTGCCGAGTGTCAAAAATATATAAATACAATTAAACACTCAGATTTACCTATGAATCTGAAAAACTTTTCGTGTGAAAAAGCGTAAAGGTTGAAGTTGACGGAAACCAAAGTAACAGACTAACAATGTGTTTAAATAAACATAGAAATGATAAAACTACTTGCCATGCTCAAATGATCCTTGAGGAATGAAGAATGCGCCAGCACAGATTGCTACTACAATCAGGATCTTGAAGAACCAAAACCTATACAAATGTCACATGAGATAGAACGTATTAATTTCTTTTTTAAAATTCCACCCTAAAATATTTATGTTGATATAAAACGAATAATAAGTGATACAATTAATAACACATAGAGAGTCAGCATGGCCAAATTAATAAGAGCGCTTTATCTTAAACTTCCGGTGTGTTGATGGCGGGGTAGGTGGTTCAACCATTACACTGGTCAGTTGCACTAAAATTATTTCTTGTCCTTGACTTGGGGGAGTAAATTACATGTTTTACAAGTACCTAAGAATTTGGAGTGGGTTTGCCTTTTTGTGAGGGACACTGGAAATAGGAAAAGCTGGTCCACATGCAAAAAATCAGTCCAGCATAGACTACGCTAAAGTTCAAAGCGAGCGAACAACAAACAATAATAATAATAGCATTTTTATCCTGGATTAAAATTGGCAGTTATAACCTACACATATGACCTTGTGGATTTGTTGTTCATCTGGATGCTGTCATCAATTTGAGCCTTTCTGCACAATTTCATTTTTTTGTTATGCATCTTTTAGGGAAAGTGAATATAAATGACGTTGCAACACTGACATGTGCACCATGAATACCGCCTTAATAAGATTTTTTTTTTTTTGGTTGCATATCCCTTACAGGACGTTGCAGTCAACACCAGCATTTTTTCAGCTGCTGTTGATGTACTAGGCAAGATTACGCTCAGTAGTTGCTTTCTGAGCGACCGGCTCACATACCCCGTAAGTTACCGATGTGGCAAGAACCCTACATAAGATAGAACACTGTTAATGAGTTAATCACTACTGATTGTAGATATGATAATTCTGGAGCATTTATGTGAAGTAATTACCTTGGGATATGGGAAATCAGAACTTCAAGCTGCTGGATCGTGTCAAACTACAGGTGTGTTAGTGTTTGAGATAGTAATGGAAATAATAATACCGTCTGCAGAAAATAGATTAAGGTTGTTCTTATAAGGAAGGAGATATTATAGTTTAGTTTAGTTTAGTTTAGTCGTTGGATCAACATCACGGCACACGGTTTAACCCATAAGTGCTCCGTTTTCCTCCTAACTCAAACCTGAGTCTGGAGAAACTCAGCTCAATGCACGAACTCCGTTGCATCGGCGAGGATCCTGAAATACTTTGGGTAGATTTTTAACTCGAAATTTTGCCCGGGCAGCGCCGTTAGGCTACTCTTTTTCGATTTCCAACTGCCAAGGGATTTTTTAAGTGCGCAACAATACACACGGGCGTCCGATCTCACTACCCAGAGACCAGGGGGGAATTTTATTACTGGAAGTCCAGGTGGATTTTTTAAATAAATCCCGGTCCTCACCGGGGCCTGAACTCGGGACCTCCAGCACTCGAGGCGGACACCAAACCTCGAGACCACTCAGCCCCCCAGGAGATATTATGAGTTGAGTCAAGAACTGATATCACAGCACTGGGACATTCCGATACATGCTCCGCCCTCATCTTCAACAGCAAGAAAAGAGTCCCAATACTAATGCTACCAGTTGCAGTCTGATTGTGTATCCGTCTGGCCTTTCCTTGGAGTACTGAGTGTCGATCCTCAGGTCATCCTCTACAACATCATTCTGTCTAGACAATGATGATCTATATGTTCTGTCACACTAGACACATTATCCAAAAAGTGCAGACCCAGCCAATCTGTCCACCTGCTCAGATCCTACCACACCAGAAAAGATCCAAAAGATGCTCCCTATCTTTGATTTCTGAATTGAAGCACACCACTCTCCATGAAGCATGTCTGTTTGCACTCTTCTCAGCATGCCCTGTGAGTCTGTTACATTATTATAATAATATATGATAAATGGTTGTCCATGAGATTATGATGTGAAACGTGCACAACAGAATTATTGTAAATATCTATAAACTGCATCATATGTATCTAATTTTATACCACAGCACAAAAGGAAGACATGATTATTTACCACATATAAAATGTCAACCATCTGCGTGAACCTTGTTATTTCATTAAATTAACTAATGCCCAGAAAGCCATCTTCTTGTGTCTTCTGTCAACAACTAAAGCTGGATGTTTTATTTGCCTATTGTTACCAGTTACTCTTAAAAAACAATTACTTGCGTGTCCTTTAAAGAACATCGCAGTCAACCCCAGAATTTCTGGTTGTTTGTGATTTACAAGGGAAGTTTATTTTCAGTAGTTTGCCACAGCTTTCTGAACAACCAACGCTTATACCATTGTATAACACCAATAGAAGGCAGTTTGCTTCCAAATCACCTACAGCTGTGTTTCAAATGCAGAAGTGGGACTGCGAATTGCGTTTGTAACACCTTCACCAAAGCGTCGGCTAAACTCTAAACTTACTGCAAAAATTACACTTGGCCAAAATTTACAGAAAAATAGCTGACCACTGATGCCATTAGACTTCTTCTTAGCATTCAGGTCACTGTCATATCTACAGTCCTGCTGCCAGGATAAAGTCCAGCATCTTCTCCAGGTCAATGCAGGAGCTTCACAGCCTCTGCTTCAGCTTAACACTCTCTGGTCATGTCTGGCAAGTTGGGCAGTGGTATGAAGGAATATCATCAGCAAGAGTTTATCCAGAACACCAAAGAACGAGATCTGTGGAGAGCCATTTACTCCTATGCCAGATGGCAGGGCACTTGATGATGATGATGATGATGATGATGATGATGATGATGATGATGATGATGATGATGATGATGATGGGCGGCCTTGATGGCTTCCCACAAAAACTGATCAAATAAAATAATTTATGAAGGATTATTCTTTTTTTTAAAATCCTTATCTGCACAGACTAGGTATCAGATTTCACTGCTCAAGTTATCAAGGGGACATGTGATATCATTAGATACCAATAGTTCTTGGAATAATTCCAAGCTATTACTGGAGATCAAACCGGAACCTTCTGGACCTGAACTGGACACCGTAACTTCTCAGCCAAGCCTCTGCACAAAAACTGATCATATAAAATAATTTATGGAGTTTACATGGCTTATTACCTCCAAAACTCTTACCCATTTTGAATTTTGGCCCGGGGATCTTGTGATGATTTCACTTGTATCATCAGGACACAAAACAGCAGAAAAAACATGGCCATGGCGAAACATACTCTGTAGACTGCCAGAAATCCCACAATCTTGTCACACTTCTCCTTGCCCACATAGTCACATAGAGCTGGTATCTGCAGCATACAAATGGTGATCACTGTTGCAATGTTGAAGAAATGGCAAAATACAAGCATCTTATCTATAGGGTGTATTTTTTAATGACTGTGCAGTGTTTGAAAATATTGCCGGTCCAAGGTTTGTATTCACCTCTATAAAGTTCATGCAACATAATAGGTAAATACAAAACTTGGCCTGGCAATATTTTCAAACCCTACACAGTCATTAAAAATACACCCTGTACATACGTGTAAAACATCATCTTCTTCTTTGTTCCCCTTTCAAGGGGAGTGCATCACACTTAGTTATGCACCTCAAAGGTCAGTGTGTTCAACTTTGGCATGCATTTGTGTAAGGTTTGGCTCCTCTAGATAGATTCCATCTCTCGCTCTTGCAGGGCTCATGCTACCCATAGGTAGGTTTTCTTTCCTAAAAATTTTGCCAAGGCAGCAACCTAACGGCCTGCTCTTTGTAATTTCTAACTGTCATGTGATTTTTAAAGTACACAACTTGCACACAGAGCCTCCTGTTTTTCGCCCGAGGGAGCTAACTGTCTGCTCTCACTATGCAAAAGATCACGGGGCTGTGTAGTATCATTATATAAATATGCTCCTTGGACGAGCCTTGTACCTTATGAGCCAGTGATCTCTGTCATGGCTCCCCACTAATTATATGTGTAAATTAAGCAGACATGTTATGTAGAATGTTAAGCCCAAATACTAATATGAAGTTTTCTCCATCAAAAATACAGTGCATGAGTGCTCATAAACTAATTCTTTAGAAATTAATTTCTGCACATTGCACAGAACCAATTTTAACACATGTCTTAAGTCCTGGAGAATTAGTAATGAAGGAAGAAATTCCCTTGATGTCACGGAAATGTTAAAACATTAAAATACCATGAGGAGTCAAAATGAGTTTTAAAAAAACATTTTGAAAGAGACCAAGACACAAAAGAAACCTATGACAGACTTAGGGAGACAGTCAACATTTTTAGCCATATTATAAGACATGAATAACTGGGACATTATTATAACAACCTGAAAGATTAGTGGGACAAGAGATAGAGGAAGACAGTCAGAGAAGATTCTTGACAACGTTTCAACATGGTATGGAAAGATATCAGCACATAAATGCATTCTACTGGAGATGGAAGCTGTGGAGAAGCATGGTTGCCAATGTCAGGGGGCAAAGAACTTGATGATGATAAATGATTATATACACTATAGTAAATCATTTAAAAAAAACAAAGTCCCATGGCAGGAATCTGTCCTAGGTGTGTGAAGTTTTAGGACTATCATATTTTGCAATCCTGAATGCATGGAACGTTGACAGCTGACGGTGAACCCTTGTCTGACTGTGCTTATGGAATGTTGAGAGCGGATGTGAACCCTCGTCTGATGGTGCTTATGGAACGTTGAGAGCTGACAGTGAACCCTCGTCCGACTGTGCTTATGGAACGTTGAGAGCTGGCAGTGAACCCTCGTCTGACTGTGCTTATGGAACGTTGAGAGCTGACAGCGAACCCTCGTCCGACTGTGCTTATGGAATGTTGAGAGTTGACGGTGAACCATCGTCTGACTGTGCTTATGCTATTATCAGTTGCAATGTCTTAATCATCGTCCAATATGCCTGCTTCTTTAGTAAATGGTTACAATAATTACGACAAAATAGTTATATAAATAACAGTTATAACAGTTGATTATTAATTCAGATCAACCAGTGGCTACAGCGTTCTACATGAGAATATCAAGATACAAGGTGAAAGGATGACCCAGGAAGAGATGGCTAGATGGAGTAAAAGAGACATTGAAGAAATTGAATAAGAGAATAGCAAAGCAACATGACAAGCAAACAACAGAAAATCACATCCATCTCCTCTTTGATATGCATCACAGCACAAACAGAGGATTACAGTGGGACACAAAGTAAACTTGCTCAGTGAGCGGATTCCTGAGTATTTCTTTGTTCAAGATCATAACACTCAAATATGAATATCTCCACTTAGAACTAACATACACACAGGCATCATTGAGGTACTGTTGGATTTTTTTTTTTTTTTTTTTTTTTTGCAATTCTGTTCTGTAAAGCTGCATTACTTTGTGTTATTTTATATTGTTTACATTTCCGCAGCTTGACCGCAGTTCCGTTAATTTTATTCAGATTAAAGAAAAAGAAGATTAATTACCTCATCGAGTTTGTCTCTGATTCCAGGAACTAACATGAATACAGCTACAATTGATCCCAGGAACAGCATGAGGGCATATCCGATCCTGGAGGCAGTGGAGGTTTTGCATGATGGACAAGCCGCACAGCACAGACTGCAGGCAGCACTGCCAAAACAACAAGCAGCAGAACTGCCAAGCTGAAATAAACACAATTAAAATATATCAACCATAAAAACAAGTACTTTTAAATAATAATCATTATCATCAAGTGCCCTGCCATATGGCGTAGGGTTCATGGCTTTAAATGATATTTTTTTTAAAAGCAACAGACCCCTTTTAAACGCTTTGAGATATATTTAGCATATGGTGCTAGTTCCATATTTTAACAGACCAATCGGCATTCAATATCACACAGTCTTTACTTATGCACAGGGTAATTCATGAAATAGTAATTAATTAGCGGCCATTTGTAATTGCTAATTAGGTTGTGACGCATCATATCTAAAAATAGATTACATGAGCTGCAAGGCTTCACTACCCTGATCACAATGATGTATGGTTGCTAAGATATTTGTTTAAAAACAAAAAAGTAATTGTAGTTAGGAGCCAAATTTTGATCATTTCAGCTCTCACTTTGACTGGGATGCAAAACAAACCTGCTCAGTTAGCGGATTGTAGTGGGATGTGTGGGTGGTTGTTGGGGTGTGTGGGTGGTTGTGAAATGTGTGGGTAGGTGGGGAAATGTGTGTGTGGATGGAAAGATGTGTGCGTATGGGTGGTTGATGTGTGAGTGGGTGAGGGATATGTGCGGGATGTGCGTATGTGAGGGGTATGTGTGTGGTTGGAGGGTGTATGGGTGGGTGGACATGTGTGTGTGTGTGTGAGCTTGAGTGGATTGGGGTATGTGTGAGTGGATGGAAAGATGCATGTGGGTGGGTGAGGGATGTATGTGTGGGTGGGTGCAAGATGTCTGGGTTGGTGGCGGGATTTGTGAGTGGGTGGAGGGATGAGTGGGGTATGTGTGGGTGATGTGTGAGTAGGTGAGGGATGTGTGTATAGGTTGGTGCAGGATGTGTGTGTGGGAGGGGGGATGTGTCACATAACATAAGAATATGCATTGTTTATGCTTACAACATTCATTTGACAATGTCTTTTTTCCTATGTGAATGCATCAGGCACTGTTGATGAACGAAAGATGAGTGATTGGAAGGGCCGAATGTAAGACAGACCTAAATGACAAATTTTTTACCCTTTGAAAATAAAGATCAATTCAATTCAAATCAATAAAGATTTCTGAATATTTCTTTGTTCAAGATCACTACATTCAAATATGAATAATATTAGGTACCCTAGCCGTGCCACGACCCGATCTGAAAACGGAAGTGATATACCGTGCCACCCCGGCCTGATCCATTGTGTCCCCAAAAATGGTTGCTGTAAAGACCATGCATGCTGCTGACATCATTCTTTCATTCAAATATCACGTGACAATAATAGACACCATCTTAGTTTCTGCGGGATAGGTCAGTCTAATATTCTATGCATAGCGATTGGTTGAAATTATCTTGGCTTTTAAATAAATACCTTTATTTGACACAAGGAAAGTAATTTTATTTTCTGGAGCTTGTATAAATTAATCTGCATTTATTTTTAGATGGATTTTCGAATTCTGTACCCATTTTTACATTTATTTGGAGTTTCATCGCCAACCATCTTCCACCTGTGGTATAAAAATTATATTTCTGCAGGGATGTTTCAACTTTGTGAATGGAAAGCCAAGATGGCGCTCAACGTGAACTATCGATCAGACCAGCTTAAAACGTGCAATTTGAACTACTAAAGTTAAAGAAAATACAAGTTTACAGATTATTAATAATTTATTTGTATACTTTTACTATTTTTGTTATCATTTAACATGACAGAACATATTTTTGAAGTCAGTTTTCATATCCGTCTAGGACCCGTTTGGCAGCGTGGAGATACCAGACACACTGAAGAGTCCCAAAATTACGGGAATTATGAGAATTTTTAGCCTGAGACACCTACACTCAAATGTGAATACCTCCGCTTAGAATTGACATACAAGCAAATTGAGGTACCATTAGATTTGGTTTTTCAAGGCCTATCTATCTGTGGTGGTCTCATCAGTAAACACTCAAATTTAAAATCATGATCGAACATGCTAATAATATCTCCGCTTAGAATTTACATATACAGGCATCACTGAGCTACCATTGGATTTGGCTTTTCAAGGCCTATCTATCTGTGGTGGTCTCATTAGTAAATACCCAAGTTGAAAAAAAAAACATGATAAAAGTACCTAACTTAATTAGTATTACTAATTAAATTTTTTGTTAACTGTTGCATATCCCTTACAGGACGTTGCAGTCAACACCAGCATTTTTTCAGCTGCTGTTGATGTACTCGGCAAGTTTTACATTCAATAGTTTGCCATTGCTTTCTGAATGACCGACACACATGCCCCCCTAAGTTACCAGCGCCGCGCGAACCGCTGCCGATTCTCAACGCTGCCGATTCTCGCAGCTGCTGTTTTCCTCCCGTGGATATACGGGATTACGAACAATGTTGTTAACCCCTTGGCCAGGGAGACCGACGTTAATTTAGACTTAATTTAATTAAGTAATTTATACTTCACACTCCAACGTCAGTATCTGCCATTACATTATCTTGGCTTTTTAGAATATATATACTAAATAATAATAATAAATAATCAACAATCCATCCATCATGTGCCATGCCGGAAAGCGTAGGCGGTCATGACTCGCCATTTCACTCGATCACCAGAGTTGTGGATCAGCTCAGTGTTCCTGTCTCAACCATGCCACATGGGCAAGCCATCCAGGTATTTACTTCTCGGTCTTCCCCTTGGTCTGTTCCCTTTAATCTTGCCAGTTGTCACCAAGTTCTCCAATTCATTTCTTCTCATAACATGTCCAAATAATTTTGACTGTCTGCGTCTAATTTCTCTAATCAATTTACAATTTTCATTTGTCTCCTGTAGTACTTGGTCATTGGTTTTTCTGTCTGTCCATGGTATTCTTTGCATTCTCCTCAGAAATCATATTTCTGCAGCCATCAGATGTTTTTCAGCTTGACTGCTCATTGTCCAAGTTTCACATCCATATAAAAGAACAGGCTCTATGTAGCACCTCAACACTCTTTTTCTCGTTTCAATTGACATCCTTTTATTGGTCAATATGTTTTTCATCTTGCTAAAGGCTACATTCGCCATGGCGATTCTTATTCTAATGTCTTCAAAGTATCTCCCATCAGATGTTATGACTGTTCTGAGATAATTGTACCGATTCACTTGTTGAAGAATATTCTCATTTACTTGTATATTACATTGTGGTATTTCGTTCTTCCCAGTGACGACCATAATCTGTGTCTTTTTACAATTTAATTCTAACCCCAGTTGTTCACTGTGTGCAACAACCGCATCTACTAATTGTTGCAGATCCTGCTCATTGTCTGCAATCAATACTGTATCATCTGCATATCTAATGTTATTGATGTTTCGTCCTCCAATGCTGATTCCATTTATATCCTCTACATTTCTGAAAATACTTTCACTGTATAGGGAAAAAAATATCTGGAGACATTACACATCCCTGCCTCACACCTCTCTTAATAGGCTGATATTGTCCCACTTCATTATCAATCCTTATGGCAGCTTGTTGTTTCCAATATATGTTTTTTATAAGTCTAATGTCTTTCCCATCAATTTGTAGATCCGTAAGCATATCTACCAAGTTGACATGTCTTACTCTATCGAAAGCCTTTGTGTAGTCAATAAAGCAAAGATGTATATCTTTGTTTACTTCTATAGAATGTTCAATAACTGATCACAGCATATACACAGCATTTACTGTACCCTTTCCATTTATATCCTCTACATTTCTTAAAATACTTTCACTGTATAGGGAAAAAAATATCTGGAGACATTACACATCCCTGCCTCACACCTCTCTTAATAGGCTGATATTGTCCCACTTCATTATCAATCCTTATGGCAGCTTGTTGTTTCCAATATATGTTTTTTATAAGTCTAATGTCTTTCCCATCAATTTGTAGATCTGTAAGCATATCTACCAAGTTGACATGTCTTACTCTATCGAAAGCCTTTGTGTAGTCAATAAAGCAAAGATGTATATCTTTGTTTACTTCTATAGAATGTTCAATAACTGATCACAGCATATACACAGCATTTACTGTACCCTTTCCTTCTACAAACCGACATTGTTCTTCCCCTATTTCAGGTTGTATTTTCTTCTTCACTCTTTTCATGATAATTCGTAGCAAAATCTTTATGATGTGACTTATTATACTAATTGTTCTATGTTGATCACATTCCAAGGCTCCTGATTTCTTTGGGATTGCAATAAATACAGTTACATAATTCAAAAGGTATATCTCCGGTATCATATAATGTGTTCAGCAGTCTGGTGACTTGATCTATTCCATATTCTTCTAAAGCTTTACTTTAATCAGTTCTATTGTGATGTTATCTGAACCGTGGGTCTTGAGTCTTGCCAGCTTTCATATGTTTAAGAACATTTTGAACCTCCATCTTCAAAATTGGCGGTCCTTCATTATTAAATCTAATATCATACTGTTCCTCTCTGTTATCATTATAAAGGTTTTTCACATTATCTGACCCATGTAGAATCTTATCTTTTTGAATTATGAAATTCCATCTTTAGTTTTTAGACAGCCTGCTGATGTACTTGTTCTTTTATTAGTAAGTTCCTGAATTCTTTTGTGAATCAACAATAATGAAAAATAATAAACATTAGTCCGTTCGATATACGAATGTTAATGTATAATATAATAATATAATATTATTATTATTATTATTAATGATTAACTGATTGCCTGCCGGAGACCGAATGGTCGGTTCTAGAGCCCAAATTTGGTACTCAAAAACTGACTCATCGGTTCCATATATATAGTGCTCTAATTGATCCGTTTCTCCGTTTTAGTCCACAATTTTTATTGTCCCATTGAATTAAACTTTAGAAGGAAAGATTTCCTTTCCGTTCGTGTGCACAATCGCGCATGGCCAACAAGATTAGCACGCATGGCATGAGATTCCAAATGATTGTTGTGATTCGAAATTCGAAGTGCAATACCTTCTGGTTCTGGACCTCGTATATTTTAATAAAATTACCGTTTTAAACAATTTTATATTATAGTTATTGTGATGTAAAGGACTTTGTGA